>CP125976.1:579739298-580139298 GCA_030063025.1 Avena longiglumis | reverse complement strand
ATAATTTTTGAGGTGACATGCACCATCAAAACCAAGATCAAACCATTTGCAAGCATTGAAAGCTGGGATCAAAGAACTCTAAACATGTGCATGAAAAATGGAGTTCTAACAATAGGACATAGTAACTATGCATGCAACATGAAAGGCTACAAACAAATATCATGAATAACATGCATTGAAAAACGTTTGTTTGCTTCACATAAAACATAGCATAGTGGCATTCAGCTTGTGGCATTTAGCTTGTCCCTCATAGAGTAGCGAATAGATGCATAGGACACCTTCAAAGTTCACAAGGGTGACTAGAAACAAGTAGCACAAGAACAAGTAATATCACAATATGCATCAATCAATAAGTTTTGGAACACTCCACACAGAATGGCAACTATGCTCTATTAATGGTGCCTAAAGGTAGAAGGTGGAGACTCAAATAAGAGCTTCCAAAAATTATGGTACTTGTTAGCTTTCAGCCCTCATTGCCCCTATCATAAGCATCTTGAAGTGATTAAGGTTAAAGTGAACAAACTATGGAGTATATGCTTGACAAAGTATAAGTTGGCAATCTCAAGTCCCTTGAATACGAGGGCCACACCTCATGCTACTCAAATTTAGTCACCTGTAAGTTCTTGTCATTGTAAGTACATGCATATCATAGATAACCGCCAACAGGGTACCCCTTGCACATGGTACATGATCTATCCCATAACCCAAATGACAAGGCAAGCAGACAATGAGAATCTCAGCGATCTTTTTATTTACTATGTGCATAGCTTTTTATTGAGGATGCTTCATAGAATGCTCATTATGGTGATGCTACAAGTTTCCACCATGATTAGGCATGGCTTAGGCTAGCGGCCCAGGCGTTTCTCTAACACAAAATACATAACTCTATGGACTTACAATATCCCTCTTTATTTCACACCGGTGACATCCATAGACAAAAGAGCATGATATCAACTGAGTACAAAGTACAAATGCAATGTTGAAAAACGTTCCTCGTGATAGCACGGTTCTGCTAATTCCAACGTATAAGTGCAAGCATATACAACATAGACGACACAATAGTTCAAGTTTATTAGGGGCAAAGAATATAAAGTGTGCCATCAAGTTTGTGAGGGCTTTAATCACTAAGTTTTCACACAACAAAGAGACTTTTAACTGGAAGATAGCTGAAAACAAGAATATACTTGGAATGGTGTAACACACCATGCATAGGAGTTTATAGTGGACACTTTGGAATAACTTGGTTTATTGGGAGTTGGAAGCATGAGTAGAGCTTACTCATACAAGTGGAGTCTAGCAAAATACTGGGAGCAACCAACTATGAGAGCAATAATGGCCATAATCATGTAGAGCAACAAAACATTACTAATCAAAGCATAGAGTGGTACTACAAGTAAAGGACTAAATGATCATAGAGGCTATGGTGACTTGTTCATAGTCATAACATGGTGTGAGAATGTGCCAAGTCAACCCAAACAAAGCATCAAAGGATAATACCACAATATAATTCTTTCAAGGCACACTAAGCAATCCCAATTGTTTGGAAAAAACATGCTACATCAATAATCATTAATAATAAGGTCAAAACAACACCTAGCATGTCATGCTAAAGTCTAAGTCACAGTCAATGCAAGCTCCTTTTGCACTTATCAAGCAAGAACTTTCTACTCCTTTCCAACACCAAGCAACTTATTTGAAACAACACAGCGAGAACGGGGGTCCAAACTACTTTATTCAAGCAAACTAAACAAACTAAGCAAACCAAACGAAAACTAAGACGCTCCAAGAACAACACAATTTGTGCAAGAAACAATAAAAGCGAAGTGTCTAGACATACCTGAGCTTTTTATTGATGAAGAAGGGGATGCCTTGGGCATCCCCAAGCTTTGACGCTTGTACCTCTTGGATATTTTTTGGGGTGGCACCGGGGTGGCATCCCCAAGCTTGAGATTTTGTCCACTCTTCATCTCATTACATCATTCTCTCTCTACACCTGAAATTTTTTCCTTCATACAAAAGTTCACACAATCTTCATTAGCAACATTAGTGTATTCAAAATATAATAGACCTTTAGGAAAAAACAGCAAAATTTTCACTAAAAACACAAGCTACTGTAGCAACTCCTTAAAAATCTCAATTCACCTAAATAGAAGTCAAAAAGGAATCAATAAGAAGCAAATGCAAATAATGGCAGAAATCTGTCAAAACAGACCAGCAGGTAAAAACCGATTTTTTCGAAAATCTTCTGTTGCTCAAATAAAAAAGTGTTGAACTAACTAAAGTTAGATAACATACTGGGGGATTTATTCGTAAATTTCCAGATCAATAAGAGTTACAAAGACTCCCCACGAAATTTTTTGGTGGAGGACAGAAATCTGTTTTGAGACAACAACTCCCCAAATCTTACTTCCCTCTCATTAGAGGTCATTCTTGGCACAAAAAGCAAAAAAAAGTAATGATAGGTCATTAATGAAGTAATAACTTCCAAGACTCAAGGAAACTCTTGGGTTATCTTCCAACAAGTACTTTTCTTTAACGCCTTTAAGTTAGGCACAAGAAGCAAGAAGAATCAAGTATTTTCAAATGTGGAAGCATTAACATCAAACCTTGCTTTCAAAGGAGGAGAAAAAAGCAACTTCTCTCTCCTCATATGGAAGTGTTCAATATCTTTCTTGAATGTAAATTGATATTTAATGGTGCCTTCTTTCATATAAATAATGGCACCAACAGTTCTAATAAAAGGTCTTCCCAAAGTAATAGGACAAGAAGCATTATATTCAACATCCAAAACATAGAAATCAACAGGGACATAAGCATTGTTAACCACAATGAGAACATCATTAATACTCCCCATTAGTTTCTTCTTAGCATTATCATCAAGTGGAACATCCAAATAACAATCTTCTAAAGGTGGAAAATCAAGCATTTCATAAATCTTCCTAGGCATAATAGAGACACTAGAACCAAGATCACATGAAGCTTTGAGATCAAAGTCATTCACTTGCATATTAATAATGGGTTCCCAACTATCTTCCACTTTCCTAGGAATAGAAGCTTTGTGTTTTAACTTCTCTTCCTTAATCTTAACTAGAGCATCTGTAATGTGTTTGGTGAAAGCAACATGCATATCACTAGCATTAGGACTTCTAGCAAGCTTTTGCAAGAATAAAATCACTTCAGAAATATTGCAACCATCTATATCAAAATCAAACTTAGCATCACTAGTAGTAGACTCATTAGGCTTAGGCATTGTAAGAGGAGGAATAGGGACTTCTTGTGGTTTAATGGTCTCCATTCTAGTGATGGTGCACACACTATTGTTTCTATCAATTTCAGCTTCCCTTTCCCACTTAGCATGAAGTTGAGCTAACAATCTAACATTTTCATCAATAGTAACTTGTATGGCATGAGCAGTAGCAAAGGTATTTTCCATGGTTTCAGGTTTAGCAGCCATTTTATTAATCAAGGAGGACTGTGCTTCAGACAAAGAGGAGATATTCTTCTCAACAGTTAAAAGTTTCTCCTCCATAGTCTTGTTGAAAGCAGTTTGTTTACTAATAAATTCTTTGATCACGACTTCAAGTTCAGAGGGGGCACTTCTAGAATTCTTGTAGGAGTTTCCATAGGTATTGCCATTATTAGGAGGATAAGGCCTATAATTATTGTTACCACCAAAATTATTCCTATAGGCATTGTTGTTGAAATTGTTGTTTCTAATGAAGTTCACATAAACTTGCTCTTCTTGAGCAACCAAAGAGGCTAAGGTAACACTATTAGGATCTATAGGAGCTTTCCCATTAACAAGCATAGCCATAATAACATCAATCTTATCACTCAAAGAGGAGGTTTCTTAAACAGAATTTACCTTCTTACCATGTGGAGCTCTCTCAGTATGCCATTCGGAGTAATTAACCATAATATTGTCAAGGAGCTTTGTTGCAGCACCCAAAGTGAGGCCCATAAAAGTAACTCCAGCAGCTGAATCCAACAGGTTTCTTGAAGAGAAGTTCAAACCTGCATAAAAAGTCTGGATAATCATCCAAGCAACGAGTCCATGAGTGGGACAATTCTTAACCAAAGATTTCATTCTTTCCCAAGCTTGAGCAACATGTTCATTATCAAGTTGTTTAAATTTCATAATGTCACTTCTCATAGATATAATCTTAGAAGGAGGATAATACTTTCCAATAAAAGCATCTTTGCACTTAGTCCAAGAATCAATACTATTTTTAGGCAAGGATAGTAACCATTCTTTAGCTTTTCCTCTCAAGGAGAAAGGAAACATCTTGAGCTTAATAATATCTCCATCTACATCCTTATACTTTTGCATCTCACAAAGTTCAACAAAATTATTGAGATGGGCAGTAGCAGCATCAGAACTAGCACCAGAAAATTGCTCTCTCATCACAAGATTCAACAAAGCAGGCTTAATTTCATAAAAGGTAGCATCAGGAGAAGGTGGAGCAATAGGAGTGCTAAGGAAATCATTGTTGTTTGTTCTAGTGAAGTCACACAACTTGGTGTTCTCAGCGAAGTTCATTTTGGCAAAGGTGGGCAAGCCAAAAACAGCAGCAGCAACTAGAGCAGGAACTAAATTTTTTGTGTTTTTGAATAAAGAAAGCAAACCAAACTAGACTAATTTTTTTGGAGTTTTTCAAAAGAGGAAAACAAAACCAAGCAAAAGAACTAAGCAAACTAAAATCAAATTAAAGAGAAAGGAAGTGGAGGACTCCCCTTGTGAAGACGTCCTTAGCCTCCCCGGCAACAACACCATAAAACTTGTGTTGGCTGTTGACGTGGAGCCTGTTGGTAACCCCAAGAGCAAGGTGTGAAGAGCACAGTAGCAAGTTTTACCTCAGTAAGAAACCGAGGTTATCGAACCAATTGGAGGAAGAAAACGTCACACAGGTGTTGTAAGCAACGCGGAGACCTGCACAACACAAAATCAAGACTTTGCCCCAACTAACAGTGAGGTTGTCGGTCTCATCGGTTTGGTGTAACAAAGGATTAAACGTATGGTGTGGAAGGTAATGGCTTGTAGCAAGTAAACAAATAACAGTGGGAGATGTATCAATGGTAAATATTGGACCGGGGTCCATAGTTCACTAGAGGTGTTCTCCTTATATAAACAACATGGCATGAAGGGTAAACAAATTACACCAGGGCAATTGACAGGAACTGAGCAAGGCATAACAATGCAATACCAGACAAAAATATCCAATGAGATTCGATTGGGAAATACAACAATATACAAAGACCGCCATCCAACTGCATCTATGACTAGAAGTCCACCTTCAGGTTATCATCCGAACCCCCTCCAGTATTAAGTTGCAAGCAACAGACAACTGCTTTAATCAAAGTGTGTAAGGTAAACAATCCAGTTGTTCTATAAACAAGAGACCGTTGTTTTCTCCCTAGTAGCAACATCACATCTACAACCGAAGAGATTTCTGTCACTTCCCTTGGAAACTAGAGGCATGAACCCACCATCGAGCATAAATACCCCCTCTTGGAGTCACTAGCAACTACTTGGCCAAGATAGCTACTAACAACGGAGATCATGCAAGATCACAAACAACACATACATGATAGTATCAAATAGACAAAACCATTAATCAATCTGACATAGTAATCTCAATATCCATCGGATCCCACAAACACAACATGCATGATTACAAATAGATTAGATCTTGATCATGAACGGAGCTCACAAGATCTATACATGAAAGCACAAGGATGATATACAACCATATAGCTACTACATGGACCCATAGTCCAAGGTGGAACTACTCACGCATCATACCAGAGAAGAAGGCCTCCGGGATGATCTCCCCTCCGGTAGGGTGCCAGGAAGAACTTCAGACCCCCCGATCTAGGGACGACGGTGGCGGTGACTACAGAAGGTTTCATGGAGTTTTGATCGGGTGCCTAGGGTTTTTGCATCGGGGACTTCTTATAGGCAAAGAGGCGAGGCTGTGAGGCGGCCAGGGGGCCCACACCCTACCTAGGTGTGGGGCAGGGCCCACCCACGCCTAGGGGGGTGTGGTGTCCCTGGTTCGCCTCTCTGTCTCTCCTCTGGACTTCGTGTCACCCACGGTAAAATATTGACTTTGGATTTTGTCCCGTCCAATTCCGAGAATATTGATTTTCTGCCTTTCTGGAACCAAAAACAGAAGAAAACAGGCAACTGGCACTGTGGCAACTTGTTAATAGGTTAGTTCCAAAAAAGATATAAAAACACCTCATAGTGTAGACAAAGCAAAGCAAAGTAGATACAAAACAAGCATGGAGCATCAAAAATTATAGATACGTTTCCGACGTATCAGTACCTGACATACATGTTGGTACAATCATGGAGTCGACTAATGCGACTTTCTTTGAGGATATCTTTCCAATGAAGGATAAACCTAACTCATCAAATCCAGAGATACCTAGTTCATCTAATCAGGAATTTGCTACAATTTCTGAACCTACCATTCCAATTGAACACTCTGAAAGTCCTAAGAAGGATGATAATAAAATTACTAAAAGAAGCAAGAGACAGAGCATTGCAAAGTCCTTTGGTGATGATTTCATTATGTACCTTGTGGATGAAACTCCCACTTCCATTTCAGAAGCCTATGCATCTCCTGATGCTGACTACTGGAAGGAAGCCGTCCGTACTGAGATGGATTCCATCTTAGCTAATGGAGCATGAGAGATCACTGATCGCCATTATGAGTGCAAACCTATAGGATGCAAGTGAGTGTTTAAGAAAAAGCTTAGGCCTGATGGTACTATTGAGAAGTACAAGGTACGACTTGTGGCCAAGGGATACACTCAAAAAGAAGGTGAAGATTTATTTGACACTTACTCACCTATTGCCAGATTGACCACCATTCAAGTATTACTCTCATTGGCCGCATCTTATGGTATTCTCGTTCATCAAATGGGCGTTAAGACAAATTTTCTAAATGGAGAGTTGGATAAGAAAATTTACATGGATCAACCAAGTGGCTTTGTGGTAAATGGTCAAGAAGGAAAGGTGTGCAAGTTGTAAAGTCTTTATATGGCCTAAAACAAGCCCCTAAGCAGTGGCATGAGAAGTTTGAAAGAACTTTAACTACTGTAGGATTTGTTGTAAATAAAGCTGACAAATGTGTGTACCATCGCCATGGTGGGGGTGAGGGGGTCATCCTTTGTTTGTATGTTGATGACACACTGATTTTCAGAACCAACCTTAATGCAATTAAGGAGGTCAAGGATTTCTTATCTCGTTCCTTTGAGATGAAAGATCTGGGAATAGCTGATGTTATCCTGAACATCAAACTATTGAGAGATGATGATGGTGGGATTACATTGCTTCAGTCTTACTATGTGGAAAAGGTCTTGAGTCATTTCGGGTATAGCGACTACAAGTCTTCTCCTACACCATATGATCCTAGTGTGTTGCTTCGAAAGAATCAAGGAAATGCTAGAGACCAACCGAGATACTCTCAAATTATTGGCTTGCTTATGTATTTAGCTAGTGCCACGAGGCCTAACATCGCTTTTGCTGTAAGCAAACCGAGTCGATTTTTTTCAAATCTAGGAGATGATCACTGGCATGATCTTGAGAGAGTTATGCGATATCTAAAAGGCACTGCGAGCTATGATATTCACTATATCGGGTATCTGGGTACTAGAGGGTTATAGTGATTCAAATTGGATATCTGATGCTAAAGATATAAACGCTACAAGTGGATATGTATTCACACTTGCTTATGGTGCTGTTTCTTGGAAGTCTTGCAAGCATACCATCTTAACGAGCTCAACTATGGAGGCAGAAATCACAACATTAGACACAACCACTGTTGAAGCAGAGTGTCTTCATAAACTCTTGATGAACTTACCTGTGGTTGAAAAACCAATACCCCAAATCCTTATGAACCGTGATAATCAAACTATGATTTTAAAAGTAAATAGTTCTAAGGATAATATGAAGTCATCAAGACATGCGAAGAGGAGACTGAAATTTGCCAGGAAAATGAGAAACTCCAGAGTTATTACATTAGATTATATCCAAACATCTAAAAACTTGGCAGATTCCTTCATAGAGAGTCTATCATGCAACGTGATAGAAAATGCATTGAAAGTGATGAGTATGAGACCCACAATATGAGTTTTTCACAATGGTAAACCAGTCTATGTGATCGGAGATCCCGTGAATTATATTTGGGAGACAAGCTGTTGATTAACTAAGATGAAAGTGTCCCTACTTTAATAAACGCCACTCCATTAAGATGCAATACTTTCCTATTTTGCATGGTAGATTGATTTATTATCTTAATATGTTCTAAGTGGATTATCTTAAGCAGAGATATTATCTTGTAGAACATCTTTTGAACACACCTATATAAGTATGACTATTAAACATTGCATTCTATGAGAGTAGGATGCTCTGTAATAAAATCATAAAAGGGCATGGAGTATGACGCATAAGCTCCACCCACGGGGAAGTCCCATGGCAGCCTAGTATCGGTCAAGACTTTGTGTAAAGCTAGGTTCGCAGAAAACTTGCAGTTCAAGGCATAGTCCACTGTACAAGTTGCAGCCTAGTGTAGCATAAAGTTCTAGGTGGAAGTTTAACTTAATAGTCTCCACTATAGTACCAGTATATAAACAATATTTTGGAACCAAAGGAAAACTTCATGTGCCTGTAGGATCTGGTGGGGGATTGCTGGAATTTTTGCCTAAATGGCCCAACACGTATTTCCATTTTAATAATTCCTGAAAATCCTAGAGACCCATGTGGTCCATTCATGCATGGAAAGAGGTGGGATAAATATTTAGTCCCACATTGCTAGTTGAAGGAAGATTTCATCACCTTATAAGGGGGGTCTCTTCCACCACTTGGTAAAAGGATGAGAAGGAGAGAGACATACACGCGCGCTCCTCCTCCTTTGCCGCCCGCCTCGCCTCGCCTCGTCACGAAAAGTTACTTTACCTTCTACAAGTAGCTACGAAAGAATTACTAAAGTTACTTTACCTTCTAAAAAGTTAGCTCATCTCATGTATGTTAAAGTTACTTTACCTTCTAAAAAGAGTTAGTAGGGAGCAAGTGTGTAGAAAGGTAAAGAAAAAGTGAGCTGCAAGGAGGTAACACGACATAAAGCAGTAGTGCAAACAAGTTAAAGTGAGATAAGTTCACATTACATAAAGAAAAGAACTAGTGAAATGGAAGGTCTCAAAAGATATAAGGACGTCAACAAGGAGATGGTCCACCGATGAACTATGGAAGTGGGGGAAGGATTGAGAACAAGCAATACATACTTGGGAATGTTCTCGAAATATTGATAAAGGTTAAAAGAATCTTCTAGAATATTTTGGAGTATCATACGCGAGGTGGATATTTGAGAAGGTTCTAGAAGATCTAAGAACTATAAAGGTGGAATTTTAGAATAAGGGAAAGTTCTAGAGTAAGATATCTAGGAGTAGTAAGAACTATAGAGTATTCTAAAATATGGTGTATGTGTTAGATTGTGCCACATAGAAAGAATCTTAGGGTCTTGTACAAGTATAAATAAGGGTGTAGGAGCTACAAAGTAAAAAGTTAGGGATGACCATGAGAAGACCATAATGGAGAGAGGTAGCCATATTAGAAATATGTACTAATTTAAAGTATGAAGTCTAAGTTACCCCATCGTGAGGGTTTGATATCCTAGTAGTAAGAAGGTCCTCAAGTAGTGTGGGTAGTAGAGCCACAACATAGGGTTTCTTATAGTCAGTATCAAAGTCAAGGGCGACCCAGTTTCCCTGAAGTCATCGTACACAAATCTCTAGTCAAGCAAGGATTTCTCTCGGATTAACCCTTCCTCTACGAGCTCGATCGGTTCCTCCATATTGAGAAAGGTTTGGTCAAATATGGCTTGGATAGTCCTGTTAAATACCTTTTCATCCTCAAGGACACTAGAAGCAAAGGTCATGAATAATACTTAGGGTGGGAAAAAGAGGATCACTTTGCTCCCTAGGCTACCCTTGGCAAAAGATGGTGCCTCCTTGAGTTCCAACCCACACCAAGACTCTCAGCACTATCTTGTCACATCAAATTCCTACACACTTAAATCCATAATGGATATGATGCAGGATGGGGGGGGGCAGCTATGCGGTTAACACACATAATATGTGCAAGGCCTGGCAAAATATATCATCTTGACGAGAGTAATCATATCTTATGACCATTTTTGAATGTATATTGCTTCAATACTATGTTAAAATACCACATCAATGAGGTAGATAACTTGGAAAATGTGGGTCACTTACAGAAAAACAATTAATCGATGGATGAAAGATGATGATTTTTATCCTTAGTGGTGTTCTAGATGCATATAGGACATGATTTATACATCTTTCTGCATTCTCTACTCGAAGACCTACCGAGTAAAACAACTTGTATGGTACGAGCGGAAAGCTGAGTAGGTCACATGTGCCAATTTAGCCAAAATCTTGTCGGATCCCTATGGGAGCTAGAAAGTTTGAGATTATAGTTTTGACTTAGTCGAATATCCCCTACTACGGCACCACATGATGTATAGTTAGGGGCTTGCCGACGGTTATAGACTTATATTCACATGCATATAATATGCACATGAAGAAACGAAGACATGTTTCTGTAAGAGCTCTTCCAAAATGCCCTACCCCTACGTACAGAGGATGAACTCATGCACATATAGGAAGAAATCACTTTTTATAATGCTGACTAAGAGATCTTTTCCTTAGTTTGGTAGGGTACTAAATTAGAGTGATCTCAACTTGAAGACCAAGATAATACATATATAAAGAACTCGAGACCATGAAAAAAGGGAAGAAATGGATGCATAACACCCTTGAAGCTCTAGTCAATCAAGGGTTAGCATGTAGGCCCAAATCTTCATTGTAATCATCTCGGTCTTATAAGAAAAATCATCAGCAAATTAAGGTAGGAAGTAGGGCTCTTACCAACATCGGGGGCTTGAACATTGGTAAAATCACGTCTCTTGTTGTTGGAGTTACTAGGTGAGATTGCCTTGCCCTCTCGTTTTCTATATGGTATCTATATAGTATTATAATTGTTGATAGTTTTTTCCAAAAACTTGGTCAAATTTTATATAGTTTGACTTCTAAAAAAACTCATTGGTCTTCTTTTATGGAGCAGAGGTATTACTATATATGCATGATAAGTGGTGTGGACCTTTCTCCCTTTGTGAGAAATTTCCAGCTCTGTTTTACATCTATAACCAATAAATTTGTACTATTAGAGAAATGCATGTTAGGAAAATGCATGCATGACTGTGGATAGAATTTTACTTTCAGGAGATGGTTGACTCCTATGCTCCAAAATACATGGCAGAAACCGAGGAACCTTCTTGTGACCATAGCACTGAATGATAATCATGACATACCAAAATGGAAGTTCACTAAGTATTGCAAATTCTTAGTGAAATCTTTGTATCATAAGTTTTCTGATACCGGGCTAGATAGATCTTTTAAACATCTCTGGAAGGCAAAAAACCCCCTTGAAATCAAAATTTGGTTCTATCTTGTTTGGTATAATGCAATTGCGACAAAAGATAACATGAAAAAAGGAAACTGGGTGCACGATTATGTCTGTCATTTTTGTCGTGCTAATGAAGTAATTAATCATCTCTTTTTCACTTATCTTGGTGCGGTTTATATGTGGAGTATGATTTGTAGTGCCATTGGTGCAAAAATATGCCTTCTTGTTTTACCTAGTACTTCTGGTGGATTTCTAAGTTTCTCCCTTTTGGTACAAACATTCACATTGTTTATGTTGTTGCTTTGTGTTGGTTGACATGGAAGACTAGAAACCGAAGGGAAATTGATTTCATCCCCTCTAGGATTGATTTGTTACATGTGTGATTTCTTTCTTTTGTGGGTAGGTATTCAAAATGATCAGGACATGGGCATGCTGAATGAAAGGGCAGATAGTCTTCAGAGGGTGTCCACCCAGGTGCACAACAGGGTGAGGCGAGCAAGGACGCTGAGAATGGACAATGGAGGAGAAGATGAAGATGTTGATGTGACTGGTGACTGAAGTTTGGCAATCCGACTGGTGTGTTTGTGGACACCTTTGTGGCTGTATGTCTGTCTGGTCATTTTGGGAACTTGTTAGTGTGCTCGTGGAGCCAAAACCTATGTGCGATCTCGTTGGTCGAGTCTGTTGACGTGTGTCACTAGTAGAAAACATGATATCCGTTCGTGCCCGCCAACGGCATTAGTCCTGGTTCCGCCACGAACCGGGACTAATGCTAGCTTGTGTCCCGGTTAGAGCGGGCCGGACTGCCGCACGGGGGCCGGAGGCATGCGTCCCGGTTGGTGAGGGAGCATGCTACTAGGTTTGTAACACAAACCGGGACTAAAGTGTGGGCGTCAGACACGTGTCCTGCCACACACCTTTAGTCCCGGTTTGTGTTACAAACCGGGACGTATGAGCCAACCCTCTATAAATACGATGCCCCAGCCCTCTGCCTCCCCTCTGTTTTTTCTTGGTGGAAGGTGTGAGAGGTGTACTAGTTTTTTTTCTATGCATGCATGCGAGGTGTTTGATGAAATGTTTGAGTGAATGATCCCGTTCAATTTCTCATAGAACAAAAATATAGGAGGTGCCCGAGACGCACTTGAGCTTTATCCTCTTTCTTTCCTCCTCGATCGAGGTTAGCAATCTTATCTTTTCATCTGTCATTGATACAATGCATGTGTCGATGTGAATTGGTCATTTCACTATTTATGATGTTCCATTTTTGATAAACTGTCACATCCCAAAATTTTCCAAATTTTGAAATGTGAAAATTAAATAAACAAAATAAATAATTGTTGAAATTTAGGGTGAAAAGAAACTTTTTGTTTCTAAATGGAAACATTAAAACCCATCTTGAACAAACTTTGAATAAAGTTTGAATCCAACTAAATTCAAATCAAGTGAAATGCATTCTTCATAAATGCATCTTGAAATTTAAACACTTGGAAAATAAACCAAAACTCTAAAACCCTAATGGAAGGAAAACATTTCCAAGTTATCTCAAAGACTAAGGATTTAATCCATATAAAAATTTATCAACAAATATTTATAAATGATCAAGATTGATAAATAAAAGTATTATGAAACCATAGAAATTGATTTCATTCAATTTGGAGCCATAGATAAAATCTTATGAAGTTAATAAGATTAGGAAATTGAATTCCCAAAGCTAATAAAGCACCTATATAAAATCCATACCAATTTGTGATCAAATTAATACTAAAGAGATTTAAAAAGGATAAACAAATATTAAATAAATTTTGCAAATTGGAATCACCAACTTTGGATCTTTAAATAAAAGATATGGATTTTATAAGACAAAGGAAGAAATAAATAAATAAGGAATATTTAAAAGCCAAATTAAAAACTTGGCCATGTCCATAAGCAAATGGAATAATTATAATCCAAATCCAAATAAAATAAAAGGATAGAGAATTTTCAAATAAAATAAAATGGCATTAACCAAATTCTATTCCATTTGAATAAAGACAATTGACTAAATTAAATGATTAATAATCATAATAAAATACTTTAAATAATTCAAAGTAAATTATTTAACACCCCATTTGAATAAATAAAACCTACTGAAAAGGTTTAGTAAAAATTAGAATTCAAATAAAGGATTTGAAAATATATTTAATCTTATTTGATTAATGACATATGCTTGTTTTAATAAAGAATAAAACCATAAGAAGAATAAAAGAATTATTCCTAAAATGGTATTTAAAAGACAAGTTTAAACAGTATGGAAATATACTGAACATTTGAAAAAGGTTTGAATTCAAACAAGGTTTGAAAACATTTAAACAAAATCAAAACAGAAAAAGAAAAATGAAACAGAACAAAAAAAGGAAAGAAACCAGCCCAGCTAACCCAGCCCACTGGCCCAACTAGCCACTCCCTCTCTCCCCCGAAGCGTTTTTCTTCTCACCGCAGAACAAACCCGCACTGTCCCTGACCGTTGGACCCCACCACTCCCCTCTATCTCTCGCTGAACGCCAGGCCCCACCTGCCAGACCTTTCTTCCTCACCCCCCGCTGACCTCGCCCCTCACCTCGCTGTCGTTTCTGCCGCGATTTAATCCAGTTAATTCGCGTTGAAAGCAGCAATGACTCTCTCCCGCGATCACGCGTACATAAGAGCCTGCCCCCTCTCTCTCTATCTCTCTCTATCTCTCTCTATCTCTCTCTCTTCCCTCACTCACCGCACCTCCTCCGCCCTAGGGCTGGCCAAATTTCTCGCGACAACATCCACTGCTCCGGCGAGCTTCTCCGTCGATTCCGACCACTCCAGCCACCGCCACTGCTCCTGATATCCTAAAACTTTCTTGCCAACGCCTCCTTCACCTGCCAGTAGTCTTTGTTCGTCTGCACGCGCCCCACAGACTCGCCTTCATCAACGACTGAGCATCGACGGCGTCTGCCTCAACTCCGGCGAGCAGTAGCAGACGAATCAGCGCGCCCCTTACTCTCTGGTGGGTATTTTCAAAATCTTAGAGCTCTTGCGCATCTTCCTGACTTATTCCCTCGACTTATTATGCCACAGGAACTCGCCCCCGTCGACGACTGTGCAAACCCGAGCCTGTAGACAACTCCGACGAGCAATTGTCATCAACCTCGTGCGCCCCCTGCCTACCCACGAGCACGTTGAGCTTCAGCACGTCTCAGCGAACCTGGTGAGCCCCCATTCTCTCCCTCGCTTCCAGTAGCCACCGCAGCGCCGTAGACCGACCGCGCCGCCACTCACCGTCGCCATGCGCCGCCAGTTGTTGGTCGTTTGATCAACGGCCGTAGGATCTTGATCCATTGGTTACGATAGAACATAACTCGAAGAGGTATGATTGAACTTGAGCCGCACGATTTCATTTTAATCCAACGCACCACGTAGGCCGATCCGTGCGAAGTGGTACCAGCCAGTAAGAACACGACACGTGGCCTAGGATTTGTTTTAAAAACAGAATTTGTTCTATTAGATGTTCAAATTTGTAAATTGCATAAATTTCAATCCACACATCCAAAATTTGCAAATTTTATATCAATGGAATCAGAAAAACAAACTCTATCCAACCATGCACTTTGTTTAATGAATTTTTTCTGTTAAATTGGCTGTTTTTGCAGAAACTTGTGTAGGCATAATTTGAATATAAAATTTATTCTAGGAATGTTTTTAAAGTAAAATATTTGGAAAATGGATTTTTTTGAACCTACTGACCATAGAAACCAACTTGTGGATTCAAAAACATATTTTGTGAAGTTAAAGAATAAATCTTTGAATTGGAACATTTCTAGTCAAATAAAAATGTTGTTTATATGTTATAAATGCTTTTTGGAGTAAAACCTTTGGGAAATGATTTGAATTAAACTCTCTGACCCTAAACACAAAGTTTTACGATTTAAAAATATATTTGGTGAACCCTATAAAAATTATTACCTTGCTAAAGGCATTTCCAACAACATAAAATATTGTTTTGGTATAAAAATGGTTTACAGGTAAAACCTTTTTGCAAATGGTTTCAATATTTAACACTTGACCTTAAAACACTAACATTTGTGTTTAAAATGTATTTGTCAAACACTAAAAAAATATTACTTTGGTTTGAACCATTTCTAGCAAAACAAAAATGATTAAAATGGTCATTTTCACTAACTTAATAACAAATGAATTTTGCCACTTTTATAAATGACCAATAGACATTTTATGATGTTTATAACCCATTAGAAACCACTTTTCCAAATAAAACAATCTTTGGCATGTTTGAATGCATTGCTTTGTTTTATTATTCTATGTGATGATTGCTTGAATGGTAGATTGAAATTGTGCCTTGCTTGATTGAATTGTAGTGACATTTGAAGAGTGTGACTATCGCAAGGATCAAGGAGTGAACTTATATTCTCTACCAAAAAGGCAAGTGATGCTTCATATTTTTGTCCCATTATTTTCACTATGCATTAGTGATATTTCTAAGTAGGACTTGCATGGAAATTTTACTAAGTATAAACTATGCCATGGGGAATCCTAGTAGATGAAACCTTAGTAGAATTTTACTAAGTCAAGATTCCTACTACCATCATTCTTAGCCTAGCTAGTATAAAACAAGGGTGTATTATATTCATGCTATGGAATATTTCTAAGTCAAGGACTTGTGTTTTGTTTACTAAAACAACTAAGTGAATGAATCACCTAGGTGGAATGGAAAGAATGGTTTGTGTTGAGTGGTTACGCAAGTTCAGTATGCTGGGGAAAACTTGGGCATCACCAAGTCCAGTATACTGGGGAAAACTTGGTATCTCACTTGTGGAATGACACCCAGGAACAAAGAGATTTGAGATGTCAAATGTTGAGAAGCTTCAAGTGCAGCCACTTGGCATTATGGGCTCTGCCTGGATCATATAGGTTGCAATAACTTAGACAAATGGACAGTTGGTGGTAGGGGATGATAGGTTGGAACGCGTTAATTCTGGTCTAAGGGAAGGCTTCTGAAAGATATTGTCTTGGTGAAACCAAGTCTTGTGGGGAAAGTGCACCACCTCTGCAGAGTGTAAAATCTAAGTACTTAGCCATGTCCCTGGCAAAGGACAATAGCATGAAGACATGGAAGCTATCAAGAATCTCCTCATCCCAATTTTTCTAAGTTAAAACTTGTGGTTGAACAAGGGTGAAGGTTCACCAATTTCTATTGGTGGTTCCTTGGGTGTTTTGACAAGCAAAAACTTAGTGTTTTCAAATGATAAGGAAAATCTATTTTGAGCAAAGCAAGCATAATCTCCACCTAGCCAAATGCATATATATGATAGATTCCACTATACTATCATAGTATCACTTTCCAATACAATTCAAATGTATTGACCCTTGTGGCTGTAACTTATTATGTTGCAGGTTTGTTTGTTGTTAGTGAAGTATGTTGATTAGGATTACAAGTCTACAACCAACATGATTGCCTGTGGAACTTTGAAGATGAAGGACTCCATGCTATAGTTTCTGCTGCTTTGTAATGAGATAGCCAAATGAGCTATGTAAGATGTAATGAATTATTTTATTCCTGGTTATAAAGTTGTTTATGACCTTTGTTTCTTGATATTACATCTTAACTATGGATGCTAGCTATTGATCCAGGGACTAGCATTGTAAACACAGTGATCTCTACATTATTAAAGGTTGGGACCTCTACATAAACTTAATTATATGATGCAGATGAACGGTCAAGAATGGATGTACGGTGACCGGAGTGAACCCGGATACATTAAAGGCGTGGATAAATTTATCGATGTGGCTACGGCAAACAAAGAGAATGGTTTTATGCGTTGTCCATGTGTTCAATGTCGGAAAAACAAAGAGTACTCTTCCTCGAAAATCATTCGCGGCCACCTGGTTATGATAGGTTTCATGCCCAGCTATAATTGCTGGACCAAGCATGGAGAAAGAGGGGTTATGATGGAAGACAACGAAGAAGAAGATGATGATAACAACTATCATCATATGTTTCCTGAATACGGTGATACTGCAATGGAAGACAATGAAGAGGAAGGAGGTGAAGAACGGTCATCAGATGAGCCCGCTGATGAACTTGGTAGGGTCATTTCTGATGCAAAGCGAGACTATGAAACAGAAAAGGAGAAGTAGAAGTTGGAGGGCATGTTAGAAGATCAAAAGAAATTGTTGTACCCAAATTGCGAAGATGGAAGCACAAAGCTCGGTACCACACTGGAATTGCTGCGATGGAAGGCAGAGTGTGGTCTAACTGACTCCGCATTTGAAAAGATGCTGAAAATAATGAAGCCGAAGTTTCCAAAGCATAACGAACTTCCCGAGAGTACGTACGAAGCAAATAAGACTCTCTGCCCTCTAGGATTAGATGTGCAGAAGATACATGCATGCATTAATGACTGCATCCTCTACCGCGGTAAGGAGTATGACAATTTAGATAAATGCTTGGTATGCAATGCATTGTGGGGATAAGATCAGACGAGATGACCCTGGTGATGTTGATGGAGAGCCCCCGGAAGAGGGTTCCTGCTAAGGTTATGTGGTATGCTCCTATAATACCAAGGTTGAAACGCATGTTCAGAAACAAAGAGCATGTCAGGTTGTTGCGATGGCACAAACAAGACCATAAGAAAGATGGGGAGTTGAGACAACCCGTTGATGGGTCACAGTGGAGAAAAATCGAGAGGGACTTTCCGGACTTTGCAGGTCACACTAGGAACTTATGGTTTGGTCTAAGTACGGATGGCATGAAACCTTTTGGGGATCAGAGCTGCAGTCACAGCACCTGGCCTGTGACTCTATGTATCTACAACCTTCCTCCTTGGTTGTGCATGAAGCGTAAGTTCATTATGATGCCAGTGCTCATCCAAGTCTCGAAGCAACCAGGCAACAACATTGATGTGTACCTAATGCCATTAGTTGAAGAACTCTTATAGTTGTGGGGCAAACCAGGTGTACATGCGTGCGGTGAGAACAAACAGGAGCCATTTGACCTACGAGGGTTGCTTTTCGTAACCATCAATGATTGGCCTGCTCTTAGTAATATTTCAGGACAGACAAACAAGGGATATAAGGCATGCACAGACCGTTTAGATAAGACCGAAGGTACATATTTGCATAAATGCAAGAAGGTTGTGTACCCGGGGAATCGACGATTTCTTCCGACTAATCATCCCGTAAGAAAGAAAGGCAAGCATTTCAAAGGTGAGACAGATCACCGAAAGAAGCCTGAACTCCCTTCTAGTGATGATATATTTGGTATGGTCAAGGACATAGAAGTAATCTTTGGAAAGGGTCCCGGCGGTCAATCAGTTACGAACGACGTCGCTACCGAACACGCACCCATGTGAGAAGAAATCTATATTTTGGGAGCTGCCATATTGGAAAGTCCTACGTGTCCACTCTTCAATCGACGTGATGCACGTGACGAAGAATCTTTGCATGAACCTGCTAGGATTCCTGGGCGTGTATGGGAAGACAAAAGATACACAAGAAGCACGGGAGGACCAGCAAGTTATGAAAGACCCAAAGAACATGCATACATAGAACAAGACGGATAAAGGGCGTCACTTAAGTCTTGCCAGCTATGCTCTTACCAAAGCAGAGAAGGAAATCTTTTTTGAAGTCCTTTACAGTATCAATGTGCCGTCTGGATTCTCATCTAATATAAAGGGGATAATAAATATGTCAGAGAAAAAGTTCCAAAAACTGAAGTCTCATGACTGTCACGTGATTATGACGCAATTGCTTCTGATTGCATTGTGGGGGCTTCTACCGGGAAATGTTCGAGTGCCCATTGTGAAGTTATGTGCATTCCTCAATGCAATATCTCAGAAGGTAATCAATCCAGATATTCTACCAAGGTTATAGAAGGATGTGATACAATGTCTTGTTAGTTTTGAGTTGATGTTCCCACCATCCTTCTTAAATATTATGATTCATCTCCTGGTTCACCTAGTGGAAGAGATTGCCATTCTCGGTCCTGTATTTCTACACAATATGTACCCCTTTGAGTGGTTCATGGGAGTCTTAAAGAAATATGTTCATAACCGTCCAACAATCCTCATTTTTTCTTCGTCACTGGGTCCTCTGGACCTGTAGAGTTGATATTATATTAATTGATTATCCTTTTTGTTTTACGAAATTTTTGCTAAAGTTGCATTGACGTCTAATTCACATCGAGTAGACCCTGTTATTGTGAGAATTCTTAATTCAAGAGTTGTAGGGAGGGACTTATGTCACCACAAACATAAACTAAAGCAAGTGTTGGATTTCAAGCTGGTGTTAAAGATTATAAATTGACTTACTACACCCCGGAGTATGAAACAAAGGATACTGATATCTTGGCAGCATTCCGAGTAACTCCTCAACCTGGGGTTCCGCCGGAAGAAGCAGGGGCTGCAGTGCTAGACCAGAAGGAAGCATCTCCAAGGGATATGGAACAGAGGAGGTCATTGAATTTTGTGTTGACTTTATTCCTGACCTTAAGCCGATTGGTGTTCCTGACTCGCGGCATGAGGGAAGACTAAGTGGAAAAGGCACGCTGGGAAAGAAAGCAATGATATGTAGGGACGGGGAATCTTTCACTAAAGCACACTACACAGTTCTACATAATTCCACCTTGGCAGCTCCGTATATCGAGGAACACAAGAATATTGTATGCTCCAAAAACCCGGGGAATCCTAACTCATGGATTACAGATGAACACATGAAGTCTTTCGGCGGTTGGATGCGGACACATATCTTGAATGACACCACTGTTGGAGATCAGCTATACTTGTTGGCCACGTCACCATCTTCTACTATATTGAATTTCCAAAGGTACGAAATAAATGGGAATACATTCTACACGATTGCCCAAGATAAAAATAGCACCAACCAAAACAGTGGTGTCTGCTTTGATGCAACGGACGAGAATGGGAAAAAGGACACATACTATGGTTACATAGAGGAGATATGGGAACTTTACTATGGAGTCTCTTTTAAGGTCCCTTTGTTTCGCTGCAAATGGGTCAACCTAAATGGGGAAGGGTGATGGTTATACACGTGGTTGACGTGGAGCCTGTTGGGAACCCCAAGAGCAAGGTGTGAAGCAACACAGCAGCAAGTTTTCCCTCAGTAAGAAACCGAGGTTATCGTACCAGTAGGAGGAAGGAAACGTCACACAGGTGTTGTAAGCAACACGGAGACCTACACAACACAAACTCAAAACTTTGCCCCAACGAATCAGTGAGGTTGTAAAGCTCACCGGTTTGCTGTAACAAAGGATTAAACATATGGTGTGGAAGGTAATGGTTTACAGCAAGTAAACAGGTAAAAGTGGGAGATGTATCAATGGTAAAGATTGGACCAGGGTCCATAGTTCACTAGAGGTGCTCTCCTTAGATAAACAACATAGCATGAAGGGTAAACAAATTACAGTAGGGCAATTGACAGGAACTAAGCAAGGCATAACAATGAAATACCAGACAAAAAGATCCTATGAGATTCGATTGGGCAATACAACAATATACATAGACCGCCATCCAACTGCATCTATGACTAGAAGTCCACCTTCAGGTTATCATCCGAACCCCCTCCAGTATTAAGTTGCAAGCAACAAATAACTGCTTTAAGCAAAGTGTGTAAGGTAAACAATCCACTTGTTCTATGAACATGAGACCGTTGTTTTCTCCCTAGTAGCAACAACACATCTACAACCGAAGAGATTACTGTTAATTTCCTAGGAAACTAGAGGCATGAACCCACTATCGAGCATAAATATCCCCTCTTGGAGTCACTAGCAACTACTTGGCCAAGATAGCTACTAACAATGGAGAGCATGCAAGATCACAAACAACATACACATGATAGAATCAAATAGACAAAACCATTAATCAATCTGACATAGTAATCTCAATATCCATCGGATCCTGCAAACACAACATGCATGATTACAAATAGATTAGATCTTGATCATGAACGGAGCTCATAAGATCTATACATGAAAGCACAAGGAGGAGATACAACCATCTAGCTACTACATGGACCCATAGTCCAAGGAGGAACTACTCACGCATCATACCGGAGAAGAACGCCTCTGGGATGATCTCCCCTCCGACAGGGTGCCGGGAAGAGCTTTAGATCCCCCCGATATAGGGACGACGGTGGCGGCGGCTATAAAAGGTCTCGTGGAGTTTTTATCGGGTGCCTAGGGTTTCTGCATCGGGGGCTTCTTATAGGCGAAGAGGCGAGGCTGGGAGGCGGCCAGGGGGCCCACACCCTACCTAGGCATGGGGTGGGCCCACCCACGCCTAGGGGGTCTGGCTGCCCTGGTTTGCTTCTCCGTCTCGTCTTCTGGATTCGTGTCCCACACGGTAAAATATTGACTTTGGCTTTTGTCCCGTCCAATTCCGAGAATATTGATTTTTTGTCTTTCTAGAACCAAAAACAGAAGAAAACAAGCAACTGGCACTGTGGCAACTTGTTAATAGGTTAGTTCCAGAAATGATATAAAAACACCTCAAAGTGTAGACAAAGCAAAGCAAAGTAGATACTAAACAAGCATGGAGCATAAAAAATTATAGATACGTTTCCGACGTATCAAGCATCCCCAAGCTTAACTCCTGCTCGTCCTCGAGTAGGTAAGTGATAAAAGAATGATTTTTGAGGTGACAAGCACCATGAAAACCAAGATCAAACCATTTGCAAGCATTAAAGTTGGGATCAAAGAACTCTAAACATGTGCATGAAAGATGGAGTTCCAATAATAGGACATAGTAACTATGCATGCAACATGAAAGGCTACAAACAAAGATCATGAATAACATGCATTGAAAAACGTTTGTTTGTTTCACATACAGAAAACATGGCATAGTGGCAATCAGCTTGTCCCTCATAGAGTAGCAAATAGATGCATAGAACACCTTCAAGGTTCACAAGGGTGACTAGGAACAAGTAGCACAAGAACAAGTAATTTCACAATATGCATCAATCAATAAGTTTTGGGACGCGAAACACAGAATGGCAACTATGCTCTCTTAATGGTGCCTAAAAGTAGAAGGTGGAGACTCAAATAATGGTGGAAGAAAGGCCCTTCACAAAGGGAAGCAGGGATTTCAAGTTTCAAAAAGAGCTTCCAAAAATTATGGTACTTGTTAGCTTTCAGCCCTCATTGTCCCTATCATAAACATCTTGAAGTGGTTAAGGTTAAAGTGAACAAACTATGGAGTATATTCTTGACAAAGTGTAAGTTGGCAATATCAAGTCCCTTGAATACGAGGGCCACACCTCATGCTACTCAACTTCAGTCACCTTTAAGTTCTTGTCATTGTAAGTACATGCATATCATAGAGAACCGCCAACGGGGTACCCCTTGCACATGGTATAGGAGCTATCCCATAACCAAAATGACAAGGCAAGCAGAAAATGAGCATCTCAGCGATCTTTTTATTTACTATGTGCATAGCTTTTTATTGAGGATGCTTCATCGATAGCTCATTATGGTGATGCTGCAAGTTTCCACCATGATTAGACATGGCTTAGGCTAGCGGCCTATGCGTTTCTCTAACACAAAATACAAACTCCATGGACTTACAAGTTCCTTCTTTATTTCACATCGGTGACATCCATAGACAAAAGAGCATGATATCAAATGAGTATAAAGTACAAGTGCAATGTTGAAAACGTTCCCCATGACAGCATTGTTCTGCTAATTCTAACGTATAAGTGCAATCATATACAACATAGATGACACAATGGTTCAATTTTATTAGGGGAAAATAATATAAAGTGTGCCATCAAGTTCGTGAGAGCTTTAATCACTAAGTTTTCCCATAACAAAATACATTTTAATTCGAAGATAGCTGAAAACAAGAATATACTTGGAATGGTGTAACACACCATGTATAGGAGTTTATAGTGGACACTTTGGAATAACTTGGTTTGTTGGGAGTGGGAAGCATGAGTAGAGCTTACTCATATAAGTGGAGGCTAGCAAAATACTTGGAGCAACCAACTAAGAGAGCAATAATGGCCATAATCATGCAGAGCAACAAAACATTACTAATCAAAGCATTGGGTGGTACTATAAGTCAAAGACTAAATGATCATAGAGGATATGGTGACTTGCTCATAGTCATAACATGGTGTGAGCATGTGCCAAGTAAACCCAAATGAAGCATCAAAGGAGAATACCACAATACTATGCTTTTGTATGCTAAAACAACGCATAATTCTTTCAAGGCACACTAAGCAATCCCAATTTTTTGGAACAAGACATGCTACAACAATAATCACTAAGCGTAAGGTCAAAACAACACCTAACATGTCATGCTAAAGTCTAAGTCACAGTGAATGCAAGCTCTTCTTGCACCTTCAAGCAGGAACTTCCTACTCTTTTCCAACACCAAGCAACTTATTTGAAACAACACAGCGAGAACGGGGGTCCAAACTACTTTATTCAAGCAAACTAAACAACTAAGATGTCAACACCCGGATTTTTAATCCCAGATGCCTGTTATGCCATACATCGCAATCCTAGGATTACCATTTTTGCGAGACATAACAGATTGGATATCACAGTACATCATCCATTACAAACCATACATAAGGTCTTAGAACAAATAAAGGATCACATGATCTAGTCTTAGTAAAATCAAAGCAGCGGAATAATATAATAACGATAGCATGGGCGAAGCTCCATCTTCAAGGTCACAGGCAATGCTGACGATGGGAGATGATCCTAGTTGTCGTAACTTTCCTGCTGTCCATCTTCCTGATAATCCTCTTCATAGTCTGGCCACGGGAATATCCAGGGAAAAATCCATGAGTACTCTTTAAGTACTCGCAAACTAAGACTAACAAGTGAAGTGGTTTTGAGTAGGAAACACTAGGCTCTAGGTAGTTTTGCAAAAAGCCAGATTTACCTTAACTGAGTTTAGAAGCAAAGAAAGCTAGTTTAAAGTTTTATAACACCTAAGTGGGAATTTAGCTTTCACTTTCACAACCCTGTGGTGGTCAAGTAAAAGTCATGATTCATTTCACAAGTCATTTTTAAAACATCTTACGACGGAATAGTATGTCCACTCCAACTGTCCATAACTGCGGACGCGGCTATTTGAATAGTTTGACACTCTACAAAGGTGGTACACTTTCACCACAATATTTGATACATCCGTCAGGAACAATCCTGAATTCACCATACTCAGTATGCGGATACTCAATCCTAACCTTTCAATTACACGCACTAGTATAGGACCCCTCCTATGAGTTTGTCCTCCCAACCATGACCATCTGTCATCTTGGGAACTGTATATAAATTTCCAGTCAAGCCCTACCCAATTTCGGGTATTATGGTTGTACGGTAAAATTGGAATGGTATCGCATCCAGACAACCATCAGTTTTATAAAGGGCTAAGGCTCATGCCTCAACATTTTCATCATCAAAATCATCTGGTGTTCATCAACACATGTCAAAGCATTTCATTAGAATGACTCATCATTCTAAGGTTTTCATAATCATTTTCACCAAGTATTCCCATCTAAAGTGATCAAGTTTTGAGCTTAGCACTAGCAACTATAAGTTGGGGTAAAACTAATGAGGTTTGGTAATAAAGTGTGACTTATCTAAGTTCAATATCATGCCTCAGGATGACATCAAGATTTATCTAACTTAGGCCAAGTCTTATGCTCTTTATGCTACCCTCAATTATCTTTCTAAAATCTACAATTCACTAAGTAAACACTAATAGAAAGCTTTGATAAAAAAATAAAATACTAAGCTTGCAAGTAAAACTGGGATTAGGTATTATCAAGTGGTATAACCAAGGCATGCCTAATGCATTGCATAGGTTAGCTTGTAGGTATTAAGCTTGCAAGTATAACTTGCATGGTTTAGCTTAGTTTGCTAAGATAGTAGATTGCATTAGATAACTTGCCTTGTGCAGTGCAATGGTTGAAGTTCTCCTCTGCTTCTTCCTCGTAGTATTCTCCTTACTCTTCGTATCCTTGCTCGGTACTAGCGTCTATAAATAAATACGAAGTACACAATCACCAAACAATTCTTAACTACTCTAATTAGCACACAAAGGCTTACACTAGATGATCTAGCACCATCAGTGACATCACAAGATTAAGGCACTAGTTTCACTTCTTTTATTTTTAGAAAATTAATTTCTACTCATTGAAAAACTACTTAAGATTTAATATTCTCCAACTAAAACATGGGATCATGTTGACACATGTCATCACCACATATTTCAGTACTTGGGTGATTTAAAGTGGTGTCACAATTTAATAAGATTTAACCTTTTTATTTTAATTAATTAAAGCGACTAGAAATGCCTATGGGGCATTATTTTATTCCTTGTCCATTATTTCTACAAGTAAACCTAGACATTTTTATATATTCAGAAAGGTATTATCAAATGTGATTTTTGAGAGTTGGAATCAACTCAAAATATGTTATGGTTGAATTTTGAAAAATGTTTGAATGCAGAAAAGTCTCTGCCTTATTATTTTTGCTATAGGTGATCTACAAATTCAAATGGTTTGAATCCAACGGGCTTGGATTAGGAATTTCCATATCTTTCTAAAAAAATTAGTTTCATGCATTTTGGTTCAGTGAAACTCTTTGAAATGAATTTTGAATCAACAGGCAGTACTAGGTTTGAAACTAAATTGATAAACCTAAATTTGAATTACTGGGTCACGCAGGAGTGTTAACTGGGCCGACCCACTACGCACAGTGCGCACGCAGACTGGTTAAGTGGCTGTCCCCACTCGTCAGTGAGACAAAGAGTGGCGAAGCGGTACGGGGCAATTAGGGCCGTAGGATTAGAAGCTAGATCTACGGCTGAGGTTCATCGTCCATGCTTGAACAGGACGCAACGAGGTCAAACCCTAGCGCGACTAGTGGGGGCTCACCGAGGCTCCGGTGATGGTAGGCGATGGGGGTGAACGATGAAGTCGTCGACGACGATCCTCCTGGCACCGGTGGCTCCTCCTAGGGCGGATCCAATCAACGACGCCCTTCTCCTCCAGCAGCGGCAAGATCCGGCAAAATTCCAGCCACCTGGTGCTTGCCTTGCTCCGGGGATGAGTGGGTACGATCAGTGAGAGGTAGGGAATGAGATAGTGTGGCGAATTCATGCTGGGAAGGCCTATATTTATAGTGCGACGAGGGGACCGAAGGGTGCGGGTGGAGCTCGTCGGGGTCGGCTGCACATCGAGCTAACAACATGGCTAGGGGTAGGGGACGATGCGCTGCCTCCTGGCGAAGCTCAACGGCATGGTGGCGAGGTGTGGGGCGGTGCGAATTGGTCGGAACACTTCGATGCTCTGGGCGGGTCCGACGGAAGTTTTAATAGCGCACGGGCGATCCTGGTTGCACGACGACGAACGGGCATGTCTGGGCGGTTCCTGGGGCGGTGGTGATCACGCACGCGAGCAGCAAAGGCAGGGCGCGGTCTGTGCGAGCGTGTCGAGCGCGGCGCTCTGGCGCGCTCTCGGCATGGTTGCAAAGAGACTGGGGGTGCTCGTTCTGGGTGGTCCAGGGGCTGGCAATGCTTGGGCGCTGGACAGGGGGTTGGCGGTGGATGGTCAGCTGCCTTCTAGATAAGGTTGGCGAGGCTAGAGAGGCTCCTAGCTTGATGTCGACCTTGGGGTGGAAAGTTGGGCTCGGCAATGGTCACCCTTGATGGCATTGTCAAGTTTACAGTGAGCTAGGGCTGGTTAATTTAGTTAGATGATCTACTGAGAGTGTAGTGTGAGATAGAGAGGGAACAATTTAGGCACAAACACTGCTCACTATAGTGTTTGATGTTTTATTTGATTTGTGTTTACAAGGTGTTTGATGAAATGGCCGCAAGAGATTTGAATTTTTGGATGAAACTTGGTGGGTGTACTAGTCACATACTAGGTAGTCTCTGGTTGCTTGGATTGGTCAAGGTGAACTGGTTTGGTGGGATTTTGAGAAATGGTGATCTTCCCATATGTTATAGATTCAATTTTGAATTGTCATTTGAATCAAGTTGCCAAATGTTTCTATGGGTTTGCAAAGTGGGCTTGGGTTCACTTTCACTTGGTCTAGCAAGGGGTGAAAATAAATAGATTTGTTTCTGTTTGAAATCTTGGATTAGAAACACTCAAAGTGGTCTAGTGAGCAAGATTGGCAAAAATGACCATTAGCGTATTTTGTTTGTTTTTGAATTTCTCTTGATTTTTTTCTGTTTGGAAATGATTTAGATGATGTTGTTTTCACCTTTAAACCATTCCTTGCTGTTCACAACAATCAAACAAGTCCATTCATGCATCATACATTCATCACATACACATATGCATTCATATTGATTTTAATTAACAAAAGTGTTTGTTAACCCTAAATTTAGGTGATTTGAATTTGATAACCTTTATTAATATTTTTGCGATGTTACAAACCTTCCCTCCTTAAACAAAATCTCATCCCGAGATTTGAGAAAGAAGAAAAAGGAAACTAGGATTTAAAGAGATCGGGAAACTCTGTGATTCATATGGATTTTGACTAAGTTAGTTTATGCTTTGGGTTATCCTGACTCATAACTCGCCATAAGTTGAATCGTCTTATTTGTGACTCGAGATAGATTCGAGTCGGTTTACTATGTTTTGGATTACCCATTAACTCAGCTCACCAAAATTTTATACGTTAACTCGCCATAAGTTGAATCATCTTATTTCGATTCGTAGATTTTGAGTCGGTTATTCATACTTTGATTGTCCTTTAACTGCTTACGGCCAGCTTATTGTTAATTCGGATATAACTTGAAGTCAATTTGTTTATGCTTTGAATTGACCTTTAACTGAGATTGTCTCGATTCAAACTAACATTTGATTCAGCTTGCGAGTATATTATAATGGCATTAGACTCGGACTAATCGTATCTCAGATTTGGGCCAAAGCTTTAGTTCACCAGATTGCCAGGTTATGTTATGACTCGGATTAATATCTCACCATCTTGCCAGATTATCCCGTATCTCGGATGACAATTGGCCAGCTCATCATATCTCGAATCTATATCTCATATCTACATCTCGAATCAGATCTCTCAGCGGTTAGCCCTATTATCATATCCCAAAGCTTAATCTCGGATCTATATCTCGGATCCATATCAAAGGCAAATTATCGTCATCACGCCAAATCAAGCTATATCATGACAGGTAGATAACTCGGATTTAGGATGAGTTAACTCGGATTTGAGTCAGAAGACTCAGATTTGGAATGCAAGTCAAAATTGAGTAAAGTAACTCGGATTTTTGGATGAGTTAACTCGGATTTGAGTCAGATGACTCAGATTCGGGATGCAAGTCAAAATTGAGTAAAGTAACTCGGATTTTTGGATGAGTTAACTCGGATTTGAGTCAGATGACTCGGATTCGGGATGCAAGTCAAAATTGAATAAAGTAACTCGGATTTTTGGATGAGTTAACTCAGATTTGAGTCAGATGACTCAGATTCGGGATGCAAGTCAAAATTGAATAAAATAACTCGGATTTTGGATGAGTTAACTCGGATTTGAGTCGGGATGCAAGTCAAAATTGAGTAAAGTAACTCGGATTTTGGATGAGTTAACTCGGATTTGAGTCAAGACTGATTCGGATGCAAGTCAAAATTGAGTAAAGTAACTCGGATTTTGGATGAGTTAACTTTGAGTCGGAAGACGATTCGGGATGCAAGTCAAAATTGAGTAAAGTAACTCGGATTTGGATGAGTTAACTCGGATTTGAGTCGGAAGACTGATTTGGAATGCAAGTCAAAATTGAGTAAAGTAACTCGGATTTTGGATGAGTTAACTTTGAGTCAAGACTCGGACTCGGGATGCAAGTCAAAATTGAGTAAAGTAACTCGGATTTTGGATGAGTTAACATTTGAGTCGAAGACTCGATTCGGGATGCAAGTCAAAATTGAGTAAAGTAACTCGGATTTTGGATGAGTTAACTTTGAGTCGAAGACTGGATTCGGGATGCAAGTCAAAATTGAGTAAAGTAACTCGGATTTAGGATGAGTTAACTCGGATTTGAGTAATGTCATTCAGATTTGAGCCAGATGACTCAGACTTACATATGAGTCAATTTTGAGTAAAGTAACTCGGATTTGGGATGAGTTAACTCGGATTTGAGCCATACAACTCGGATTTGAGTCAGATGACTCAAGACATAAAGTCAGAATCGAGTAAAGTAACTCGGATTTGGGATAAGTTAACCCGGATTTAATCATGTAACTCGGAGTTGAGTCAAATGACTCAGAATTAGGCATAAAGTCGATTTTGAGTAAGGAAACTCGGATTTGGAATCAGATGACTCGGATAATAACTTACCCAATGGGGTTAAAAGGGCAATGCCCAAGAAGGCCAGAACTCATAACTTACCCAATGAGGTTAAAAGAGCAATGCCAAAGAAGGCAAGAACTTGTAACTTACCCAATGGGGTTAAAAGAGCAGAGCCCAATAAGGCCAGAGCTCATAACTTACCCAAAGAGGTTAAACCAAGAAGGCGAGCTCATAACTTACCCAATGAGGTTAAAGAGCAATGCCAAAGAAGGCAAGAACTTGTAACTTACCCAATGGGGTTAAAGGAGCGAGCCCAATAAGGCCGAACTCATAACTTACCCAAAGAGGTTAAAAGAAGGCTCAAGAAGGCCAGAGCTCATAACTTACCCAATGAGGTTAAAGAGCAATGCCAAAGAAGGCAAGAACTTGTAACTTACCCAATGGGGTTAAAGCCCAACAAGGCAGAGCTCATAACTTACCCAAAGAGGATAAAAAGCGGTGCCCAAGAAGGCGAGCTCATAACTTACCCAATAAGGTTAAAACCAATAAGGCAAGAACTCATAACTTACCCAATGAGGTTAAAGAGCAATACTTACCCAATGAGGTTAAAGAATTCATAACTTACCCAATGGGGTTAAAAGAGCAATGCAACTCGTAACTTACCCAAAGAGGTTATGACAGAAGGCGGAAGTCAAAAACTATCAAAGGTTGTGAGCAGAGACCAAAGAAGTCCAAATCACAAAGTTACCCAAAAGGATTATCGACCAAGAAATGTATGACAAAGAAGTTGTATGTCGAAAACAACTCGGGGATATTTTAGATATAAAGCCCATGAGCGATTCTGAATCCCACATGGCCTCGGGGACTAATGTCGGGATATAACCCGGGTACCCCGAGTTGGTCTATAAGTAAGCCAATAAAGAGACAAGAATAAGCGAGTGTATTTAATAAAAGAATATAGAAAGGAAAAGGATAGTCTAGGCCGAATAAGGTATAATTCGGCCTATACTAAATACTCATGGACCGAATTAACCTCTCTTGGGCCGAACCATGGGAAAACGGGCCGAGTTAAGTCCATCCGACCGAGCACGATCACCTCGTCACCTCGGCACCTCCTCCCGACAAACCTCGTCAGCGTTACCTTCTTCCCGCGCTTCCCCTGACTCCCGTGCGGTGTCGCCCATCGCCAATCTAGTGCCCATCGATGGAGAAACCCCAGCATTCCACGTGCTCTTCCCGGATGGGCCTTCGCCATCATCGAAATGTCTCACCCACCACGGATCAAGAATCATCCGAGACCGACTTAAGCTAAACCCCGGTGGGTGGCATTCTTCCTCTGAACTACACTTCAAAGTCATTTGGGAGGTATATTGCTCTATTCATCTCCGGATAAAGCACATCATCGAGATCAAGCCAAGACAAGCTACAAGTATTATGCGGGACCCAACCAAGTCCACATGGCAAATGGAATATGCCCTAGGCATCTAAGAATATGCTAAGGAATATGCCGTGGCATCTCCAAAGATGCCAAGGCATAATCTGAGAAGATAATATGCTATGTAGATGCCAAGCGTGTGGAACAAGCCTTGTCCCTGGGCTCCCTTTATAAGGAGCACCGGGGGATCGTTCTAAGAGAGGCCCAAGGGCTCCTCTCCTTTCGCTCACTAGGAGCTCTCCTTCTTCCTCTTCCTCCACTCTCACAGAGCTTAGATAGAAGCATCTCAAGGAGCATGATTGTAGCCACAAGCATGGGATTAGATGTATAGAATGAGGTGTTATCTCCACTTGAGAGCTTCAATCCAATATACATTGTATTTCTCTTTGTTCATGTGAGTGCGGTCTTCACTGCATCATCCCTCCCCGGATTCCTCCACGTCCATCGGCCCCAACTTTAGCCTACCCATGGCATATGCCGTGATACCACCACGACAGTGGTTGCTCCACTGGATCTTGAGAAACTTGATACTCCGGGTCCTGGTGGTTCTGAAAGCTTCCTCCAAAATATGGATGTGTATTTCGGGATACGTCAGGTCATCGTTGATCTCTATGGTTTGGTGATCAATGTTCTTGAAAACTTCAGTCTTCTCCAGGACTTCTAGGCATTTGCGGAGTAACGATATATGGAACACATTATGCAGTGCTGACATCTCCTCTGGTAGTTCCAGTTGATACGATACTTCTCCTCGACGATTCAGAATCTTGAATGGTACGATATATCTGGGGGCTAACTTTCCTTTGAGATGGAAACGTTGCATTCCCTTCAAAGGCGACACTTTGAGATACATAAAATCTCATTATATCATTCTCTCTCTACACCTGAAATTTTTCCTTCATACAAAACTTCACACAATCTTCATTAGCAACATTAGTGTAATCAAAAGATAATAGACCTTTAAGCAAAGTTTTTGCGGTGACCCAACATACCACTGCATGATGTAGTACACTATAGTCGTTGACATAACACCAATGAAACACCGTTCACTAGTATTACATCCCTCGGAGTGGTACAACAGAAACACAACAGATCTAAGACATGACTATAGGTTACAACTCAACTCTTTACATAAGATCCAGAGAACACTCTAGGTTAAAGAGAGAGAGAAAGAAACTTCTAACAAAGAAGAATCATAAATAAATATCTCAGAATCTATCATCCTATCAAGACTAGTATCTTAACTAATGGTCTGGCATTGCTGCTATTGCAATACACTACAGAAATAGGTTCTATGGCTAGAGATATATTCCTGTCTAATCAGTAACTTCGTCTTCACTTGAGTTGGTGTATATGTTGACTTTCTTGACTTCATTGAAGAGCTTTAACTTTTGTTGATTATTCCTGGAGCATAACTTGATGTAGACGTCGTCTTAATGGCTTCAGAATCTAGCAAGGGTTAAGAAGATACTTTGAGTATGAGCGTACTCAACAAGTTCACTAGAAAAGGAGTGTTTGATGCACTATATCTACAGCCACAGACCATAGGTCGTAGGCAATGCAAGTTTTCGTAAACATTTCTTCAAAGGTTGCTTTTATTCTGAAAATCTATGTCCGTCAGCCTTCACGAGTTTACCAGAACTTTCATGGAGTTCCTTTCCCGCCACGTTCGCAGCTCCTTCCCGGAACAGGGAGTAACAAGTTACAGTTCTTACACTATGTAGAGGTGTGTCACTTTACCCATGAGAGCTCTTAGCTTTGTTGCACATCCGGGCCGCGAACCCGTTCACACTTCCTTGGTGTGAGGCCCAGACTAACACCCAAGCCAATCACTGCCTTCTCCGCGACCCCGCATGTCTCCTTGGTGTACGCCAGCCCACATATTGAATTACGGCAATTGGCAATACATACCGTTTAGATGCTGGAACTATCGTGGGACGTTGAGGGCTCCCACCCATATGCTGCATATCCTCTACAAATTACCATAAATAATATGCATGCTACGAGTGATAACATCCACGACCCGCACATCCGGCTCCATGCGAGAGGGAAAAGATACAGCTGACTTCTTCGTCCAATTCAAATCTCCTGGTCAACACGTAATATACGACGCAAGAATCACTTGCGACATTGGTTGTTAAGTCCTAGGTGATATAGTTCTGAACAGTGGTATTACAACTGTCAGATTTAATAGATAGACTAATCACCCTAGATCAATAACCAATAGTTCACATTATTATTGAAAATAGTGTTTTCTGACCCTTTTCAAATGTAGGTGATGACAACACTGGATTTGTAAAATAGTTTACATAAAATAAACAAAGGACATGAGAAAGTGTGAACTTGCCTTTTGTGATTGCAAGATTATGCACTCACGGTCTTCGAGACAATATAAAAGATCCAATATTTGAAATCAGCCTCATTGGTCCGGTAAGGACTAATGTTTAAAGAAGCAATATGCGATCATGCATAAGTAATGCTATGCATTTTGTAAAACCCCCAAAGTGAATCCCAATACTTTGAGTGAAGTGAGTTTAGGTAATTCTTTTAAAAGTTGATTTATCTTCAAGTTTTACTTTACAAGTAATGGTATTTATAAAGAACTTAAGTGTTATCAACCCAAAATATACTAGTAAAGTATAAAATAATGTTATATGGTTAATTGTCATTTGGTGTGTATTAATAAACATCATTGGAATTGAGTTGTTAAGAATTGAAGAACTTATTATAAAATTATTGTTTGAAGTGGCAACAAGAATAACATTTGAAGAAAAGATTTCCTTTCTAAGGTTTAAACAATCCTTATTGTTTAATAGAACATAATTAATATCTTTTGATGTTTGATTGCTTAGTTTGGATTTGAGATGCTTTATGTCTTAGGTTAAATAGACCAAGGTTAACTATAAAAACATAAGTAGTTATTAGACATGATGTTTATAAACTTTGAGACTAAAGTTAACTTTAAAAGGGTAAGTAAACTTAAGGTGTAATATGCTTTGATTATTCTCAAGTTTTGGATTTATGGTAAGTATGACTAAGGTGTGGATTTATTCATTTTACATTTAAGTGAATGCTTAGATTAAATTTGTTTTGCTTATTAAGGAATAATATGTATTTATTTAATGGAAGCATAATTAGATGATCTTAGTAATCTATAAGAATTTAAAGTTATGTTAATAGTGGTTAAGATATAATGATTATTCACCATATTATATAAATGGATGATACCCAATGTTTATTTAAAAGGATTCTTAATAAGATTTTTTAAAAGGATATTTTAAAGTTAAAAGTTATACTTAATTTTGATTATGAATTTAAGTTATGGGTTTGGAATTTAGTACAAACACACTAATTGTTCAAGGTTTTATAAGAATTGTGATTATTTCTTACTTAACAATTATTTTTAAAGAATTCACAAAATAGGTATTAGGTAATGATTTATTATTTAAAATATTAAAGACTTCACTAAAAATATATTTAATATTTTTCTAATGTAATATATTTATTCCAGACCTTAAAATGAATTTTATTTATTTTTAAGTATTATATTTATTTTTATACAATTCGTCAAAGAATTAAGTGTCTTTAAATATTTGCTTTATGTTTTCTTTTTAAAACTCTAATTGAGTATTTTTATAAAATAATAGAGTTATTTCGATACACAAAAATGATTTTTTACTTATTTTTAGGGTTTTTGTTTTATTTTATAAATTTCGTTTAAGATTTAATGGTGTTAATAATTATTTTATTTTAAACACTTAAAATTATATTTTTATTATGCAGATATTATTTTTGTGGTCATTTTGATATATCATATGTATTTTTAGGATTTTTCTATAATTTTCTATAGCTAAAAATGTTTGGAGGTTATTTTAGTAATTCATTTTTTATTTTATTTCTAAACCTAATCAACTTGGGCTGTTTGGTTGGGTATGTGGGCTGGCCTGGCCCAACTGGACCATGCCAGACTTTTCACCCTCGGCCCACCCCTCACTACACACACACACACCCGTACACGCACATAGATACAATCTTATCCCTCTCGTGTTCCTCTCCTGCGCGCGATGCGCCGCCGCTTGTCGCCCCAGCCGCCGCCAGCCGCCTCCAGCGCAGTCATCCGTCGGCGCTGCCTCGCCATCTACACCTATCTCTTTTCCCTTCATCAATTCGGTTGGTCCACGCCCTTATGAGCGTGCCTGGCCGAAACCCTAGCCGCCATGGCACAAGGTCACGATGTGGCTCCCGCGCCGGCGCCTCTGGTTGGTACTCGTGGAAGAACGCGAGCCCCTCTCTAACTATCTTGTCTTCTCCAATACCTGATGCCGGAGGGACGGTGCCGCGGCGCAACCCCGACGCCCTCAGTACGCTGCCAAGGAATTTTGCTATGATGGTGGACAGTGGTGATGCTACTGGGATTATTCCTTTCCTTTTCTCCGGCGGGATGGTATTCTCTGCAACCCCGGCGTCAGCTTCCTGTACACCTTTTTCTACTGCAGTGAGGTATGTTAGTTTGCCCCTTTTTGTTTAGGTTCCGATTCATGGAGTACACCTCCATTGCTTGATTTAACTAGTTTTGATGATCATACAATTGATTTAGTGTCGTGGGAATGACCACGGCAGATGCTGCAATCGGCAGCAAGTAGTAGAACATGGGGCAAGGGCGGCTAGCCATCTGCGGTGCGAGATGAGGGCTGAGACACAAGGGTTTACCTAGGTTCGGTCCCCCGGAGGGTAAAGACCTACTCCTGCTAGATTGTATTATGGTGAGAGTACAATGGGGCGAGCTCGGCGGCTAGGAGGCGAGTCGCTAGGGTGTATGATGGAACGTATCCTCTATGCGTCCTCTAGGGAGGTTTATATAGACTCACCTCCCTAGGGTTTACAGATCTCAACCGAATTAGTTAAGGATTCGGTGACTCTATGACCTAGTCCGACTGGGCCTATCTACGCTTCTGGGCCTTCAGCTTCCAGTCGCTTGAGTCCACGCCAAATCTTGATCCAGTCGCCGTCCTGCAGGCCCACTCGCTGGCGCTTGGACCAGTAGGAAACGTCCTGCTGGGTATACCCCGGTAGGCATATCCCCATCAGTAGTCCCCGAGGCCGTCGTTGATTTGTCGCAGGCGTTCGCTGGCAGTCGGAGTATGCGGGTCCAATGCGGACGTCCAGTCGAATCGGCGGCGGACTCCTGAATAAAGGAAGAACTAGTCATTTTAGTCGCAATAACGACGACCAATCGTGTCGCAGCTCGGCGAACGGGTCGGCGAATACTCAGTCACTGTTATAGTGATCGGGTCGGCAAAAAACTCAGTCACTGTTTTAGTGATTGGGTCGGCGAATCATCGAGTCGCGTGGAGCGACGAGTCGAATGGATGAAGTTGGACCGCCAATTGGGGTCAAACTAGCCATTGAGTAATCCAACGGCAACTTCGGCGTAATTACCTCGTAGTAACGGCTCCCGAAACTGGCGGGTAGCAACCGCTATATAAGGAGAATGATAGGCGGGTAGGGAAACGATTCTTCTTTCTTCCTCCGATCTCGCTCGTCTCCATTTCCCCATTCCGCACTGCGATCTGAACAATCCAGAGAGCTCCGACCCCCACGAATCTCTAACCGATGGCCCCCTCCACCGAACCATGGGGTAGATCCAAGTGTACTAGGGCGCTACTGGCATCCTTCGAGGAGGCTGGGATCCTCCGCGCCCGCAGATGGCGCATCCCCGCGGCCGGAGTGGTGACTCCGGACCCGCGCGAGGGAGAGTTCATCTGCTTCACCAGCCACCTGGAGCGGGGGCTGGGCTTTCCTACTTCCCTTTTCTTCCGGTGTTTCTGCGCCTACTACGGGATCCAGCCATCGGATCTAGGTCCGCATAGTATCGAGCAGCTCGCCATCTTTGTGGTGTTCTGCGAGTGCTATCTGGGCTGCAGTCCCTACTTCCCCCTGTGGCAAGATCTGTTCCATGGGAGAATCAGCCGCGAAGAGTCAGGCGGCCCGATGCTAGCCGCGGGTGGCCTGCCATTCCAGCTGAAGTCGAAGGCGTTGTTCTTCGACCTGATGCTGCCCGCCAAGGCGGCGAACAAATGTAAGAAGTCCTGGTTCTACGTCACCGAGTCGACTCCAGACGAGGAAGTGGTGCTTCCAAGATACTCCACCGACCGGCCCGAACCGCGTCGACTCCAGGTCGTCAAGCTCCCGCTGGATCAACGGATGGTTGTCGACGAAATGCTACAGACCATCCGCGGCCTAAAGAAGAAGGGCCTCCAGACCATCAACCTCTACAACTGTTGGTTCGGGCGGCGTCTCGTTCCCTTGGCCTGCCGCGAGCACTACATGTATGAGTATATGGGTAAGGAAGATCCGACGAAGTCCTCCCTTGCCGAATGGCATCTCGAAGACTACACCCTGGCCCTGAAGAAGATTACCCAGGCGGTGTATCTTGACGCGAAGGCTGGGGTCGCCCCCTATACTACAAGGCGCCCAACTCCAACGGTAAGCCGTCATTTCGTCACCACTCGCAGTCGCAGATAGTGCATTCGCGGTTGCGCTGACGTTGTCTTGTTCTTATTGTAGTTGTTCCAAGTGGTGGAAGGGTGGCTTCCACCTGCAGACGACGAGAACTCGAGCTCGTCTGTCTAGGACGGGAGTGAGTCGTTGCCCGCCAAAGGCGACGCCGAGAGTGACGAAGGTGATGACGATGATGAAGACGAGCCCGTGGAAGTTTCTGCCCCAACAGTTCGCAAGACCCGCGGGCAACACCAGCGCGAGCTCGATGCGAGTAAAAGCCTCGAGCCTCACGATGATGACGAAGAAGAGCTTCCCGAGCATACCTCACATCATGAGGCCACGCCGTCGAAGAAGAAGAAGGAGACGAAGGCTCCACCGAAGAAGAAGGCGAAGCCGGCGAAACAGATGTCTCCGCCCCGATCTGTGACCAGTTCCGACGCCACCAGCTCGGCTAAGGACGCAGCGGCGCGCGCGACCGTGGCACCGGACGCTGCTGCCCCCATGGACGAGGTGCCTATGGCATTGTTAGCACCTCCTTTCGCCCCGGTCTTTGGTTTGGGGACTGCTCCAGCCCAGCAGCCTCACCTCCGAGGGAAGCTTCCGCAGCAGTTATCACAGAAGCTCCTGCCGTGGCTTCTTCTTCGAAGAAGCCCTCAGTGCCTTGGGCACACGATGTGTTCGAGACAGGCCTCACTCGGAAGTTGGGGCCCGAGCTGGAAAGGCCGGCCAGCATCCGCACCGGTCTGCGGTTCATACCAGTCGCCAAGTAAGTGTTGTTCATCTGCTTGTTTTTCGTTTTAGTCGGACAATCTTATTCATAGCGCTGCTTCACAGGACTAGTGTTAAAAAGATCGGCCATCCTTCTGTGGCCAAGGTTCCGCCAGTCTTCACCGAGGCGGACTCCTCGCGGAAGAGGAAAACCGACGAAGTCGCTGCTCCCGCCGAAGGTGTCAAGAGGGCGAAAGGCGACGATGTTGTCACGGTCTCTGATGACCCATCGGTTGCTCCGAGCGAACCTCTGACCGCGGCGGAAGTGGCCTAGAAGACCAAGGAGGCTGTTGCTTCACCCGACGCGGCCGAGCCGGCTCCGAGTGGCGCAACGGCATCTGCAGCGACCTTCCCTCGCTTCATGGCGAAGGCGGCCGCAGCGAGTGGCTCGGCGCCAATGAGCCGGATGCCTGGGGTCGCCGAGGTGGAGGTCGAACAACGTCGCGGCCATACTCCGGTCGTGCTTGCATCTGTGGATGCGCTAGAGCTTCACGGCATGCTAGGCGCTGCCATCCAGGTATGTCCAGTCCTCGGATCGGCCACCGAATTCGGTGGTTGATTCTTAATGTTTTTATATCGTCCAGTCCCCGAGTGCCTAGTCGCTGAATTTCAGCGGGTGGGCACTTAGGATTTTCAATGTCCAGTCCCCGAGTGCCTAGTCGCTGAATTTCAGCGGGTGGGCACTTAGGATTTTCAATGTCCAGTCCCCGAGTGCCTAGTCGCTGAATTTCAGCGGGTGGGCACTTAGGAATTTTATTGTTGTTGACGTTGTGATGTGTGCGCAGGGCTTGCAGTGCGAGTCGGACGAGCGGCTTGCTCTTAAGTGTCGCTTGGAGAAGGAGCTCGTTTCCGTCCAGGAGGCGAACAAGGGGCTTCAAGCAGTTGCAGCCGAGGCGAAGGATGCCCGCCGAGGCCTTGTCCCGGTTGGTGACCTGACGGCGGCTCAATCTGCTTTGAGTATAGCCGAGAAGCGAATCGCTGATCTGGAGCGTGAGCTCAAGGAGGCGAAGGCGGAAGCGAGATCGGCGGAGGGGCGAGCAAAATCTACTGTTACGTCTGCCGCTGAAGAGCGGAAAGTGTCTGACACACTCGTTGCTGGGCTGCAGAACGACTTTTCCTCTCTTCAAAGCTTCATCACGGGCCTCTGTCGTCCGCTAATTGGTAAACCTTTCTTCCTCTTCCCTCTGCCTGCAACGACTGCGTTGTGAAGTCGTTGGTGTGCTCACTGCCTGCTTCTGTTCCATAGGCACAGTCATACGACGTGCGGCAGTGTGTGACCATCCTGGTCGACTCGGCCGCGTTGTCCGCGACTTGAATTCGAGCATATCTTCAGGAGATATCGCCCACGGAGGTGATCCCCAGCGACCTCGTCGAGGTATGGAGCTACCTGGAGAAGGCTCCGTCAGTCGTCAAATTCATGACGTGGCCGGCCTTCCGGCGCGGGGCGGCGACTGCGCTCAGCCTTGGGCTTGCTCATTTCCCAGAGGACTTCGACCTTGACGATGTGACGAGCGGCTACCCCTTGTCCACGGGCTCTGTGGAGATTACCGAGGTGCTGAAGCTGATGGACTGGGCCGCGGTGTATTCCGATCGCGTTTGGGCGATGGGCGACCTCCTCCCCTATCAGGAGTCGATTGTCGCCCCTAACGATCCCGAACCGAAGCATCGGGACTTCAAGGTCGAGCAGCCGTTCCGTGCAGCGATGGCGGGCGAGTTGACGACGTACCCGTCGAACCTGTACGTGCCCTTCATCCATAGTCGTAGGGAGGGTGGCGCGCCTGCATCAAAACCTGCCGAGTAGAAGTGTTTTACCCTTGGGCGTTAGTGCAGGATAACTATTGAACTTTCCTTGTATTTTGGAACAACTTTGTGCTGCTATAAAAGAAACTCGTATTATTGTGTTATTCGCTTTGTGATTTTGGGTTTTGATTGAACGAGTCCACGAGTGCGTCCGCCCTTTTTATGGGGTTTACCTCGTTGTTTATATGTTTGTTAACTTTTAGTGAGTTGAGGTCGACTCGCCATGGCTCGGAAGGCCAGTCGCAAGGCGACTCCTAAGGGTGCTCTTTACTTGACCATTTTCTCGGGCGTGAACGAGGTCAGGTTGACGAGTCCCCGAGCGTGGTACTTGGTGGTTCTAGTCGCAGCTCCAAGGTAGGTGAGGACTAAGCGCGTAGTTGTTTGCGCGTCTCTCCTGCCTGATCCGGAGGATCAGTCGCGTGGCGAGTCCTAAGCGCGCTCTCATACTTGGCGTTTTCCCTAGTCGCTCGTATTTGGCTGTGCGTCGGCCCCGAGCGTGGTACTTGGCCGTTCGAGTCGATGTGCCAAGGATGCGGAGGACTTGGTCGCTGTGAGGAGCGAATGCAGTTGTCTTGGCTCGGTGAGCCAGTCGGGCTAGGCGACTCCAATGGGGCTCCGGGTTGGCGTTGTGGGCGTTCTGAGGCTGAGTTTTCCAGTGCCCTCGTGCCGTACTACTTGGCCGTGCCGGTCGCTTTACCATAGGTTGACTTCTGCGAATAGCATAACGCTGTTATTACGAGTGCGAGTGGCACAAGACGTGGAGAGTAGACGCAATTTGCGGTAACCGATCTGTTTTATTTCATAGCGGGTGGAGAGTACATGTATGGAGTTCTAGGAGTAGAACTTCCGTAGGAGGTTTACGTTCCACGGCCGCTTGACGTCGAGTTTCCCGTCTCCTCGGACGTCGGTGAGGTAGTAGGCGTCGTTGCCTAGGACTCGCCCGATGGCGAATGGTCCCTCCCAAGGGGAGGGGAGAGCTTGTGCATAACCCTTCTTGTCCTGGATGAGGCGTAGTACCAGGTCGCCCTCCTGGAAAGTGCGAGTCCTTACTCGCCGGCTATGGTAGCGGCGGAGCCCTTGTTGGTAGATGGCGGTGCGGGAGCGAGCTAGGTCGCGTGCCTCGTCGAGCTGGTCGACTCCGTCTTGTTGTGCGAGTTCGTTTGCGGCCTCCGTGTAGTTGACCACCCTTGGCGAGTCATGCTCGAGGTCGGTGGTCATGACTGCCTCGGCGCCGTACACCATGAAGAAGGGTGTAAACCCTGTAAACATGTTGACGGAGGTGCGGATGCCCCAGATGACGGAGGATAGCTCCTCGACCCAGCACCCGGCGGTGCGCTCGAGTGGTACTTGGAGCCGTGGCTTCAGGCCATGGAGGATGCTCTGATTGGCGCGTTCCGCCTGGCCGTTGGACTCCGGGTGGGTGACTGAGGCAGGGTCGAGTCGAATTTGGTGTTCCTCGCAGAACTCGGCCATGGCTCCTTTGGCGAAGTTGGTGTCGTTGTCCGTGATGATGCTGTTTGGGAACCCGTAGCGATAGATGAGCTCGCGTAGGAACTTGGTGGCGGTCTTCCCGTCGCATTTGCGGACTGGCTTGGCCTCCACCCATTTTGTGAATTTGTCGACTGCGACTAGGAGGTGGGTGAAGCCGGAGGGGGCCTTCTTGAAGGGGCCTACCATGTCCATGCCCCATACGGCGAACGGCCAAGTGATGGGGATTGTCTTGAGCGCCTTGTATTGAGCGCCGAGCTCGACACGTGGGTCTGCTTGGCGTATTTCTGGCATCCGACGCACCGCTGGACAATGTCGATAGCATCTGCGTGTGCGGTGGGCCAGTAGAAGCCGTGTCACATAGCCTTTGCGACCAGAGAGCAGGTGCCGGCGTGGTGGCCGCAGTCGCCGGAGTGAATGTCTTGGAGGATTTTGCGACCTTCAGCGGGTTGAACGCAGCGTTGGAACATGCCGGTCACGCTGCGCTTGTGGAGCTCGCCATTGATGATGACGAAGGATTTGCAGCGGCGTGCTATCATCCGGGCGTCCGTTTCATTCGCCGGCAGGGTGCCTCCCTCCAAGTAGGCAATGTACGGCGCGGTCCAGTCGTTTGGCTCGGCGATTAGTGCGACCAGGGCTGCCTCGGGTTGCATCGGAATTCCGATGTCGATCTCCCTTGGGGGAGAGACAGAAGGCTTGGTGATGGTGTCGAGGAAGACGCCGGCGGCTGGTGCGAGTCAGGCCGAGCCGATGTGAGAGAGTGCGTCGGCTTCCTCGTTCTTCCGCCTAGCAATCCACTCGACGGAGTAGCCTACGAAGTGTTCACCCAGCTTGTCCACTGCATGGCGGTATGCCTCCATGGTGGGGGAGACGGCGTCGCAGGTGCCAGCGACTTTCCCGGCGACGAGGTCGGAGTCTCCGTAGCAGCGCAGGCGGTTGACGTTCATCTCCTTGGCAACTCGCATGCCATGGAGTAGCGCCTCGTACTCGGCCATGTTGTTGGTGAAGGGGGTGAAGTTGAGGCGAGGACGTAGCGGAGCTTGTCGCCCTTCGGAGAAGTTAGCACGATCCCTGATCCTGCACCGTCCGTGTTCTTGGAGCCGTCGAAGTGTAAGCTCCAGTAATGGAGGTATGGCAGCTTCTCTGGCTGCTGGGCCTCCTCGATCGGCGATGAAGTCTGCGAGAGCCTGACTTGATCGCCTTGCACCTTCGTACTTGATGTTGTGGACGCCGATCTCGACGGCCCACTTGGTGACTTCGCCCGCCTCACGGTTCGGATGATGTCCTGCAAAGGCTTTGAGGAGACGTTATCGGGTGCTCCGAAGTAGTGGCGGCGTCATTGCTCTCAAGACCGCGTATACCAATTTCTGGTATTGCGGATACTGGCGCGACTTGGTGAGGACTTCTGATGTAGTACATCGGTCGCTGCCGGGCGCTCCTTTCCTTCCTCCGGTCGTTCGACGACCATGTTGCCAGTCTGACGGCGTTCGGAAGCCGCGACGTAGACCAGCATGGGTTCCTTGTCGACGGGGGCGACCAGTAGCGGTGCTGCGAGTAGCACCTTCTTGAGGTCGCGGAGCGCGTCATCTGCCTCCTTGTCCCACTGGAAGGTGGGGTTCTTGCACATTAGGCGATAGAGGGGCATCGCCTTTTCGCCCAACCGGGGGATGAAGCGACTGAGAGCCGCGACTCGCCCGGCCAGCTTATGGACGTCGCGCAGGCACTCGGGTTTGCCGAGTCGAGCGATCGTTGTTGGGGAGGTGACCCCGGATAGGGTCAAGACGGGGAAAGACAAAAGGAAGTTCCACGTCCAAATTCCGAGTTACAGTCTAAATCGGCCGAATCCTGTAAAGGTCGGCTGAGGTAAGCGAGAGCGGGACACTTATGAGAAGAGCAATACGTTACCCGGCCGACGTACTATTTAAGTCGGCCGGGTCAGCCTTAATAATCTGAATGTAGGTGAAGGCCAAGCCGAGTTAAGCGAGGCAGGGCCGAATGACATGAAGCTTGCAGGAGAAGGAAGTGCCTATAGTCAAACCCTAGTCACAAGCTAGGAAGAATCTGAACAGAGCCAAACACAAAGGACAAGGCGCAAAGAGGTAGAAGGGCAGAAGGAGGTCACGGAGGTGACAGCCCTAGAGCCCGAGGCGTGTAGGTGGGGTTCTCTGAAACCTTGCCGTCATTAGAAGGGCGACACGGAAAGGAGGCCGCCGAGTTACTATATTGGGACAAGCATATTCTTCGAATATGCTTGCCACATCAGCCCTAGAGGAGCCAAGACGCCCCTTTATAAGGAGAGGCTTGGACTCTGAGAAGGGGATCGGCTCATCTTGGTACCGTTAGGCTAGTTGAAGTTCTTATTCTCTTCCTGTATACAGCTCAAGGAGCACTTGTATCTCAGAGGAGGAGAAATAAAGATTTGTGTGTTATTCATTTGTGTGTAGAATCAACTACATCTTCCCTCCCCAGATCCCACTAGTATCCATTGGCCCCAAACTTTAGCCTACCCATGGCATCTGCCGTGCCACCACCACGATAGTTGGCGCCCACCGTGGGGCCAGCAGCGGTGCTAGCTGGAGTCATGATCCGGACGGGAAACTTCATCAACACAGGCGAGCATGTTGTCTTTGGCTTAGTCTGGAGATTTGATCTCCGTGACTATGTCAGCGATAACGCAGACATCTTCAGGGGAAAATCTCCTCCGCGCAATGGCGTCTTCATCAACTTGGGCATGCACCAGATCTACGTCGGCGTCGACACCTAAGGCATTTATCCTCACCAAGTTATTGTTGCAGGAGAGCCCCCCCTTAGCGCCGTGAACGGTCCGCGCGGAGAGCGCCTCGTCAACATCATCGAAGTGATGGTCGCGGCCGGGGTGTGCAGGTGACCACAAAGCAGGCAGCTCCACCGCCCACCGAGGTAGATCCTTCAGCAGCCAACCCAGCCGAGGTGCAGGATACGACCCCAAAGGCACCAAGGGTAAGATGGACACCTCTAGAAAGACTAGAAAATATTCTCCAGGCAACTATAGATAATCTGACTACGCCTGTAGCGCCGATACTTGATCCGGCTAATGCTCAGGCAGAATTAGAAGAAACCAGGCAAAAAGTACTGGTAGAGGCAAAAAAGGTGTCGGCATTGCGAGAGTCCTTAAACAGGACCCTGCGAGAATATGCTAAGGCAAACAAGCTTGATGTCGCCCCTGAGCGGGTTGATGAATTAAGATTGAGAGGGAAGAACCTCATGGATGATATCAATAAAGAGCATGAGATTCATAAGGTAGATTCAGTCGATCTAGGCTTGCCGAGGTATAGCACCCCGGAAAAGAACCTAAGGGTGGCAAATGCCGCTGCTCTAGAGTTAGAAGGACTGACCGGCGAAGCCCGACAGAAACAACAAGAAAGAGTGAATGAGCTAGTGCTCATTGCAAACCAGCAGAATGAAGAAATGATCAGGGTAGACCCGGCAAGACCTGGTGCCTCGCGAATGGTTCATTCGGCTGGTGCAGCACCCGCCCTGTCTGTGGCAGCGGCATCCTCACTCGGAAACAATGCGCAAAAAGACAGAGCAATAACTTCGGGAAAAAGAAATAAGCAAATTGTTCCATATGATCCGGCAGTAGACGGAAAAGCAAATGAAAACAGAGGCAATGGAAGCCGAGGTAATAGTGGCGAAAGAAACCCCGGCCGTGCCGACAAAGGCAACGGAAGCCGAGGTAATGGGGATCTCGGAAGAGGAAATCACGAGAAGAATATCCCGGCAGAAGGAAGGAGAGATCCGCCGCCCAATCCTCAACCAAGATATGGACCTCGACAGGAAAGAGAAGTGAGACCAGCTCGCCACAATTAGGTGAATGAGAGGTACAATGATGGTTATTCAGAGATGGAATATGCGGTTCATGGTGGAAATAACCACCATGGAATGTAGGAAAGAATTATGTACAGAGATTTTCCATCAAGTGATGCAAGAGTAAAACTGGACCGGCTATACCGGTCCGAGTTGTTAGAAGAGCAGGGTCCGCCGGGTCCGGCATGTTTCGGACCACGGATCATGGGCGAGCCGCCAATGCCGAACTTTCAGCTGGCAAGAGGCACAAAAGCATATAATGGGAGCACCAAACGACAGGATTGGTTGATTGATTATGCCACCGCTGTAAAAATAGCAAGTGGAAACTTGCGATGGGCAGTAAGATATGTCCCGCAAATGCTGGAAGGACCGGCCAGAGTATGGACGAATAATCTGCCCCCAGGCAGCATCAACTGCTGGTTGGATTTTGAAGAGATGTTTGTCAGCAACTTCACCAGTACTTACAAAAGGCCAAACAGGCCGCAACAGCTAGCCATATGTAAGCAAAGGCCGAATGAGACAGACGGAGAATTCTTAACTCGGTGGTGTAACCTCAGGAATTCATGCGAGGGAGTTATAGAATCACAAGCGATAGCTTGGTTCGCTCAAGGTTGCCGTTATGCTAGTGTCTTGTGGCAGCGACTGCAAAGAGATATGCCAACCACTTTGGCAGAAACCATCAGGATAGCGGATTCGTATGCATTGGGAGATCCGACGCAACCAGAGCTGATGTCGGCAGATCATCAGGAGCATCAAGATCAATATGCAAGAGATGCGGCCAGGTCATCGAGGCGCAATGAGTTCAGAGGAAGAAGAAGAGAGGAAAGACCGGATTACAGACATGCCTCCAATCAGGTGGTAGCGGTAGTGCAAGATCAGCCGAGTCACGGAAACAATCAGCGGAAGAAGAATGGTCCTCAGCAATGGACACCAAGGAATGAAGGGAAGAGACAGTGGACACCAGAACAGAAGAAGCAATGGCAGGAAAGGCCGAAGTACACATTTGAGTCCATGTTGGATCAACCGTGTAAGTTTCACACTCCAAACCCGGCCAAGCCGGCCAATCATACAACTCGGCAATGCGCCTGGATGAAAAATGCAATGGGTAACCCGGCGGGCATGCAAGCACCTTCCCACCAGGCACATCAGCAGCAGCAGCCGCAGTTGACTGGAGCAAATGCACAACAACTAATGTTGCCCCCTCCTCCCCCGAGGTATGATAACTCGGACCGGAGAGATGCAGTGCATCAAGTGATAAATCAGGGTCAGGATGGAAGGAAAAACCCCGGAAATAATGGACACAATGATTACAGGGAGCATCATCAATCATATTGCGTGTTCACAACAGAACAACAAGACAGGCAAAGTGTACAACGCCGGCATATGGAAGTAAATGCAGTTATGCCGGCGGTACCAAGATATGTGCCTTGGTCAGATCAAGAAGTAACCTGGAGCATAAAGGATCATCCCAAAATAATGCCGAATCCGGGGTCGTACGCACTCGTACTAGACCCGACATTTTTCGGACCGAGCATTAATGTGAAAATTTCAAAAGTACTAATTGGCAGTGGGAGTAGTATCAATATCATGTACAAGGATACAATGCATAAACTCGGAATATCGCAGAATATGCTGTAATCCACGAGAACCCATTGGGAAGGTTCGGGTAGATGTGTTATTCAGCACAAGGGATAACTGCAGAGCAGAAAGTTTGGAGTTTGAGGTGGTGGATCTAGATAGTTGTTATCATGCTTTACTCGGGCGGCCGACATTGGCCAAATTCATGAGCAGCTGCCACATAACTTACTTGAAAATGAAATTAACCGGACCACAAGGGGTGATAACAGTAGCAGGAGATTACAGGAAGTCGATGGAATGTGCCTCAGCCGGATCGAACCTGGCCGAGTCATTGGTGATCGCAAGAGAAAAAAGAAGGATTCAAGAGGTAGCGGCTCTCGCTCAGTCGGTGCAACTGAATATGACGGCATTGGCCAACCCACATGGAAGTTTTTCTTTCCAGCCGACTAAAGAAACAAAAAAAATTCCAGATAGATGAGCAGTTCCCAGAATGCACCATCACAATTGGTGCCGGCCTAGATGCCAAATAGGAAGGCAAGCTCACCAACTTCCTCCGTGAGAATCGGGACATCTTTGCATGGTCAACTCAAGACCCGCAAGGTGTGCCGAGGGAGTTGGCTGAGCACTCTCTGATGTAAGGCCAGGAGCAAGGCCGGTGAAGCAACCTCTCCGCCGCTTCGCCGAAGACAGGAGAAAAATAATAGGGGATGAGATAGATCGGCTCCTGGCGGCCGTGTTCATCATGGAAGTGCTTTATCCGGATTGGTTATCAAACCCGGTGTTGGTAGAAAAGAAAAAAGGACGATCCAAATGTAGCTGTCGTATGGCGAATGTGTATTGATTACACGAACCTGAATAAGGCATGTCCAAAAGATCCTTTTCCTTTACCTAGAATATACCAGGTCATTGATTCGACCGCTGGTTGTGAGCTGTTATCATTTGGAGACGCGTATTCTGGTTTTCACCAGATACTGTTAAATCCGGCCGATCAAATAAAGACTGCGTTTATTACCCCGTATAGGGCTTATTGCTATCGCACCATGCCATTCGGCCTGCGTAACGCAGGGGCAACGTGCCAGAGATGTATGCAAAAATGTCTGCATGACCAGATAGGAAAAAATGTACAAGTACATGTAGATGATGTGGTTATCAAAACCAAAGAAAGCAAAACGCTACTGGATGATATTCGGCAGACATTCGCGAACTTGAGAAGGTTCCGAATGAAGCTTAACCCGAAAAAATGCACCTTCGGTGTACCGGATGGAAAACTACTCGGTTTTCTCGTATCTAGCCGAGGTATAGAGGCCAACCCAACTAAGATAAGAGCAGTAGAAAGGATGGAATTGCCAAGATGTCTAAATGACGTACAAAAGTTCACAGGTTGCCTGACCTCGCTTAGCCGATTTGTATGTCGGCTGGGAGAGAAGGCATTACCACTTTATCAACTGATGAAAAAATCTGATAAGTTCATTTGGACACCACAAGCAGATAATGCGTTCCATGAACTGAAGAAGATGTTGGTCACAACGCCAATCCTGGCCTCTCCATTGTCAAAAGAGCCTATGTTACTTTACATAGCCACCACAAATAGAGTAGTAAGTGCTATGATCGTTGTGGAGCGAATTGAAGATGAAAAATCAGTACAAAGGCCGGTATATTACCTAAGTGAGGTACTATCAGCCTCAAAGCAGAACTACCCACATTATCAGAATATGGCATATGGAGTGTACATGTCGGCAAAGAAACTTAAACATTACTTCGAGGAGCACCCGATCAAAGTGATCTATGAAGCGCCCATAGCCGACATATTGAGAAACAAAGATGCAAGCGGCCGAATAGAAAAATGGGCAATTGAATTGTCACCTTATGCTCCGCAATTCTATAGGCGAGATGCAATTAAATCTCAGGCTGTGGTCGACTTCTTTGTGGATTGGGCCGAGGTACAATATGAGCCACCATTACCAGATCCGAATTATTGGACAATGCACTTCGACGGTTCCAAGCTGAGGAATGGCTTGGGGGCGGGGATAGTGTTAACCTCGCCAAAAAGAGATCAGCTGAAATATGTGCTACAAATACATTTTGCCTCATCAAACAATGTAGCCGAGTACGAAGCACTCGTCCATGGATTAAAGGTGGCAAAAGAGATTGGGATACGCCGGATCTTATGCTACGGAGATTCATATCTAGTAGTACAACAAGTATCAGGCAATTGGGATGCCCTAGATGCCAATATGGCCTTATATAGATTCCGTGCACAAAAACTCAGTGGATACTTCGATGGATGTGAATTTCATCATATACCTCGGGTAGAAAACGACGCTGCAGACACGTTGTCAAAACTCGGATCAACCAGGAAATCAATTCCACCAGGTATCGCCCTAGAGCACCTGAGAAAACCATCAATAACACCATCACCAGAGTCCGAATCCATCTTTATTCCGGCGAAATCAAGAGAAGATAGTATGTCGATGGAAGTTGACAAAGAATGTAACCCGGAGTTTCCGCTAGGCAACCCGTCCGATGCACGGATGGATATGGAGAAATCCGAGGTGGTTATGTCGGTGGAAAATATGGAAATAGATAATGAGATTATCCCAGAGAATAACGTGGGCGCGACCCATATTTTCCTTCCTTAAAGATGCGACTTTGCCGAATAACGAGATATTGGCTAGACAGACAGTGAGAAGAGCTAAAGCTTATACAATCATAAACAATGAGCTATATAAAAGGAGCGTCACAAGCGTGTTGCAAAGATGTGTGGATTCGGCAGAAGGCCAGGAGATCCTCCTAGATATACATCAAGGAGAATGCGGGCATCACGCCTCGTCCAGAGCTTTAGTGGCCAAAGTATTCAGTCATGGATTTTATTGGCCCACAGCGTTGAAAGAGGCCAAAGAACTGGTGGAAAAATGTAATGGTTGCCAGATATATGCCAGCAAGATACATATGCCATCGTCCGAGTTAAAAACGATACCAATTACTTGGCCGTTTTCTGTATGGTGCTTAGATATGGTGGGACCATTCAAGCCGGCCCGGGGCGGGATGACCCACATCTTAGTCATGGTCGACAAATTCACAAAATGGATTGAAGTGAAACCAATAAAGAAATGTGATGGACCCACAGCAGTAAAATTCCTCAAAGATATTATCTTGAGATATGGTTACCCACACAGTGTTATTACAGACAATGGTACAAACTTTGCTGAAGGAGCTTTTGCTAGATTCTGTCAAGAAAAACACATAAGACTAGATGTCGCCTCGGTGGCTCACCCAGCATCTAATGGGCAAGTAGAAAGATCCAATGGACTAGTATTGTCTGGAATAAAACCCCGACTCATCGAACCACTACAAAGGTCGGCAGGCTGTTGGATCGAGGAACTACCAGCAGTACTATGGAGCCTCAGAACTACCCCGAATAGGTCAACAGGCTATACCCCATTTTTTCTGGTATATGGAGCAGAAGCCGTGCTTCCAGCCGACATAATACATGACTCGCCAAGAGTTACCCAGTATACAACCGCTGAGGTGAATGAGATAGCTCGGCAAGATGACGTTGATCTGCTAGAAGAATCCAGGGAGTTGGCACTATCAAGATCAGCTATCTATCAGCAAGACTTACAACGATATCACATCAAGAAAGTCAATCCAAGAGTGTTTAAAGAAGGAGATTTCGTTCTTCAGTTAGTGCAACGCACGACCGGCATGCACAAATTATCACCCCCATGGGAAGGACCATTCATCGTGAGCAAAGCATTGCACAATGATGCGTATTACCTAATTGATGCTCAGTCACCAGAAAAGAACAAGGCAGACAAAGCCGACGAAGAATCGAAAAGACCATGGAACATAGCTTTACTTCGTCCATTTTACTCGTAGGAGTCATCTATGACACATTGTAAAGTGACGCTTCAGGACGAAGTATCAACTGTGTATTAAACATCGGCACCTCGAGCAATGACTCGGGGACTTCCCTATATTATTTTTCATTTTGGATTATGTATTATACCTCCGCACCTTGAGCAGCAACTCGGGGACTGCCCTATATTGTTTCTGAGTTTGGGTTATGTATTAAACCCCGGCACCTCGAGCAATGACTCGGGGACTGCCCTATATTATTTTTCATTTTGGATTATGTGTTAAACCTCGGCACCTCGAGCAATGACTCGGGGACTGCCCTATATTATTTTTCATTTTTGATTATGTATTAAACCTCAGCACCTTGAGCAGTAACTCGGGGACTGCCCTATGTTATTTTGCATTTTGAGTGCTGTGTTAAACCTCGGCACCTAGAGAAGTAACACGGGGACTGCCCTATGTTGTTACACATTCTGAGGTAGGTACTAAACCTCGACACTTTGAGTTATGCACTTGGAGGAGTGACACGGGGATTGCCCAATATCATTTTTTCCTAAGTTATTTGTTAAGCTTCAGGACCTCGAGCAAGGAACTCGGGGACTATGACGTATTATCCATTAACTCGAATTAGGCATTAAAACCTCGATTTCTAGAGCACTGACTAGTGAATTGCCCCACAATTGTCCCTTGGTACAAAAATAGGAATTAAACTTCGGCACACAGAACGATATTATTTCGCTTTCCCCAAATATGGGCTTCGAGAGTTATAACTCGGGTAGAGATCAAGAACACAATGGTTGAGCCGTCAAATTTATAAAGGTCAGACAATATCAAACGCCGAACTACGGTGGGACAAATGCAAACACACAATCCGAACTTACGAAATTGAAGGCCACCAAAGCAAAGATTTAAACCAACAAGACCAGTTTAGACAGAATAATAACGATCACCATCACATGTGCCTCAGTGGCAAAAGGCAAAAGAGGTTCATACCACACAGAAAGTCGGACAATTGTTTCACACATCATCGCTGCATACCGGGATAAGAAACAACTTAAAGTTTTGAACCTAAGGGCTGACTTGGTCGCACTAGGCGCTCGAGGGTGAGCGGCACCTCGGCCAAGGGTTGCCGCCTCCATAGAACCAGGAGCGACTTCGGGGGAAGCCCGGGGATGTGAAGAAACATTAGCTTGGGCTTGAGAATGCCCAGTACCTTTGGAGGATGATCACGCGTCGCCGTCCCCATCCGAGCTTCTTTGGAATCACCGTATATCCGAGTCCCCATCCTCGTCCTGGTCGGCCGAATTATCATCAGAGGCATCTTCAACTTCGACGTCATCCGCCAGGATAGAAAGGAAACTCGGACCTTCAATCCAGTTATGCACGTCCACATACTCAACAAGCTGGAAGGCACGAGCTTGTCGTGACGGCACTGGATCCTCAACCCAACGAGAGCCGGCGCAAATTTATCAAGGTATCGGCGAAATATCCTCGTACCATGACATAACGATGAGCGCCATATCGCACCGGCTCAAATGGACTCCCTCGAGATTTAAGCGTTACGGATACCATCAATCTTTCCACCGTAATTTGATCTCATCAATATCGGAGTTCGAAGTATTCGCCGAGAACATGGTAGGCCCGGATGGTACGCACCAAGTCCCTGCCCATAATCTTCATCGGACCAACGGCAGCGCCAACGTCAACCAAGTAATCTTCCATCGAGTACTCTGGGCTCGCGTCTGCAGGGACACCTCGGCGCACGCGAGCATTAATCACCGCTCTAGAGCTCACGGTCTTAGCTTCTGGAAAATGGTCTACGCAAAATAAAAATACGTCAGTCAATAATAAGAAAGAGAAAAAGATAACTCGGCCACGGTCAGAGGCTTACGATGAATATAGCTCAATATTCTTTGAAGATCTTGAGCCCAATCACCCTTGGTCTTCTCAAAGCGAGTGATCTCCTCGCTCATCGCTCGTGTCTTGAGTTCGGCAGCCTCGAGAAGTTCTTTATCCTTCTGCAATTGCAGAGCTAGCCGATTCTTCTCTTCGAAGAACTCCTGGTCAACTTTCTCTAACTCAGTCTTCTGAGAGAGCTTGAGGGACTCCACCTCGGCGCGCAAGCGAGTTATCTCGTCATCTTTCTCTTTCAGCTGCGCCGAGTGAGTAGCGGCTTGTTCTAAAAAATGCAGCATCATATCAGGCATGGGTATGCATTCTTGATGTGACGCTGCAAAAGTTTGTAACTCGGATATACGAAAGCCAAAAGGTTAAAACGAACCCAGGATAAGTTTCGAACTGAAATCTGTAAAGAAAAAGGGTAACTAACCTTCCAGGGCCTTGACTTTCTTCTCAAGACGGATATTAAGATTGTTGATATTACCTATTCACCAGAAAAATGAGCTAACACCTCAAGTCCAAAACAATAAGAACTTTAGGGACAATACAAAAGTTTGTTAACTTACCAGCTTTCTTCACCACGGGAATGATTTTTTCATACTTATCTTGCAATTTCTTATGCGCGAAAAGAAGCCTTTGGAATTCGGCAGTCCGCCGATCATGCGCAACCTAAGCAACAAAATAAATAGCAGTGAGATACTCGAAGCTCCGACAGATCTGAATTAAGCAAAGCATAACTCAGATCTAGGTGGCTGGATATTCGAAGCTAAGCCAGAACCGAATTAAGCAAAGCATAACTCAGATCTAGGTGGTTGGATATTTGAAGCTAAGCCAGATCCGAATCAAGCAAAAGATTAACTTGTACCTAGGTGGCTGGATATTTGAACACTAGGACAGATCCGAATTAAGCAAAGCTTAACTCGGACCTGGGTGGCTGGATATTCGAAGTTAAGCCAGATCCGAATCAAGCAAAAGCTTAACTCGGACCTAGGTGGCTGGATATTTGAACACTAGGACAAATCCGAATTAAGCAAAGCATAACTCAGATCTAGGTGGATGGATATTAGAACATTAGGACAGATCCGAGTCAAGCAAAGCTTAAACCTCGGTGGCTGGATATTCGAACACTATGACAAAACCAAAGTAGGCAAAGCCTAATAAAACTTCCAAACGAATAACAAGTTATTCGGTTGCAAGCTTCGGGGACTAGAGTATATATAATATCATTCGAGTAACTAATCAAACGTCAATAAAAACAATTACCTCGTTCATCTTACCGCTGTCAAGCACGATCTTGGCAGCCAGATGCAAGCGACTGCTAATGTCGGAGAGTTGAAATGGCTGACTGCTTGGATTGCCCTCGAGCTGATCAACAGCGTTCCAATTATTGGCATACTCAACCAACGAGCCGAGGCTGTTCCCATTCTCAGTACGAGTCAGGATTTTGCCTCGGACGTGTTGTGTAGCCACCGCCGCCGCGGGACTCTTGTGAAGAGCGAGCTGAGTATCAGCGGCCGGGGTGACAATGGTCTTGGCAGAAGAAACCCTTATGAGCGCATCAGCAATTGTAGGTGAGAAGAGCTAGCAAGCCCTTTCCGAGATGAGGAGGTTTGGTGACGGCCTTCTGCCTTAGAAGAGGCGTCAGAGCCGTTACCTCGGCGCTAGGGGTGGTGTCCTTGGAAACATGAGGATTATGGTTTACGAGGCGCCGAGATAGTGATATCCTCGGCTGAGTCGGAGGTGCAGAGAGTGTGGGATTGAAGGAATCTGGGAAACTCCGGGTTCACGGAGGAGGCTCAGTAGAAATATCTACTGGCCGAGTTGTGTTGGCATTAACAGGAGAGACCTCAGGCGCATCCTGGCGAGATGACGTCTGATTCGGAGCGGGAGGAGAGTCTGCGTGAGCAGGACTAGGAACTCTAGTATCTTCAGGAGGCGGAGGAGAAGGCGGCCGAGTCGTATGACTCGTCATGATAGGACCACTGGGCTTAACAGAAAGAGGAGCTCTGCAAAGGCACAGAGGGTCAGGTGAGAAGACAGAGAGAGAGAAACAAGAAATACAAATGAAAAGTAACTCACCCAGTAACCCCGGGCATAGTTTTACGCTTTGGAGGGTGCTGGGCTGACTTCATCGTTCGTTTCTTGGGGGAGGCTTCCGAGGCACCAGCTGGAGAGGTACGCTTCCTCGAGGTAGCAGGAGGTCGGGAGGCGAGAGGCTCGGCGTCGTGAACCTGACCGGCCTGATTAGCTGAGAAAGTAGAGGCCGGAAATGCATAAGAAATTGGCATTGCGGCGACTACCTCAAGAACTTGGACCTCGTCCGAATCACCTTCCTCCTCGTGGGCCGGGGTCTTGCCACGGGCACGAGCCGGAGCGAGGTCCGACTTGGGAACGAACTCCTCCGAGTCAGGCTCCCCGCTGTCCAGGGTGTTCCGATCTGCGGTCCACGGGAGGGACAAAACCACGACATCCTCGATCTTCTGCTCCTCAAACCTCTGTCGGAAAGGAGACAGAGAAATTAGCAAGAGAAATCACAGACACGATTAAAAGTCAAAACACAACTACGTGAACCTACCTCGGGAGGAGGATGCTCGCGGGTGAATGGCTTCAGTCCCCATGTCCAATCCTCCAACATCTTCGTCTTAAAGATAGCTCGGACACGGTTGAAAATAAGATAGTTATTGAGCTCAACTGTTGAGACTCGATTGGGATCAAGGGGTCCGCTCATATAGCAGAGCTTATGCGTGCGTTGCTGAAAAGGGCAGATCTGGCTGCTGACGAAGGTAGTCATCAGATCCTCGCCACGTAACCCGGCGCGGATCAGTTCCTTCAGCCGAATCTCAAAGGCCTCGGCCAGGGCATGGCTCTTCCTGGGATTATATGTAACATCCCTAAATTCATGATTTCATAGATTGCATGTCATTCATGCATGCATATAGTTTTGAGATCAATTTCAAACCAATTTCAAGAAAACAGAAGCACATAGTGCTATCATTTTATGTGAGCAAACTTAAATCAAATGACCATCCTCATTTGAGAGCTTAGTGTTTTAAAAACCAAGTTTGTTTGCTTCCTTGTTGATTAGTTTGAGTGTAGAGTTTGAACAAAATTTTACAAAATAAAAATGGTTTCAAAACCATTTTCAAACATTTATGAAACAAGTGCTATGTCACTGTTTATATTATTTTTCCAAAAATGGCCAAGCCAATTCAAAGTGACCACATGTTTTTATGCCCAGAAACACGAATGTTGTACCCTACAAAATTCCTGAAAAGATTTGATTTCAATTTGAGTTTGAATTCATTTGAAAACCATTCCAGAAAATAAAATAAGAAAAAGAAAAGAATAAAGAAAAGGAAAAGGGCTTGGTGGCTATTACAGCCCAATGAAACTCAGCCCACTTAGCCCACCCGGCCTCTCTCTCTCTCTACGCGCAGAGCCGCCAATGAGCCGACACTCGGACCCCATTTCCCCTCTGTTCTATTCGCTGACAAGCGGGCCCTCTCCACGTCGCCGCTGGCCGTTGCTGCTTTGATTCCGCGGCGTAATTTCCATTGATTCGCCGAGCGTTTCTTGTCGAGCCTATGCCTACTTAAGCCCCTCCCCACTCCGCTCCATTCCCCTCACTCAATTTTCTCTCCACGCCACTAGGCTGCTCGCAACTCGCCAAACACCGCCCAGCTCCAGCGACCTCCAAGGCAAATTCCGGTGAGTTCCGACCGCCCCGAGCCTCTGATTCAAGCGAGTGTGTCCAAGATGATCTCATGCATCTTGATGCCCTTTGCTTTGCTTGTGATCCAGACGTCCCCATTCGTGCCCGCAACCGACCGAGCCGCCACTCAACTCCGGCGACCAATTACGGCAAGCATAGCGCGCCCCTTGATCTCTCACGCATACGAGGATATTCGTCGCCGTCTTGCGCATCTTCTAAGCCATATGGTTCGTGCTAGGGCGATGCGGAACCTCGGCAACGACCTCGACAGCAACCACCTGACGCCGTGCACGACTCCGACGAGCTCCAGCAGCCCATACCATGCGCCCCTTGCAAAGCCACCACCACCTTGAGCTTCAGCAACTCTCTGCGGTTCTGGTAAGCACCCTCTCCCCTCCCCAGACGACCTAGAATGCCAGCGCCGCCACTGACAGACGCGCCGTCGCCTGTCGCCGCCGCTAGCGTTGCTAGGCTATGGTCAGAGCAACGGTAGCCGTTAGATCTGTATCGTAAGGACCAGATTAGATCTGAGCGAAACGTTTTCTTTGAATATGGCGCGTTGGATCTGACTTGATCTGACAGCGCGGAAGGGTGATCCTGAGTGAAATGGTATCGACCAATAGGATAGCGTCGCGTGGCTAGGGTTTGGTTTAAAAACAGAATTTGAAATCTGATTTATATCCAAATTTGTTTTAGCTATAACTTTTGATTCCCACGTTAGATTTTGGCAAATTTTATACCGTTGGAATCAGGAGGGCAAGCCCTTTCTGTTGATGCAATGTGTTTAATGTTTAGTTTCTGTTAAAAAGGCTTTTTTTGCAGAAACTTGTTTAAGACTAATTTGGTTATATGAATTGTTTAGAAATTGTTTTTAGTTTCAAATAAATTTGGTTGGGCAAGTTTTTGACTTGTTTATGATTCAGTACTATGCACTTGCTTGGTTGAGTTTTAAAAATCATCACTTAGCATTTTTGCATGCATGCATATGTAATTTTGTTTGTTTGTATATGGTGTGTGTAATTTGTTGCTACCATTCTTTGTGTAGACTTTGGTGCTAGTGATTGTGATTGTGAAGAGTGCTACTCTCCCAACTACTAAGGCAAGTGGTACTTCATGAATATTTCTATCCCTATATTTTATACTAAGCATTAGAAATATTTTGCTAAGTCTGGCATGTTAATATTTTGCCTAAATGCCATGATGGGAAATCCTATGTAGTTGTAGAATTGCTAGGAAATTTCTAAGTTAAGTTAATATCTATGTCATGCTTAGCCTAGCTAGTAGCAAACAAGGGTTGGTGAAATATACATGCTATGATGAAAATATTTCTATGTCTTTGGACTTTGTTTTACCTAATAAAACTCAATGAATCACCTGGGTGGAAAGGGACTTGATTGGTGGTTTTTGGTTGAGTGGTTACACGAGGCCCATGGCTATGGTTTACCTTGTGTATCACACTTGTGGTAAGCCACCCAGGAACAAAGAGATTTTAGAGGCCAAGTGTTAAGAAGCTTATAGTGCAACCACTTGGCAATATGGGCTCTGCCTGGATCACCTAAGTTGCTAGAACTTAGCCATTTGGACTGTTGGTGGTAGTGGGAATGATAGGTTGGAGCGCGTCCATTTGGTCTAAGGAAAGGCTTCTGAAAGGTCCTGTCTTGGGAAACCAAGTCTGGTGGGGAAAGTGCACAACCTGTGCAGATGGGAAAATCTAAGTACTTAGCCAAGTCCATGGCAATGGACAACTTGAGCATCAAGGCATGGAAGCTATCAAGAATCTCGTCATTCCAACTTCTAAGTAAAAACTTGTGGGTGAAGAAGGGTGAAGGACCTCAATGTCTATTGGTGGTTCCTTAGGAAAAGTTTTGACAAAGAAAAACTTAGTGATTTCAACTAATAGGAAAAAACCTATTTTTGAGCAAAGCAAGCCAAGCTATACTTAGCCAAATTTGCATATAGTATCTAGTCCACTTAAAATATACTAAGGTATCACTTGCCAATACTATTCCAAAGTATTGACCCACTGTAATGTAACTTGTGATGTTGAGTTACTCGATGAGGATTAGGTGTCATGAGTCTACACTCAACATGTTTGTCTGTGGCACATGAAGATGAAGACTTATATTTATTTACTTATTCAGACTCTTGTATTAGGCCTGTGGCCTTTGAGTTGTAAAGACTATGTTTATCTCTGGAATGGATGTAATAAATGACCTTTGTATCTGTGTACTTCATCTTAAACTGTGGATGCTAGCAATGATTCAAGGACTAGCATTGCAATCACAGGGATATTTTTCCTTTACAAAGGAGGGATCTTACAGATGGTATCAGAGCCAGGTTGTTGCCTGTAGGATTATGACCCTAGGATTGGAAACCACTAAGGAAATTTTTTCAACTTCTACACTTGTCTATTCTTCTCGTAAACTTTTCTAATCTTCTCTCTCATCTCTATTTGTAGATGAACTCCATCAACGAAGCCGTAAGGAAAGGACCACTCATGACAATGACTTTGGAGTGTGAGACAGAATTCCCCAAGGCTCTCAAGGACCTCATGGTTGCATTAGAGATACAAGGTGCAGCTGTGTACAAAGGTTTTCCAGTGATGGATGAAGGAGTGGAATACTGGTGGGTACAACTTCACTTGTATAAAAACAAGGAAGACAACCATCAGGAAAAAGGATTCTGCATGTTCACCAATTTAGTGGTGCACCCTACATTCTTTGAATCAGCAAGGGATGCAGCTTGGAAGACCATCAAAGAACTTGGTGATAGAGTCAAGTGCAGAATGCTCAACCTCCAAAATGATCTAAGGAAAGAGAAGGAACATACCCAAGAGTTGGAAGCTACCAACCAAACCTTAAGAGGAGATATTACAGACTTAGTGATGGAATCATGTGAGCAAGATAGGCTGATTGCTTCTAGAAACATTGTGTTAGCCAACAGATCCAATGAGATAGGATTGTAAACGTACTTCGTTAGTTGGACCACCACCTATCACCTTATTTTTCAAAATGTTGCTTAAAATAAGATTGAACCTTGGTTGTTGTAATGGTTTCATGTATGCATGACTTGTGTGTTTTGCTTCCCAAGGATATGTATGTGATGTTATGTCTTTTGTTTTATCTTGATTTGTGTTGTTCTAACTTTTCTATCTTATAAATAGATGCCTATTACCACAAGCCTTTGTTGAGGAGTTCCAGGTTACCCGCTTTGGTCCTCGTATCGTTGAGCTTACCACTTTGCTCAATCTCCCTCTTCCCACCATCATGGTGCATCCCCTCACTAAGTTTGAGAGGAAGGACCTGCAGGGCTTCAAGGTGAACCAGCCGGACGCCTTGAGAGCCTACTACGGAGGCCATCGTCTTCAAGCTCATGCGATGGCGAGAGAGGCATTGAGGTAGTTATGCAGATCGATGGGGCGTGCACTGGCGACACTCCCAGGAGTTAGGGGTACCACTTCCACGTCTTGGAAGGCGTGATGAGGATGGAGAGTCCTTCGACTTGAGGGCGATTCGAGGACAGCCAAGAGCCGATCGCTGTACCTCAGGACTTAGAGACTCTCATTAGGCACGTGGACACAGGACCAATGTCATGCTCGGCAATGATGAGCTCAGTGCAACTAGCGAGAAGGACAAGCTCTTGGCAAGGCAGAGATAGTCAAGGAAATGGAGGCGAAGTTTGAGACCAGGGCAGGAAGTTCAAGAGTCGGAGAAGCGTGTCGGGATAGGAACAAGAAGATCCGGGACATGACTGAAGAACTGCAGTCCAAGGACTTCGAGCTCGAGCAGCAACAGACGGTGATAGAGAGGCTTCGCTCCCAGAAGAGTGCTCTCAAGTCCAAGATAGGGACCTTGACCACTAGCATCGAGGAGAACAAGACCGCGATGGAGAACGCAGGTCTTACCTTTGTCGAGGAGGAGATTGATGCCGATGAGTAGATGGACTACTTGTTTATCTTTTATTATCTTACTTGTTGTTTGAGATATTGTTATTGGACCATCCGACATGTGGATGGCTTGCTACTTGTGTGTTTTACTTCGTGAACTTGCTTTCTTGTTGTTGAACCTTTATCTTTCTGTTGCATGCTTGTGTTTGCTTATGTGATGTAATGTGCATGAAAGCATCTATGGGTATATCATTCTTATCTCTATTTGAACAAACCACAGATGCCTCCCCGTCGTGCAAACCCCAACCCCAACAACAACAACAACATCACTCCAGAAATGCAGCAAATGATGACTGATCAAACACAACTGATGCAGATGATGACAACGTTCATCCAGAACCAAAACAATAACAACAACAACAACAATAACAACAACAACAACCCTCCGGGCTTTGATATGCTTACCAGATTCTTGAGATTGAGGCCAGCAAAGTTCTCAGGAACGACTGATCCCATGGTGGCCAATGATTGGCTACACTCAGTAAACAAGGACTTGGTTACCGTGGATGCGGATCTTTGAAAAGGTCGATTTGGCACATCTTTGGAAGGGCCAGCCGCCACTTGGTGGGACAACTTCGGATCACCACTCCCATAGATGAAGTGACATGGGCTATCTTTGAGGATGGCTTTCCTTGCTCATATCTCATCGGGGTGATGAGTGCGAAAAAGAAAGAGTTCCACAATCTGAAAACGCCATAGCGTGGTGAATACATTGAGGAGTTCAACAATGCGCGTTATGCACGGATGAAGTTGACACCGATGCCAAGAGAAAGGAAAAATTTCTGGAAGGCTTGAATGATGAGCTGAATCTGCAGTTGGCTGTGGCATATGTTCCCACTTATCAGTCGCTCTGTGACAAGGCTGCTATATTGGAGAACAAAATGAAGCAAGTTGAGAGTAGAAAGAGAAAGCACTCCGAAAAGCACAGCTCGGGATCATCTCACAAACGATCTCATTATGATGACAGCGGAAGCTTAGGATCCCACAAGCATGGGAAATTCAACAAGCACCACAACCACAACCGTCATGATAACAAGCATCACCGTAGTCATGACAATGATAAGTACAAGAACCATAAGAGTGGACATAAGAGCCACCACAGTGGTAATGGAGGTGGAAGTGGAAGTCAGCCTGTTAAGAGAGACATAAGTCAGGTTGAATGCTTCAAATGCAAGAAGATGGGGCATTATGCAAATGACTGCCCTGAAAAGAGAGTTGAAGGACACATCAAGCCCAATCCTTTCCAGAAAGGACAGGTGAACCACATCAGTGTGGAGTAGGTCTATGAGGAGCCTGATGCTGTTGCTGGTAAGTTCAGACTCAATTCTATTCCAGCATTTGTTCTTTTTGATACTGGAGCATCGCATTCATTCATATCAAAAGCATTTGTTGATAGAAATGGGTTTCCAACTGAAAACATTGGGTTTCCAATAAAAGTTATTTCTCCGGGTGGAAATATGATAGTAAGTCTTGGATGCCGGGATCTATTAATAGAGTTTGGAAAACATAAATTTCCAGTGAGTTTGATAATCCTAGATTCCCAAGGTCTGGACGTAATATTGGGAATGGATTGGATGGCTAAGTATGAGGGAGTACTAGATTGTGCTAATCGTCTTTGTTGCACTCCACAACCGGAAGAAAGCGGATTAAATTCAAATCCAACTTTGAATCTAAAGGAAGTAAGCTAAATTCTCTTAAGGGGTTAGCATGGACAGTGTGCCAATTGTGAGTGAATATCCGGATGTGTTTAGGAAGAATTGCAGAATGCCACCAGATAGAGATGTGGAGTTTCGATAGATTTGGTACGAGTGCGGACCAATAGCAAAGAGACCTTATAAAATGTCAGTTGATGAACTGAAGGAACTCAAGAAACAACTTGGAGAACAGCTACAGAAAGGATTTATTCAACCAAGTTCTTCATCTTGGGGAGCCCCAGTTTTGTTCGTGGAGAAGAAAGATAGAAGTCAAAGGTTATGCATAGATTACCGTTCACTCAATGAGGTAACTATCAAGAACAAATACCCTTTTCCTAGAATCAATGACTTGTTTGATCAGCTAGAAGGAGCCTGTGTGTTCTCAAAGATTGATCTCCGGTCAGGCTATTTTCAACTGAATATAAGGGAACAAGACATACCTAAAACAGCTTTCACTATAAGGTATGGATTGTATGAGAATACCGTAATGTAGGGATTCGTAGCATGGAAAACAAAAAATTTCTACCGCATACAAACAAACAAGCCAAGATCTATCTACTATATTGTAGCAACGAGTCGATAGAATAACTCACCCTCGAAGATTCCAAAGTGTTTAACGAGAGCGGATTCTCGTTGGTGATGTAGTCATACTCTTCCCGATCTCAAGATCGCGTAGACGATCCTTCCGGCGCTGCGTTAAAGCGCTCATGATCGGTCACGTTCGATGCTCGAAGACCTTCCTCTCCCTTGTTCTAGCGGGCAGCGGAGGTTGTAGCACTCTCCTCGCGATTCCGGCAAACTGGCGTGGTGCAGGAAGCGGAGGGAGATCTCGCAGGCTTCGCCTTAAGCCGGGCGAGTATGGTGGAGTATGAGAGAGTCCTCGGCGATCTAGGGTTTAGACACGCCGAGGAGGCTGGGCGGCTAGGGTTTCACCAGTGGCCGAGTGCCCTAGGACGTGGCGGCTTGGTACTAGGGTTTGGAGGAGAGGATCTTGTGTGTCTCTAGGAGGGAGCCCTGCCCCTCCTTATATAGGTGGAGGGGCCGGCCGACCAAGGGGAGGGAGGGGAGTCCCTCCCCAACTCGTCTTGGTGGTGCACCGGCGGTGGGGAGGAGGGACTCCTCCCCAACTCGGTTTCCTCCTCTTTTTCCACTTCCCAAAAATAGCCGTTTGACTTTCAAACTAGCCGTTTGACTTTTCAAACTAGGATTTGAATAAACCCTCTATTTTGTTCAGCGATGACACCAAGTACATGATGCAATCTTACCAACTTGATATAACACATTCATGTACCCTTCCCCTCCAGAGTGCCGGACATTCTGGAACCTTCTAGAACATTCCCGATGAAAACACCGGAACCATTCTCCAACTCCGAAACGGGACTTTCCTTATATGAATCTTATTCTCCGGACCATTCCGGATCTCCTCGTGATATCCCGAATCCCATTCGAGACTCCGAAAAACATTCGGTCTCTTTCTCATCATTCCATAACTACTCAAACAACGTCGAATCCTTAAGTGTGTCTCCCTACGGTTCGTGAATTATGCGGACATGATCGAGACACTTCTCCGAACAATAACCAATAGAGGAATCTGGAAATTCATATGGCTCCCACATATTTCTACGATTACTTTGCGATCGAATGAACCACTTACATACGATACCAATTTCCCTTTGTCTCACGATAGTTTACTTATCCGAGGTTATGATCGTCGGTATCTCTGCATACCTAGTTCAACCTCGTTATCGATAAGTACTCTTTTCTCGTTCCCGTGATATGTGATCCCTTGTGAGCCAGTCACATGCTTGCAAGCTAATTGGATGACATTTCACCGAGAGGGCCCAGAGTATATCTATCCGTCATATGGATGGACAAATCCCACTCTTGATCCATGTGTTTCAACCAATACTTTCCGAACACTCAATGCCACCTTTATAGCCACTCAGTTACTGTGTGGTGTTTGATGTCATCAAAGCATCCATCCGGTAAAGGTGATATGCATGATCTCATGGTCAAAGGAATTAGGTTACTATGTATCATAAAGCATATAGCAATTGAACTATTAAAATGACTTGATCTTTATGCTACGCTTATCTATAGGAGTATTTCCACCATATCATTCTCCGAACGATATGATCTTGTTGTTAATAACATCTCAATGTTCATGATAGGGAAACCACAATCATCTATTAACCAACAAGCTAGTATTATATAGAGGCTTTACTAGGGACTTCAAATTAAGTTTACAAATCACACAAGTATTAATGTTTCCTTGTTAATACTGTTATAGCATGAATGTAAACATTTATCATAAACACAAAGATATAATAATAACTATATTTATTATTGCCTCTAGGGCATATCTCATGATCTCCTACTTGCACTAGAGTCATCTAATCTAGATTACATGGTAATATACCGAACACCCATGGCAGTTTGGTGCTGGTCATGTTTTGCCCTCGGGAGAGGTTTAGTCAACGGACCCGCCACATTCAGATCTGTGTGTACTTTGCAAATCTTTATGTCCCCATCTTGGACATGTTCTCGAATAAGCGTGAAAACGTAGCTTGATGTGCTTGACTTCTTGTGTGACCTTGGTTCTTGCACATTGGCTATGGCGCCCATGTTATCACGAGAGATAGACATTGGGTCCAGTAGCACTAGGAACCACACCCAACTCTGTAATGAACTCTTTCATCCATATCGCTTCTTGTGAAGCCTCGAGCGACCATGTATTCCGATTGATTGAAGATCTCGCCACAACGCTTTGCTTTGCACTCCTCCTAAGCTTCTGCACCATTCAAAATAAATCATTATCCAGTTGTGATTTAGTATCATCATCGGTGTTCCAACTAGCATCGGTGTAACCATTAACAACGAAATTGTTCATCACCTCCATAAGAAAGAACCATATCCTTAGTTCTTCTCAAGTACTTAAGGATGTTTTTGACCGCTGTCCAATGATCCACTCCTGGATCACTTTGATATCTGCTAGTTAAACTAACAACATATGCAATGTCGGGTCTAGTACATAACATGGCATACATTAGAGATCCTATGGCTGAGGCATAGGGAATCTTACTCATCCTTTCTCTATCTTCTGCCGATGTCGGACTTTGAGTTTTACTCAAGGTCGTATTGGGCAACATGGGCAAGAACCCTTTCTTGCTATCTTCCATTCCAAACCTCTTTAGAACTTTGTCCAAATATGTACTTTGTGACAATGATATTTGGCGTTTTGATCTATCTCTATAAATCTTTATGCCTAATATGTAAGATGCTTCGCCAAGATCTTTCATTGAAAAACTATTATTCAAATATTCCTTGACACTATTAAGAAGGTCTACATCATTCCCAATCAACAATATGTCATCCACATATAGTATTAAGAATGCTCTGAGCTCCCACTCACTTTCTTATAAATACAAGCTTCTCCATAAGTTTGTATAAAACCAAAACTTTGATCACCTTATCAAAGCGTTGATTCCAACCGGGATGCTTGCTTCAATCCATAGATGGACCGTTGAAGTTTGCATACCTTGTTAGCATCTTTAGGATCGACAAAACCTTTGGGTTGCATCATATACAACTCTTCATCAATGTCTCCATTGAGGAATCTTTTTTGACATCCATCGCCATATCTCATAATCATAATATACAGCGATTGATAACATAATCCTCACAGACTTTAGCCGCTTAATGGTGAGAAAGTCTCATCATAGTAAACTCCTTGAATTTGTGAAACCCTTTTGCGACAAGTCGAGCTTTATAAACGATAACATTGCCATACATCTGTTTTCTTCTTGAAAATCCATTTGTTCTCGACGACCTTCCGGCCATCCGTAAGTCCACCAAAGTTCATACTTGGTTTTCGTACATGGATCCAATCTCGGATTTCATGGCTTCTTTCCATTTATTGGAATCGGGCTCATCATCGCTTCCTCATATGTCTCGGGGTCATCGATGTTGTCCACCAACATGACACTCATAACGGGATCATACCAATGCAGGTGGTACGAGTTCTCGTTGACCTCGAGGCTCAGAGCAACTTCAAGAGTTTCATGATCATCATCATTAGCTTCCTCTCTAATTGGTGCAGGCACCACAGGACCTTCTTCGGTCTTGCAATACTGCACTCGAGAGAAGGTTCGACAACCTCGTCGAGTTCTACTTTCCTTCCATTCACTTCTTTCGAGAGAAATTCCTTCTCTAGAAAGGATCCATTCTTGGCAACGAAGATTTCATTCTCTAGAAATTCCTTCTCTAGAAATTCCATTCTCTAGAAAGAACCCACGACCACAGTGGCGCCCACCGTGGGGCCTGGCCGGTCTGGCCGGTGTTCTGCGGCGAGATCCAATCTGCCCATCAACGAGACGGTCCCCACTGGCCGCATGATAGCGATCGGCGAGATGCTCCAGATCTTGCCGAGCAGCTACGTCCGGCAGCGACCCGTCACGCCTGCGTGATCCCCGCCAATCACGACCTCTTCGTCGGCCTCACCGACGTCATCTCGGAGGACTCGGCTCGCATCCGCGAGTCGCTGCCACCGATCGGCTCTCGAGCCAGGTTACGATCCGCCTCGCCGAGTACAACTCGCCCACAGCAACGCGTGGCGGAATTCAGCGACCGCAGAAGATCGGCCCTCACCGGCGACGCCCGACCGGCGACCGGCGTCACTCACGGATCCATCGCGCGGCTTCATCCGCGGGCTCCATCGCCCAGGTCTCCAACGTTGGAGACCTCGAGGACCCCTCCATCCTCGGAATCTTCGAATTCGACTCCGGGTCGGAGAACTCCGCCGACCTCCGCGAGGGAGCCAGTCGCCACGCCGCGGCTTACATGCCACCGGCACCGATCCGCGGAGGACCCTTTCTCCACCCAATCCTCCTAACACCACGGCAACGGAGGTCGAGAACTCCGCTTGAAACGGCGGGCGACGCAAGGAGCAGGCGGCGAAAAATTCCGCCTCGGCGGTGACGGGAGGCTGTCACGCTACCACCAGCGGATCGAGTCACGTTTGAACCCCACCGTTCAAGGGCGTGCCACGAACCGGCAACGAATTTCGCGCCAGATAGCCGAAAGGCGATCTGCGAAACGCGCCACCGGAGGAAGCGCCCGGCCCCGCCAGATCGGCGATGGGTGCCCCACCACCACCCAACCGCACCTCCTGTGGACCAGCCGCGGATAGTCGTCTCCTCACGGGAGCGAGACGCAAACGGCCTCCCCATTCTCCACCCGATGGACAACCTCGTGGCGGGCCGAGCAGCGGCCGATAGCATCACGGCCACCGGCGGCAGGCGCTGCAGATCGATGCGTCAAGGCCCTTGCGGGCAGTGGAGCAGCAAAAAAGCGGCGCCGACTCGCAAGGTCAGTATACTCGCGTTCCTCGGGAAGCGAGCAGCCTCTAGCGGCCGCCCGGCGGCAAACACCCTCAATTGCCCGCCACGAGCCCGCTGCGGCTCCAACACCGACCAGCGACCGCACTCTCCCTGTGATCCCGGCGACCAACCGTCGCCGCTAACGGACAACCATCGACGCCCGCACCCACATCATCAACAACCAAAGCTGGCGCGCCGCAGCGACGACTGCGGCACACCTAACTAATCGCGCGATGGCGAACCTATAGTCGCTCGGTCGACTTGGGCCTAAGTGCCGGACCAATGATCCGGCGAAGTACGCCAAACTTCAAAGCGCCAAAGGAGATAGAAAATCGACTCCTCGTCGACCCGATGCGGCTCGACACATACCTCATGGCAATGGGGATCGTGAGTCACACCGACCTACTCGCCTGCTACCTCCCAATGATGATGGAAGGGACGTGCAGTCTTGGATGAAGACCCTCCCGTGATGCTCGACTCACAGGAAATCTGCGACGCCTTCGTCGGGCACTTCAGTGCTCCTACACCCGCGCCACCATTGAGGACTGGAGCGTCCGGGGACCCGAGTCGACCATAGCTGGGTCCAACGGTGGCAAGAGCTGTGGTACAGCGGTCGGCATCCACCGGACACCGCGATCCATTGCTTCAAGACCTCGTGCCGTTCTGAACCTCTAGTCGCCAAGCTCAGCGACACTCCGCACACTCGACAACATCCACGACCTCCTCGAGATCGCCAAACGATCGCCGAGGAAGAGATCACCAGGAAGCCGACGACGAGTCAGGGCAACGCGCCGCGGGAAACAACGACGGCGGGCCCGCCCTACGCTACGGCACCCGCCTCAGCAAGCGCGCGGCGTAGGCGGTAAGATCGTCATGTGGCCGAGCACGCATGAGCCCAAAACTACCGCCGCGACGGAGAACAGCGCGATGGCGGCAATTACAAGAACAAGCCAAGTTCGATCCCGGCCCTCCTTAACCAACCATGTGCATTCCACAACAGGGAAGGAAAGCCGCAACACACACCACCGCCTGCCACACCCTCGTGGAAATCGAAGGCACGGCGGCTGGAGGACACAGATAACGACCCGCCAAATGGCGGAAAATTGCAAAGTAGCGGCTCGCTCCACACCTGCCCATGCTTCAACACGAGCGAAAAGAAGGTCATCGCCAGCGCCGTATCGTCCATACGGTGGCCAAAGAGCGTCCCCGGTTCGAATCGGTGAACAACCATCACCTGGAGCCGGCAAGACCACTGCGCCACACATCGAGTACCGGGGCGAGTCGCCTTGGTGGTCAAGCCCAAGGTTGGCGACTCATCGCTCCCAAGACAATGATGGGCGGCAGTTCCATCAACATCCTCTACCTCGACACCTTCAGCGGCGGCTCCGTGATCGATGCGAAACAACCCACACCACGTTCCACGGCATCGTCCCGGTCGGAAGGCGTACCCGATCGGCAAAGTCCGCTGCCCGTCACTTTGTACTCCGGCAAACTTCCGCACCGAGCGGATCGTCTTCAGCTGGTGCCCTTCGACAGCCACGCTGCGTCAAGGCGCGAGCGTTCGCTAAATTCATGGCAGCGCTTCACGCTGCGTACAACGCGATGAAGCTCCAGGGCGGCGTCATCACCATCAATGGCGACCCGACATGGCCGCCGAATGCGAGGCCAAAGGCGAACTTCGCCGGCGTCATCGCGGCTGAGACTAATCACGCCACGAGCTCGCCAAATCTGTGGCGGGTCAACAATGACGACCCCACAATACTAAAGAATCCTAAATCAGAAGGCGCAAACACCTCAACCTTTGAGGCCACGGCCTTTACCGCACCGTGGAGCTGGTCCTGGAGACTCACCAGACGGTGACGATCGACAGGCATGAGCCCAGCATAGGAAGGCGCGCTCATCGAAGTTCCTCCGTGAGAACAGGACATCTTCGCATGGAAACCCTCCGACATACCCGGTGTCCCTAGGGAGCTCGCTGAGCACAAACTAAACGCCGACCCTAAAGTGCGACATCAAGCGGTCGCTCGGCCCTTCAATGAAGAACGCCGTCGAGCAATCGCCGAGGAAGTGCGGCGTTTACTACGCGGCTTCATTCGCCAATCAAGTACTCAAGTGGCTGGCAAACCCAGTCTCGAGAAGAAAACGGGACTGGAGAATGTGTATCGACTACACAAACTGAGCGGCGCTTTGCCCAAAGGAAGCGATTCGTCCTCCCGCGGATCGATCAGATAATCGATTCAACCGCGGGTTCGGAGTCGCTATGCTTCCTCGACGCCTACTCCGGGTACAACCAGATCAAAATGGCAGTCGAAGAAGAGGAGAAGACGGCGTTCATCACGCCATTGAGCCTTCGCTACACCGCCATGACCTTGGCCTCAAGAACGCCGGGGCAACCTACCAGCGGTGCATGCATGCAAGAATGCCTCGCGACCAAATTGGCGCAACATCCACGTCTACATCGACGGCGTGGTCGTGAAATCCGCTTCGCCAAGGCGACCTACTGCGCCGACTGCGAAAACCTTCAACTGCGAAGGTACAAGATAAAGCTCAACGAGCAAGTGCACCTTGATTGTACCCGCGGACAACTTCACTGGGTACGTCGTGTCCAAGCGAGGATCGAGGCGAACCCAAAGATCGACACGACGCGGCTCGGCAAACCGAGTTCTGCGGCGTCGAAGCTGGCGGGCGATGGCGGCTCTCGGTCGCTTCATCCCGCTGGGCGAAAAGCGATGCCCTATACGCTTTGATGCGCAAGAACCCCACCTTCGATTGGGACAAGGAGGCGGACTAGCGCTCGCGACCTCAAAAAGTGCTACTCGCCGCACCATTACTCGCCGCTCCCGACAAAGAACCTATGCTGGTTTCGTCGCGGCATCCGGCGTCGTCGCTGTGATGGTCGTCGACCAGAGGAAGGAAAGGCGCCATTCGGCGTCCGATTGTACTACATCGCGAGGTCCTCACGAAGTCGCGGGTACCCACAGTACCAAAAGCTAGTATACGCGGTCTTGAGCTCGTGGCGCTGCCGCACTTCAGGAGCACCCGATCACGGTCGTCTCTCGGCCACCAAGACATCATCCGCAATGGCGGCGGCGACCGGCGGGTCGCCAAGTGGGCCGTCGAGATTGGCGTCCACAACAAATCTGAGCCAAGAAGGCGATTAATCGCAGGCGCAGACTTCATCGCTGATGGAGGAGGCCAGCAGCCGGAGAAGCCGTACCTCCATTCTGGAGCACGCCAGCGGCTCCAAGAACGCGGGCGGTGCGAGGCGAGGGATAGTGTTGACTTCACCAAAGGCGACAAGCTCCGCTTCATCCTCCGCCTCAAATTCACGCCTGCACCAACAACATGGCTGAATCTGAGGCCCTACTACGGCATGCGAGCCGCCAAGGAGATGAACGTCAATCGCCTCGATGCTACGGAGATTCCGACCTCGTCGAGGCAAGTCGCGGCACCTACGCCGTCTCCCCACCATGGCGGCCGCCAAGGTGGACAAGTTGGCGGCCACTTCACGGCTACTGTCGAGTGGATCGGCGAAAAAACGAGGAGCGCCCTCTCTCGCATCGGGTCGGCTCGACTCGCACCACCCGGGCGTGTTCCTCGACACAATCTCAACCATCGGTCTCTCCCGAGAGATCGACATGAGTCCCACTCCAACCAGAGGCAGCCTTGGTCGCACTCATCGCCGAGCCGCACGGCCGGACCAAGCCCTACATCGCCTACAGGCAGCACCTGCCCGGTGACGAGACGAGCCTCGAATGATCGCTCGGCGATGCAAGTCTTACACCATCATCAGCGGCGAGCTACACAAGCGCAGCGTCACCAGCGTTCAGCGCGTCCAACCGGTGAAGGACGCAAAATCCTCCGACATTCACTCCGGTGACTGCGGCCTGCGCCGCCGCTCTCCTGGTCGCCAAGGCTATGCGACACGGCTTCTCTTGGCCCACCGCACGCCGACGCTGTCGACATCGTCCAGCGATGCCGGGTGCGAATACGCGTAATCAAGCGTGCGTACCGAGCTCGGCGCTCAAAACAATCCCCATCACTTGGCCATTACGCCGTGTGGGGCATGGACATGGTGGCCCCTTCAAGAAAGCCCCTCGGCTACACCCACTTGATCGCCGTCGACAAATTCACCAAGTGGTGGAAGCCAAGCCATCCGGAAATGCGACGGGAAGGCGCCACTAAGTTCTGGCGAGCTCATATATCGGGTTCCCAAAATAGTATCATCACGGATAACGGCACAAACTTTGCCAAGGGAGCAATGGCGAATTCTGCGAAGAGCACCACATCCGGCTCGATCTCGCGTCGATCGCCCACCGGAATCCAACGGCCAGGCGGGCAGGCCAGCAAAGCATCCTCCATGGCTGAAGCCGCGACTCCAGTACCGCTCAGCGCACGCTGGGTGCTGGGTGAAGAGTTGCCCTCCGTTATCGGGAATCCGCACCTCGGTTAGCGGTCGACGGATTCACCTTCTTCATGGTCTATGGCGCCCGGAAGGTCATGCCTACCGACCTCGAACACGACTCGCGCGGTGCGTCCATTATCTGAAGCAAGCAGACTGGACCGCCAAGATGGGCTCGACCAGCTTCGGCGAAACCGCGACCTCGCTCGATCACGCACCGCCATCTATCAACAAGGACTCGCCGCTACCATAGCCGACGGGTGAAAACCGCACCTTCCAGAAGGCGACACGGTGTTACGCCTCATCCAGACAAGAAGGGCATGCACAAGCTCTCCCCCCATGGGAGGGCCCATTCGCTATCGAGCGTGCTAACGCGGCGCCTACTACCTCATCGGCGTCCGCGGGGCGGCGGCTCGGCGTCAGCGACCATGAAATGTAAACCTACTCGGAAGTTCTCCTAGAACCCCACACATGTACTCTCGACCGCTATGAAATAAAAGAAGTTGTTACAAATTGCGCCCACTCTCCATGACTTGTGCCACTTTTCGTAATAACGATACGCTAAAATGCAGTCAACCTTTGGTACAGCGATCGGCACGGCTAAGTAGTGCGGTGTAAAACCGAATCACTTCAGGTCTTGCATCGTCACAACGCCAACCCGGAGCCCCATTGAGTCGCCTAGCTCGACTAGCTTCTGAGCCAAGACAAGCGCCTCGCTCTCACGGCGACCTTGGTCCTCCGCATCCTCGGCTTAGCGACTCGAGCGGCTAAGTACCACGCCGGGACTGAATACCGGTTAAATCGCGATCGGTCGGGAAAAGCGCCAAGAAGAGCATGCCGGGACTCGCCACGCGGTGACCCCACGCCAGGCAGGAGGACAGCGCTCACGACAACGCTAAGTCCTCAACCACCCTCGAGTCGCGCCTAGAACTACCAAGTACCACGCTCGGGGACTCGGCTACCCGACCGTCCAGCGTCTGACGGAAAGCGGTAAAATCTGAGCACTCAAGGGAGTCGCCTTGCGGGCTCTCCGAGCCGGGCGAGTCGACCAAATCAACGAACACACGATAACAACACAAACCATATACGGTAAACCCCACAAAAAGGCGGGCCTTTCGGGGACTCGTTCAAAATCAATCCAAATCACACAAACGAATAGCAAAATGGATACGGCGTCCCATTCAATTGCATGCATTGTCTTATGTTACAAAATATGCATGGCGTAACCGCTGCTAACACTTCAAAGGCAAACTACCCTACTCTGCAGGTTTAGATGACGACTATGACATCACGGCGATTACGATTACGGATGAACGCGGTATGCGGGTTCGATGGATACGTCGGTTCACCAGCCATCGCCGCGAAAAGGCTGCTCGACCTTGAAGTCACGATGCAGCGGCTCGGGGTCGTTCGGACGCGGACCGTCTCGATAGGAAGGAGATCGCCCATCGCCGGTTGCGCTCGAATACTTGGCAGCACGCTCCGCAACTTGAGAACCTCGGACAGATCCACCGCGGTCGGCGATGTATACCGCTCGTCACATCGCCGTCGCGTCGAAGTCTTCGAAATGGGCGAGTCGAGACTCGATCTGTAGGCGCTCCGCAAAGCGCCGACAGCGTCATGAACTTCGGCGGCGGGCGCCTTCTCCAAATATTCCCACACCTCAACAAGGTCGCTAGGAATAACCTCTGGGCGATATTTCTTGAAGATAGCGCGGATGCGTCGCCCGACAGTCGCCAGTCGGCGAGCATGCTTACGCTCCCTCGCGTCAAGCGAGCTCGCTTCTTCTTGGCTACCAATAACACGACCTGCGAAGGAGACAATGATGAGTACCACGGCCACCACAAACACTACAACTAACGAAGGGAGGCGACTCACCAAGCAAACAGCGGGCGAGTCCCGTGATGAAGCTTTGAAGCGGCGTGTGGTCGTCACGAAGCCCAGCAATGAGGGCTTCCGACACCTTGCGGTCTTCCTCCGCGGCGCAATGGCGGCCTTAGCTTCGCCGTCCGCCGAGCTTGCTTCTTCTCTCGCTTCCAGCTCGCTCGAGATCGGCGACCACCGGGCAAGGCACTCAAAGCAGATCGCGCCACCAACTCACCAGCGAGGACAAGCTCTGGAGAGCTTCCTTTGCGCAGCAACAGACAAGCTCCTTGTTCGCTTCTTGGATGGTGGCCAGCTCCTTCTCGGCCTGTTTCGCGCCAATCGGTCCGCCGACTCAAATTGCAGACCACGCATATCATCGAAAAATCGGTAAAAAGAAAATTCCCAAGTGCCCACCCGCTAAATTTAGCGCGCTTTTCGGGGCCCAGCGATCAAAAAATTCCTCGGCGCCCACCGCTAAAATTTAGCGTGCACTCGGAGGCCCGGATGCGAAAGTGAAAGACGAGAAATTATCGAGAATCAAGCCGCTGCTAAGCACCGACCTGATCCTCGGGACCGGAGGTACGGATGGCCGCACCAAGCATGCCATGGAGCTGAATTGTCCCGCAGACGCAAGCAGCGCCAGGCGTGTGCCGCGGCTGGTCGACTTCAGCATCGGTGGCCCCGGAGCGAGGCTCGGTGCCCCTTCGCCGTGGCCACCTTGGTCAAGCGGGGAAGGTAGCGATAGGCACCGGCTCAAAGGAAGTCGCTTCCTCTGGTCTAGGCAACGCCCTCCTTCGTGGCCGGTTGCTTCCACCGCTGGTCCGGGTGCGACCGCCGTGTCGTCGAGAGGCGATGGCGATGTAAATCGCCCTTGGCCTTCTTGCTGCCCTCCGAGGCGGCGACCGTCCGCTTTCCTCTTCGGGAAGGATCCTCCTCGCTAGTGGCGGAGGTACCGAGCCACGGTCGGGCCCATCTTTTTCACTCCAGTCCTGCGCATATCAATCGAATCAATAAAAGACAACCGAAGCAGTTATGAAAGGTAAGGAAGGTGAACGCACTCACTTGGCGGCCGGAATGAAACGTAACCCTGTCGAAGGCGGCGGTTTTCATCGGGGCCCAGTTGGCGATCGATCCCCAGTTCGGGCGTCGTGGGCCCAAGACACAGACGGCTTCTTCGTCGAGGTCGCTGGCGCCTCTGGGCACCCTCGGCGGGGCCTCCTGGTGGAGCAGCTGTGGCGGAGCCTCCTTGGGCGAGGCCGCGCCTCGGGACCTCCTTGCGGCGAAGTCGCCTGGCGGAGCCTTCCCTAGCCGAGACGGCGCGAATGGCGGGCATCGAGGCCAGTGTACTTCCACGGTCGGCTTGTCTAAGCGGTTGTCGCTGAGGTGCGTCGTCACGGCCGAAGCCGAGCATCGGAGCTGCTCGTCGAGTGCGTGGCGAGGCCATCCTTAATGGCCCGGGTCTCCTCTTCGGGGGGGCCCTCGCTTCCTTTTCCTTCTTCTTCTTCTTCGAAGGAGTGGCCTGGCGGCGCGAGGTGGTTTCTGGGAGCTCGTCGTCGTCCTCATGGTGTTCGAGGCTTCGCCGCCGATTTGTAGGCGTTGCATGGTTTTCGGACCAGCGGGCGATTTCCTCTTCGGACTCGACCTCGTCGTCCTCATTGCCCCTCGCGGGCGGATTCGTCTGGGCGGATGGTCGGGCTCGATCATCGAAGGTGGAAGCCACCCTTCCACCACTTGGAATATGCAATGAATACAAACAGAATCAGAATTACCCGCATGCGCTGACATGCGATTGCGAACAAGGTAAAGGGATTACCGTTGGAGCCGGACGCTTAGCGGTGAAGCGCGCCGGCCTGCGTCAGGTACCGCTGGGTGATCTTCTTCAACGCTGAGAGGTAATCCTCCAGCTTCCACTCGACGAGGCAGGACTTCGTCGAGTCTCCCGGGCCCGTGTACTGATACATGTAGTGGTCGCGTTGGGCAGTGGAACGAGCGTCGCCGAACCAGCAGTTGTACAAGTTTATCGTTTGAAGGCCCTTCTTCTTGGACCACGGATGGCTGGAGCATCTCGTCAACGACCATCCGCTGGTCGCCGGGGAGCTTGCCGACTTGGAGATGGCGTGGCTCGGAACGATTGGCCGAGTACCGCGGGATCGCCACCTCATCCTCTAGGGTCGCCTCGGCCACATAGAACCATGACTTCTTCCAGTCGCTCGCCGCCTTGGCGGGTAGCATCAGATCGAAGAAGGAAGCCTTGGACTTGGAGCGTCAAGCCGCTGCGGCTAGCATTGGGCCGCCGCCTCCTGGCTGATCCGTCCATGGAGCAGATCCTGCCACAAGGAAGTAGGGCCGGCAGCCAAGTAGCACTCATGAACGCCACGAAGATGGCGAGCTTTCGATCTTGTGGACCCAGATCAAGGTGGATCCGTGAGTAGGCGCCGAAAGAACAAAGGCGTGGGAACCCTAGCCCCGCCGAGATGGTGGTGAAGCGAATTCTCTCTCGGCGGGTGGGGTCGTCTCTCCGCGGGGATACGCCAACACCGCTTGCGGATTCGGCCTCCTCGAAGAGGCCAGTGCGCCCTGTGCACTTGGATCTGCCCAAGGTTGGTGGAAGGGCCATGGCGAGAGGTTGGTTGGAGATCGGAGGTTTGAGTTGATTGGATCGCGAGCAAAGAAAGGAAGATGCGCTCGGAAGAAATGGTGGGCGGTTGGCTCTGCGATAGCCTACCATTCCTCTTATATAGCGGAGTTGCCCGCCAAATCGGGGGCCGTTACCGCGATGATTACGCCAAGAGTTACCGTTGGATTACCCCAACGGCTAGTTTGACCACACCGACGGTCCAACTCCGTCATTTTCGCTAGGTCAATCACCACGACCGCGTTCACGACTCGACTCGCCTAAAACGCGACTTGGTTCACGGATTTTCTTCTTCATCTGAGCCCACCGATTATTTGCCGAAGCCTACTCCGAAGCCGTATACTCCATTGCCGGCACTCACGCCCAATCGACGACGGCCTCGGGGACTACTGATGGGGATACGCCTACTGGGGTATGCTCAGCGGGACGTTTCCGACTGGCCCCAGGGCTGGCGAGTGGGCCTGCAGAAAGGCGAGTGGATTGAAGCCCAGCAAGGTACCGAGCGACTGGAAGTTGAAGGCCCAGGCGAGTAGATAGGCCCAGTCGGATAGGTTTAAACGACTAGTAAAGCTGTAACCGAATCGGTTGGGATATGTAAACCCTAGGGAAGGTGAGCCTATATAAACCTCCCTATGGGGGTGGTAGAGACACGTTTCCTCATACACCCAAGCGACTCGCCGCCTAGCCGCCGAGCTCGCCCATTGTAAACACCTCCATAATACAATCTAGCAGGAGTAGGTCTTTACCCTCAAGAGCCGAACACAGGTAAAACCACGTGTCTTTGCCCTCATCTACTTTATGAGATGGCTGGCCGCCCTTGCCCCTCGTTCTACTACTCGCTGCCGATTGCAGCGTCTGCCGTGGCCATTCCCACGACACCTTCGGATCTATGATAGAAGGTATACCCAATAGTTTCCTTCGGGTATCCTATGAAGACGCATTTTTCCGCTTTGGGTTCAATCTTGTCCGGCTGTAACTTCTTTACATAGGCTTCGCAACCCCAAACTTTAAGGAACGACAATCTAGGTTTCTTCCCAAACCATAATTCATACGGTGTCGTTTTTACGGATTTAGATGGTGCCCTATTTAAAGTGAATGCGGCTGTTTCTAATGCATAACCCCAAAATGATAGCGGTAAATCTGTAAGTGACATCATAGAACGAACAATATCTAAGAGAGTTCGATTACGACGTTCGGACACACCATTACACTGTGGTGTTCCGGTGTGTCAATCAGAAAGTATTCCGCATTTCTTCAAATGCTCGCCAAATCGTAACTTAGATATTCACCTCCATCGAGCGTAGAAATTTTATCTTCTTGTTACGTTGATTCTCTACCTCACTTTGAAATTCCTTAAACTTCTCGAAAGTTTCGGACTTATGTTTCATGAAATAGATATACCTATATCTACTTGTCGTGGTATTGCACGGCAGATGCTACTGGGGGTAGCTTACGTAGAGGGAGCAAGGCGACGTAGGAGAATCCGGGAGCGAGATTGGCACACGATGTACCCAGGTTCACGTCCTCGGTGGAGGATCGCACGTCTGCTATCAATCCAGATATGATCATAGATTGGATTACAATGGAGTCGCCGGAGGTGGGGAGACTAGATCTAATATTACGTGCCCTTGGAAATTGCCCTGTGGCTTTATATATGCGGTCACCTAGGGTTTACAAGTGCACTAATGGGCTTTGTATTGGAGTCGCCGTCTTGGGCCGATCGGCGCTTGTCCGGTCCAGCGTCGCGATCCTGTTATGATCGACCCGCTTGGGCTTGGATCGGCTCGATCCAGGTGGCGAATCCGCGTGGGTATACCCCGATTGGTATTCCCCCATCAGTAGTCCCCGAGCGCGTTGTCGATTCGACGTGGGCTTGAGGCATGGCGCGGAGAGTCTTGACGATGGGTCGTGGCGAATCGGCGACGAGCTCCTGAACAAAGGAAAGAACCGTGAAGCGGGAGGCAGTCGTCGAGCCAGTCGGTGATGACCAGTTGGCGAAAGACGTAGGGTGTCGGTGAAGCCGCCAGTTGCGGCGATTCTCCGAACATGGAGCATGCCGAGTCCCGACGGCCTTGGCGAGGTCGAGTGACCGTGAGAGTGCCGAGTTCAAGCGACGAAGCGGTGGTCGACCGTCGGCCGGGCGAGTCCCGAGCACGGAGAGCGACTAGGTCGAGCGACCGGCGAGCATCGAGGACGAGCAACCGACGGGCGCCGAGTCCCCGAGCACGGAGGGCGGCGAGGTCGATGGACCGGCGAGTGCCGCTGTCTGTAGTGCGCCGAGTCCCCGAGCGCATCGAGTACGCGAGGGCGAGTCCGCGGTGGCGAGTCCCCGAGCGTGTTGAGTACGCGAGGGCGAATCCGCGATGATGGCGAGTCGACGAGCGCGTTGAGCACGAGAGTACCGAGTCTATGGTGGCGAGTCGACGAGCGTGTTGAGGCCGCGAGGGTGAATCACGGCGCGTCGACGAGCGTTGAGCTGAGGGCGAGTGCGATTGCGGTCGACGAGGGCGAGCCGATCGTGAACCACGCATACCTGCATGCCTAGGAGTAGTCCCGAGGCTCGAGTTGGCTTGTAGAGGCGACTTGAGGCTCTTTAGAGATGTATTTTGAAAATATTAGTGGTTGCTGTTGGCGACGAGTGGCGGTCAGGCGACAGCGCACCAAGTCCCGGAAGCGGCGGCGGCGAGGCGGCGACCGGTGAACGCCGAGTCCCGAGCACGGCAAGGGAGAGGTCGGCGACCGGCGAGCAAGCGGCGGGCCCCGAGGAGAGTCCCGAGTGTGGCGAGTCCGTGATGATTGCGAGTCCGCGAGAGAGTCCCGAGTGTGGCGAGTCGCGATGATTGCGAGTCCGCGAGAGAGTCCCAGTGTGGCGAGTCCGCGAGGGGAGAGTCCCAGTGTGGCGAAGTCGCGATGATTGAGTCCGCAAGGGGAGAGTCCCCGAGCGTGGCGAGTCCGCGATGATTGCGAGTCCGCGAGGGGAGAGTCCCCGAGTGTGGCGAGTCCGCGATGATTGCGAGTCCGCGAGGGGAGAGTCCCCGAGTGTGGCGAGTCCGCGATGATTGCGAGTCCGCGAGGGGAGAGTCCCCGATGATGTTGATTGCGCTGTTTTTTAGCGAGTCTCTCGTCTTGGCCCGGGGGGCCAGTCGCATGGCGACTCCAAAGATGGCTCTCGACTTGGCGTTCTTCCTGGACGATCCGAGGCTCGGTTTGCGAGTCCTCGTCCGCAGTACTTAGCCGTGCGAGTCGCACTGTCTAAGGTTGAGGAGGACATGGTGCTGCTTGTGTAGCACTACCATTTGTCTTCGCACGGAAGGCCAGTCGAGCAAGGCGACTCCAATGATGGCTCTCGGTTAGCGTTTTTGGGGCGATCCGAGGCTCGGTTTGCGAGTCCTCGTCCTTTTCTACTGGCGTTAAAGTCGCTCTTTCAAAGGTTGACAGACAAAGGCGAATAGATTTTTCCGGGGAAGAGACAGTGGTGAGTCCATGCAGCGTGGCATGCGACCCTCTCTGGACTCGGACGATGAAAGTCCCTTTAGCAGCGCGGCGACGCATTCGGCGTGGCGGAAGGAGTCGACGGCGGACACGGGTCGACGCGGTGGAGGTCGCGCTATGGCGATGTCGGCCTTGGCGGACACGGGTCGACGCGGCGGATGGAGGTCGCTATGGCGATGTCGACGCAGCGGACACGGAGTCGACGGCGGATGGAGGTCGCTATGGCGATGTACGCTTCGACCGCGAAGTCGGGTCGACGCGGAGGTCGCTATGACAAAAAGGCGGCTCGTGTGGTTACACAAACTGATTGTAAAAGAAAGACATAGTCCGATTTGACTTGCACCAATTTGTACCACGCAGAAGATTAGATACAAATAAAATTGTTTAATCGGCAAGTAATCAATACGAGTATGAAGAAACTTAGCTGTCAAATGCGGACAGAGTCGACCCGGCGGGGGAGCCGCCGAGCATGGCGAGCCGACGTGGGCGCGGTGATCCGGCGATGGGCGAGTCGCTGAACATGGTTAGTACGCGGAAACGCATCACGGCATGAGTCCGTGGCCGAGGAAACGCATCACGGACATGTGCGATCAAATAAAGCGTGAAATATTAGACCAAATAAAATATTAGTAATTGATAGACAGAATAGTCAGTATGTGAGAGATTGGATCGGATAGAAATAACCCATAAGTCATGGCCATATGCGTTTTGTTTTTTGATGGCTTCACATCCTTAATTGCTGACATGATGAAGTGTTTGTTAAACCTTGGCTGGGCTCTGCGAGGTGCGTACAAGGAAATATTGAAATATTGATTTCTTGTTTCCATGCGAATACTTGATCTTCACGTATGTCGCTACTTCTAGGTGGCTTTTTCCTGCCGTGTGAACTGTATGGACCTTCTGATTCTACGCACCGGCGTCTTGTACATGTTCCGATCTGGATCCAATTCTTCAAACAATTCGTACATATGCAATATATTATATCCAATTAAAATAATAAAATCAATGAAAGAGAATAAAAGAATCAAATAGAAAATTCAGCAGCTATGCAGCTGATCGTGCGTTTCCATGTGCACTCGGTTGTTTCTCAAGGGCGGCACGCGCCTTTTGCCGATGTCACCATGGGCGGCGATTGGACGGCGCGCCATATGCGATTTGGCTGTTCTTGACGGTTTGGGATCCCGCCCAGATTATCACCCTCCAAGCATCCCTAGCCCCACGGTGGGCGCCACTGTCGTGGTATTGCACGGCAGATGCTACTGGGGGTAGCTTACGTAGAGGGAGCAAGGCGACGTAGGAGAATCCGGGAGCGAGATTGGCACACGATGTACCCAGGTTCACGTCCCCTCGGTGGAGGATCGCTACGTCCTGCTATCAATCCAGTATATGATCATAGATTGGTTTACAATGGAGTCGCCGGAGGCGGTGGGGGAGACTAGATCTAATATGACGTACCCCTTGGGGGTGCCCCTGGTGGCTTTATATATGCAGTCACCTAGGGTTTACAAGTGCACTAATGGGCTTTGTATTGGAGTCGCCGTCTTGGGCCTCCAGTCGGCGCCGCTTGTCCGGGTCCAGCGTGCGCCAGTCGCCGTATTGGGCGAGTCGACCCGCTCTGGGCTTGGCTTCAGTCGGCTCGATCCAGCTGGCGAATCCGCTTCGTGGGTATACCCCGATTGGTATTCCCCCATCACTACTCAAATCATCCGTGAAGGTAAGAACATAACGATAACCACCGCGCGATGCTACACTCATTGGACCACACACATCGGTATGTATGATTTCCAACAAGTCCGTAGCTCGCTCCATCATACCAGAGAATGGAGTCTTAGTCATTTTACCCATCAGACATGCTTCGCATCTTTCAAGTGATTCGAAATCAAGTGATTCAAGAAGTCCATCGGAATGGAGTTTCTTCATACGCTTCACTCCAATGTGACCAAGGCAGCGATTACCATATAGGTCGAGTTATCGCTCGATTTCAAACGTTTAGCCTCAATGTTATTAATATGTGTATTTCCACTACCGAGATTCAACAAGAATAGACCATCTATCAAAGGTGCATGTGCATAAAACATATTACTCATATAAATCGAACAACCATTATTCTCGGACTTAAACAAGTAACCGTCTCGCAATAAACAAGATCCCAATATAATGTTCATGCTTAAAGCAGGCACCAAATAACAATTATTTAAGTATAAAACTAATCTCGATGGTAGATGAAGGGGTAGCGTGCCGACCGCGATCACATCAACCTTTGATCCGTTTCCCACGCGCATCGTCACCTTGTTCTTCGCTAGCTTCCGTTTATTCTGCAGTACCTGTTTCGAGTTACAAATAAGGGCAACCGAACCAATATCAAATACCCAGTTACTACTACGAGTACTAGTGAGATACACATCAATAACATGTATATCAGATATACCTTTCTTCTTGATGTTGCCGTTCTTCAAATCCGCCAAGTACTTTGGGCAATTTCGCTTCCAGTGACCTTCTCCCTTGCAAAAGCACTCAAGATCGTGCTTAGGTCCAGCCTTGGTCTTCTTCGATTGTGGTAACTTTCTTACCACCCTTCTTGAAGTGTCCTTCCGCTTAGACTTGCCTTTCTTGAATTTGGTGGTCTTATTGACCAACAACACTTGTGCTCTTTCTTGATCTCCACTTCTGCAGATTTCAACATGGCAAAGAGTTCTGGCAACGTCTTGTTCATGTTTTGCATGTTGTAGTTCATCACAAAGTTCTTGTAACTTGGTGGTAGTGATTGGAGGACGCGGTAAATCCCCAAAGCATTAGGAATCACAATACCCAAGCTTTGAAGTTTGTTTGCGTGCCAGACATCTTAAGCACATGCTCACTGACGGAGCTGCCCTCTTCCATCTTGCAGTTAAAGAACTTTTCAGAAGCCTCATAGCTATCAATTGCCGCATGAGTCTCAAAGATCAATTTGAGATCCTCGACAATATCATATGGGTCTGAATTCTCAAACCTTTTCTGAAGCTCCGATTCTAAAACATACAAGATAGCACTTGAACTGGAGTACCGAGTCTTAGAATGAGGTAAACGTTCTTTACTTCATCGGTAGCATCATTTCTGGTGGGTCACCAGGTGCATCCAGCACATAGGTCAAATTACCACCTGTGAGGACAATCCTCAAATTGCGGAACCAATCCATGGGTTGCTTCCAGTGTTTTTCAACTTTTCTTTCTCTAGGAACGCATTAAAATTGATGGTAGGGGATGCCATTGATCTACAACATATTTGCAATAGTTTAGACTAAGTTTATGACAAATTGAGTTCAAATTAATAATAAAATTAATCTAGGTGAAATCCCACTCAAAACAACATCCCTCACATTGTTTTAGTGATCACACGAACCAAATCCACCACATCAACACTGATCATCACGAGAGTTGATATAGTTTCAATGGCGAACAATCGACATGTTCATCATATCTACTATATGATTCATGCTTTACCTTTCGGTGATCCGTGTTCCGAGACCATGTCTGTACATGCTAGGCTCGTCAAGATCAAACCTTAGTTTCCGCATGAGCAAATCTGGCTTGCTCACATTGTATACACTTGCGGAATCTAACACACCCGATCATCACGTGGTGCTTCGAAACAACAAGCTTTAGCAACGGTGCTAACTGAGGGTGAACACTTTATGACTTGAAATTCATGTGCATGAGGGATCATCTTATAATGCTACCGTCGTCTACTAAGCAATACAAGATGCATAAAGGATCAACATCACATGTAATTCATAATATGTGATATGATATGGCCTTTCTTCTTTGTGCTTCCGATCTCCATCTTCTAGAACGAACATGATCTCCATCATCACCGGCATTGCATCAAGGTCAATGACGCTTCTCCATGGTTGTCGTCCACCGGCTTCAACTATTACAACTACTTTGAATAGACACGCGGGTCTTAACATAAATTAAAGACAACCATATGGCTCCTGCCGGTTGCCAACTTACAATAAGGAACATTGCATACATCAAATATAATCACAATCATGGCTATATCACATCACAGCACACCCCTGCAAAACAAAGTTAGACGCCTCTACTTTCTTTGCATATTTTACGTGGTTTTGGGGATTTCAATAAGTGTCGTTCTAACTTACGAACATGAACCACAACATTGATACTAGTATTGTTAATCACCCGTTGTAAATTGGATCTTAACTATGCTAGGAGAAATGCACCATAAAGCCACTTATGCAATACAAGTTGCATGTCAAGCGTGGAGCAAGTCTCATGAACGATGTCATGTAAGATTAGCCCGGGCCGCTTCATCCCAACATCCCGCAAGATGCAAAGTACACAAGAATCAATCGACAATAAAATCATCAACGTCCACAATGACCATTGTGTTCTACTCGTGCAACAAATCTACATATAGACATGGCTCTGATACCACTTTAGGGATTCGTAGCATGGAAAACAAAAAATTTCTACCGCATACAAAACAAACAAGCCAAGATCTATCTACTAGATTTTAGCAACGAGTCGATAGAATAACTCACCCTCGAAGATTCCAAAGTGTTTAACGAGAGCGGATTCTCGTGGGTGATGTAGTCGTACACTTCCCGATCTCAAGATCGCGTAGACGATCCTTCTGGCGCTGAGTTTCGGCAGCGCTCCCGCAGTCGGTCACACGTTCGGTACTCGACGAAGACCTTCCTCTCCCTTGTTCCAGCAGGCAGCGGAGGTTGTAGCACTCTCCTCGCGATTCCGGCAGACTGTGGCGTGGTACCGGAAGTAGAGGGGAGATCTCGCAGGGCTTCGCCTTAAGCCGGAGCGAGTATGGTGGAGTATGAGAGAGTCCCTCGATGATCTAGGGTTTAGACACGCCGAGGAGGGGGCTAGGCCGGCGGCTAGGGTTTCACCCAGGCGGCGGCGGCGAGTGCCCTAGGGCCGACGGTGGCTTGGTACTAGGGTTTGGAGGAGAGGATCTTGTGTGTCTCTAGGAGGGAGCCCTGCCCCTCCTTATATAGGTGGAGGGGCCGGCCGGCCAAGGGGAGGGAGGGGAGTCCCTCCCCAACTCGGCTTGGTGGTGCGCCGGCGGTGGGGAGGAGGGACTCCTCCCCAACTCGGTTTCCTCCTCTTTTTCCACTTCCCAAAAATAGCCGTTTGACTTTCAAACTAGCCGTTTGACTTTTCAAACTAGGATTTGAATAAACCCTCTATTTTGTTCAGCGATGACACCAAGTACATGATGCAATCATACCAACTTGATATAACACATTCATGTACCCTTCCCCTCCGGAGTGCCGGACATTCCGGAACCTTCTAGAACATTCCCGATGAAAACACTGGAACCATTCTCCAACTCCGAAACAGGACTTTCCTTATATGAATCTTATTCTCCGGACCATTCCGGATCTCCTCGTGATATCCCGAATCCCATTCGAGACTCCGAACAACATTCGGTCTCTTTCTCATCATTCCATAACTACTCAAACAACGTCGAATCCTTAAGTGTGTCTCCCTACGGTTCGTGAATTATGCGGACATGATCGAGACACTTCTCCGAACAATAACCAATAGAGGAATCTGGAAATTCATATGGCTCCCACATATTTCTACGATTACTTTGCGATCGAATGAACCACTTACATACGATACCAATTTCCCTTTGTCTCATGATAGTTTACTTATCCGAGGTTATGATCGTCGGTATCTCTGCATACCTAGTTCAACCTCGTTACCGATAAGTACTCTTTTCTCGTTCCCGTGATATGTGATCCCTTATGAGCCAGTCACATGCTTGCAAGATAATTGGATGACATTTCACCGAAAGGGCCCAAAGTATATCTATCCGTCATATGGATGGACAAATCCCACTCTTGATCCATGTGTTTCAACCAATACTTTTCGAACACTCAATGCCACCTTTATAGCCACCCAGTTACGGTGTGGTGTTTGATGTCATCAAAGCATCCATCCGGTAAAGGTGATATGCATGATCTCATGGTCAAAGGAATTAGGTTACTATGTATCAGAAAGCATATAGCAATTGAACTATTAAAATGACTTGATCTTTATGCTACGCTTATTTATAGGAGTATGTCCACCATATCATTCTCCTAACGATATGATCTTGTTGTTAATAACATCTCAATGTTCATGATAGGGAAACCACAATCATCTATTAACCAACAAGCTAGTATTATATAGAGGCTTTACTAGGGACTTCAAATTAAGTTTACAAATCACACAAGTATTAATGTTTCCTTGTTAATACTGTTATAACATGAATGTAAACATTTATCATAAACACAAAGATATAATAATAACTATATTTATTATTGCCTCTAGGGCATATCTCCAACACGTAATGCCTTTTGGCTTGACAAATTCTCCAGCATACTTCATGAATATGATGAACAAGGTGGTCATGGAATTCCTTGACAAATTTGTTGTCGTTTTCATCGATGATATCTTAGTCTACTCCAAGAGCAAAGAAGAACATGAAGCACACTTGCGTTTGATACTTGAGAAATTAAGAGAGCATAAACTTTATGCCAAATTCGGAAAGTGTGAGTTCTGGTTGGAATAAGTTGGTTTTCTTGGTCATGTTATGACAAAGGATGGTGTAGCAGTTGATCCTTATAAAGTTTCAGATGTGACTTAATGGGAATCTCCCAAGTTCGTAAAACAAGTTCATAGTTTCCTTGGCTTAGCAGGTTACTACAGAAGGTTCATTGAGAATTTCTAAAAGGTAGCTAAGCCTATGACTGAATTGTTAAAGAAAGACAAGAAGTTTGCTTGGTCTGAAGGTTGTGAACTCAGCTTTCAGGAGTTGAAGAAGAGACTTGTGACAGCACCAGTCTTGTGTCTGCCAGATTTGGAGAAAGATTTCCAAGTATATTGTGATGCATCTCATCAAGGTTTGGGTGCAGTACTTATGCAAGACGGTAAAGTTGTGGCTTATGCCTCGATACAACTCAAAACTCATGAAGTGAACTATCCTACTCATGATTTAGAGTTAGCCTCTGTTGTCCATGCACTCAAAACATGGAGACACTATCTTTTGGGAAAGCGTTGTGAAGTGTTCACAGATCACAAAAGTTTGAAGTATATCTTCACCCAGAAGGAAATTAATATGAGACAAAGAAGATGGCTAGAACTTATCAAAGACTATGAATTAAGTTTGCAATACCATCCCGGTAAAGCAAATGTTGTAGCAGATGCTCTAAGTCGTAAGGTTTTTGTGAATGGCCTTACCAAAGGAGAATTGCTAGATGATCTGTGTACCCAATTTAGAAAACTCAGATTGGAGATTGTGCCTGAAGGACATCTCATGTCTTTGGATGTTCAACCCACTTTGTTGGACAAGATCAGAGAAGCCCAGAAGACTGATAAGGAAATTGAAGAGATTAAGGAAAAGATTGGCAAAGGAAAAGCCAAAGAGTTCCATGAAGATGAACATGGTACTTTATGGCATGGGAAACGTATTTGTGTTCCACAAGACCCAGAGTTGCGGAAACTGATTTTGCAAGAAGCACACAAATCTCCGTATTCCATTCACCCGGGTAACACCAAAATGTACATGGACATGAAAGAAAGATTTTGGTGGAATAATCTCAAGAAGGACATCGCCGAACATATTGCTTTGTGTGATGTGTGTAGTAGAGTGAAAGCGGAGCATCAGAAACCAGCGGGTTTGCTTCAACCACTACCTATCCCTGATTGGAAGTGGGACAAGATTGGTATGGATTTAATTACCGGATTAACAAGGACCAGGTCGGGATACGATTCTATTTGCGTAGTAGTGGATCGCCTAACTAAAGTGGCTCATTTCATACCCGTGAAGACAACCTACACAAGTGCTAAGTTAGCCAAAAATCTACATGAGTAGAATTGTATGTCTACATGGAGTGTCCAAGAGTATTGTGTATGATAGGGAAACTCAATTCACTTCCCATTTTTGGAGACAGTTACATGAGTCATTGGGAACGAGGTTGGAATTCAGTACTGCTTTTCATCCTCAAACTGATGGACAAACAGAAAGGACTAATCAGATTCTTGAAGACATGTTGAGGGCATGTGACTTAGACTATGGAGCCAGTTGGGATGAAAGTCTGCCTTACGCATAATTTTCTTATAACAACAGCTATCAAGCCAGCATTGAGATGGCACCGTTTGAGTTTCTCTACGGAAGAAACTGTACCACCCCATTGTTATGGAATGGTGTGGGAGAAAGAAGTTTATTCGGGCCAGATCTTATCAAAGAAGCCGAAGAGAAGGTCAAATTGGTTAAGGACAGGTTAAAGATAGCACAGTCCCGACAGAAAAGCTACGCAGATCCTAAGCGTAGAGAAGTCACCTACAAAGTTGGTGATAGAGCCTATCTTAGAGTGTCACCACTTCGTGGAGTGAAAAGATTCGGAGTCAAAGGAAAATTGGCACCAAGGTATGTTGGGCCATTCAAGATTCTGAGTCGCAAAGGAGAAGTTGCTTATGAAATTGAACTACCGGGATCTTTGTCAGCAGTTCATAATGTGTTTCATGTGAGTCAACTTAAGAAATGTCATCCAGAAATGGAAGAAACTTCTTTGAAGGATACTATACCTTTGGAGGAAGTTCAACTAGAAAGTGATCTCACTTATGAAGAGAAACCTATCAAGATTCTTGAAACTGCATAAAGAGTCACAAGGACTAAGACTATCAAGTTTTGCAAAGTGCAGTGGAATCATCATTCCGAAGAGGAAGCAACATGGGAAAGAGAAGATGATCTTCGGAAAGACCACCCTCACCTATTTGCTAGCCAAACCGAATCTCGAGGGCGAGATTCACCTTAAGGGGGTTAGATTTGTAACATCCCTAAATTCATGACTTCAAAGATTGCATATCATTCATGCGTGCATATAGTTTTGAGATCAATTTCAAACCAATTTCAAGAAAACAGAAGAACATAGTGCTATCATTTTATGTGAGCAAACTTAAATCAAATGACCATCCTCATTTGAGAGCTTAGTGTTTTAAAAACCAAGTTTGTTTGCTTCCTTGTTGATTGGTTTGAGTGTAGAGTTTGAACAAAATTTTACAAAATAAAAATGGTTTCAAAACCATTTTCAAACATTTATGAAACAAGTGCTATGTCACTGTTTATATTATTTTTCCAAAAATGGCCAAGCCAATTCAAAGTGACCACATGTTTTTATGCCCAGAAACATGAATGTTGCACCCTACAAAATTCCTGAAAATATTTGATTTCAATTTGAGTTTGAATTCATTTGAAAACCATTCCAGAAAATCAAATAAGAAAAAGAAAAGGAATAAAGAAAAGGAAAAGGGCCGGCGCTGCTATTCTGGCCCAACAATAAACCAGCCCAATTTAGCCCACCCGGTCCCTCTCTCTCTCTACGCACAGAGACGCAATGAGCCGACACTCGGACCCCATTTCCCTCTGTTCTATTCACGAAGCGGGCCTTCCACGTCGACTCCTTCTTCCCAAATCTCGCAGACGCATGCCGTCGCTGGTCGTTCTTTGCGTTGATTCCGCAGCGTAATTTCCATTGATTCGCCGAGCGTTTCTTGTCGAGCCTCTGCCTACTTATCTCCCCTCCCCACTCCGCTCCATTCCCCTCACTTAATTTTCTCTCCACGCCACCAGGCTGCTCGCAACTCGCCAAACACCGCCGCAGCTCTGACGACCTCCTGCAGCAAATTTCGGCGAGTTCCGACCGCCCCTGAGCCTCTGATTCAAACAAGTGTGTCCAGTATGATCTCGTGCATCTTCTGATGCCCTTTGCTTGCCTGCTTGTGACCCAGGACGCCGTCCCCGTTCGTGCCCGCAACCGACCGAGCCGCCACTCAACTCCGGCGACCAATTACGGTAAGCATAGCACGCCCCTTGATCTCTCACGCATACGAGGATGTTCGTCACCGTCTTTTGCATCTTCTAAGCCATCTGGTTCGTGCTAGGGCGATGCGGAACCTCGGCAACGACCTCGACAGAAACCACCTGACGCCGTGCACGACTCCGACGAGCTCCAGCAGCCCATACCGTGCGCCCCTTGCAAAGCCACCGCCACCTTGAGCTTCAGCAACTCTCTGCGGTTCTGGTAAGCACCCTCTCCCCTCCCCGGACGACCTAGAACGCCAGCGCCGCCACTGACAGACGCGCCGCCGCCAGTCGCCGCCGCTAGCGCCGCTAGGCTATGGTCAGAGCAACGGTAGCCGTTAGATCTGTATCGTAAGGACCAGATTAGATCTGAGCGAAACGTTTTCTTTGAATCTGGCGCGTTGGATCTGACTTGATCTGACGGCGCGGAAGGGTGATCCTGAGTGAAACGGTATCGACCAATAGGATAGCGCCGCGTGGCTAGGGTTTGGTTTAAAAACAGAATTTGAAATCTGATTTATATCCAAATTTGTTTTAGCTATAACTTTTGATTCCCACGTTAGATTTTGGCAAATTTTATACCGTTGGAATCAGGAGAGCAAGCCCTTTCTGTTTATGCAATGTGTTTAATGTTTAGTTTCTGTTAAAAAGGATTTTTTGCAGAAACTTGTTTAGGACTAATTTGGTTATATGAATTGTTTAGAAATTGTTTTTAGTGTCAAATAAATTTGGTTGGGCAAGTTTTTGACTTGTTTATGATTCAGTACTATGCACTTGCTTGGTTGAGTTTTAAAAATCATCACTTAGCATTTTTGCATGCATGCATATGTATTTTTGTTTGTTTGTATATGTTGTGTGTAATTTGTTGCTACCATTCTTTGTGCAGACTTTGGTGCTAGTGATTGTGATTGTGAAGAGTGCTACTCTCCCAACTACCAAGGCAAGTGGTACTTCATGAATATTTCTATCCCTATATTTTATACTAAGCATTAGAAATATTTTGCTAAGTCTTGCATGTTAATATTTTGCCTAAATGCCATGATGGGAAATCCTATGAAGTTGTAGAATTGCTAGGAAATTTGTAAGTTAAGTTAATATCTATGTCATGCTTAGCCTAGCTAGTAGCAAACAAGGGTTGGTGAAATATACATGCTATGATGAAAATATTTCTAAGTCTTTGGACTTTGTTTTACCTAATAAAACAACTAAGTCAATGAATCACCTAGGTGGAAAGGGACTTGATTGGTGGTTTGTGGTTGAGTGGTTACACAAGGCCCATGGCTATGGTTTACCTTGTGTATCACACTTGTGGTAAGCCACCCAGGAACAAAGAGATTTTAGAGGCCAAGTGTTAAGAAGCTTATAGTGCAGCCACTTGGCAATATGGGCTCTGCCTAGATCACATAAGTTGCTAGAACTTAGCCATTTGGATAGTTGGTGGTAGTGGGAATGATAGGTTGGAGCGCGTCCATTTGGTCTAAGGAAAGGCTTCTGAAAGGTCCTGTCTTGGGAAACCAAGTCTGGTGGGGAAAGTGCACAACCTCTGCAGATGGAAAAATCTAAGTACTTAGCCAAGTCCATGGCAATGGACAACTTGAGCATCAAGGCATGGAAGCTATCAAGAATCTCGTCATTCCAACTTCTAAGTAAAAACTTGTGGGTGAACAAGGGTGAAGGACCTCAATGTCTATTGGTGGTTCCCTGGGAAAAGTTTTCACAAAGAAAAACTTAGTGATTTCAACTAATAGGAAAAAACCTATTTTTGAGCAAAGCAAGCCAAGCTACACTTAGCCAAATTTGCATATAGTATCTAGTACACTTAAATATACTAAGGTATCACTTGCCAATACTATTCCAAAGTATTGACCCACTGTGGCTGTAAGTTGTGATGTTGCAGGTTACTCTGATGAGGATTAGGTGTCATGAGTCTACACTCAACATGTTTGCCTGTGGCACATGAAGATGAAGACTTATATTTATTTACTTATTCAGACTCTTGTATTAGGCCTGTGGCCTTTGAGTTGTAAAGACTATGTTTATCTCTGGAATGGATGTAATAAATGACCTTTGTATCTGTGTACTTCATCTTAAACTATGGATGCTAGCAATGATCCAGGGACTAGCATTGCAATCACAGGGATCCTTTTCCTTTACAAAGGAGGGATATTACATTATAAGTCCAGTTCTTCTTGGAAGGGGGGACGATGGAGAAGGCAAGGAGCCGAATCTTGTCTTCCTCCCCGGAATTCTTGACATAGAAAAACGATCTATGCCATTTCTTGCATGACTCAAGACCAGCGATGCGAGGAAACTCGGATTTCCTCCAAGTTGTGATGGACGCGGCTCCGCACTGGGTAAGCAGTTTCTCGGAAGGTTGAAGGGATTTGTTTGGAACGACATTGGATCGGATCTGGAAGAACTTTGACCATACATGAACAGACGGCCAGAAGCTGAAGTATCCTTCCGAGGCCGAGATAAAAGCGGACAGAGAAGCAATGTCGTTAGCCGGAAGATGATGCGGCTGCAGGCCAAAGTAATCGAGGAATTCCCTAGCAAAATCGCTAAGAGGAAGACCAAACCCGCAAGCGAAATTGGACATGAAGACGACGTACTCGCCTTTGTTTAGAATGGGAGAAGATTCGCTGCCGGGTAAGCGACAGGCTACCTCGGCAGGAATCCGGCGGGTTCTGATTAGCCACTCAATCTCTCGGCGGGTGACGGTGGAACCTTGCCAGGAGCCCCGCTCGGGACCACACGCGGCGTCGTCATCCTCGATGAGCGCACCACTAACGGAGCTTGACATAGGGTCGGCGGAGGAATCTACCGAGGAGGAGATAGCGGCGGAGCAAAGCCTAGAACTGCAAGGCCCCGTCGTGGTCCTAGGCGAAAACAGCGGCGAAGCGGAAAAGGAACCACCGCGGGAAATCTAGAGAGCGGCAGATGCGTATAGAGGGAAATCTAGGCAATGAGACCAGATAAACTCACCGACGACGATGCCGGAGCAAGCGCACGGGGACGAGGTCGACAGAGCAGAGGAATTGGGGCCTCACCGTCGAAGATTCTGGCAATCGCACGGCCGCAGGAGCACAAACAGATGCGAGGGCGAGAGGATGAAGAAGGGCAATGGGGAGTGAAGGAGGAAAGTAAATCCTCTAGCCCCGTGCCCCTCTTTATAACCACGTGGGCTTGGCGCGGTAGTGGGATCGTGGGTGCGGTCACCAACCGTGTAGATCCTGTGTGAGGCGTAACCGCTCGAGGATGAATGGAGCCGCACCAACAACCACACGACGCAGGAGACGATCAGGCCCCCTGACAGAAACGGTGCGCGAGGCGCTATACCGAAGCCGACAAAGCGCATAATTATCAGAGCTTGTCAGTGGGCACTGTAGAGGAACAAAAAACTAGAGAAACAATGATAAGTGTTACACGGAGGATGAGACGTACGCGAGAAGCTGCGTGGATACCTTGGACGGCGGAAAAGTAACTCAGAAACAAGGATACACGAGTATTGGGAAACTGATATAGCCCGGCCGAGGTTATAGGCAGGACCATACCAGCTTCGGGGACTAATGTTGGGGAGGTGACCCCGGATAGGGTCAGGACGGGGAAAGACAAAAGGGAGTTCCCCGTCCAAATTCCGAGTTACTGTCTAAATCGGCCGAATCCTGTAAAGGTCGGTCGAGGTAAGTGAGAGCAGGACACTTATGAGAAGAGCAATACGTTACCCGGCCGACGTACTGTTTAAGTCGGCCGGGTCAGCCCGAATAATCTGAATGCAGGTGAAGGCCAAGCCGAGTTAAGCGAGGCAGGGCCGAATGACATGAAGCTTGCAGGAGAAGGAAGTGCCTATAGTCAAACCCTAGTCACAAGCTAGGAAGAATCTGAACAGAGCCAAACACAAAGGACAAGGCGCAAAGCGGCAGAAGGGCAGAAGGAGGTCACGGAGGTGACAGTCCTGGAGCCCAAGGCGTGTAGGTGGGGTTCTCTGAAACCTTGCCGTCATTAGAAGGGCGGCACAGAAAGGAGGCCGCCGAGTTACTATATTGGGACAAGCATATTCTTCGAATATGCTTGCCACATCAGCCCTAGAGGAGCCAAGACGCCCCTTTATAAGGAGAGGCCCTGACTCTGAGAAGGGGATTGGCTCATCTTGGTACCGTTAGGCTAGTAGAAGTTCTTATTCTCTTCCTGTATACAGCTCAAGGAGCACTTGTATCTCAGAGGAGGAGAAATAAAGATTTGTGTGTTATTCATTTGTGTGTAGAATCAACTACATCTTCCCTCCCCAGATCCCACTAGTATCCATTGGCCCCAAAATTTAGCCTACCCATGGCATCTGCCGTGCCACCACCAAGACAATCGTGTCGATCTTGGTGGGGTTCGCTTCGATCCCGTGCTTGGAGACAACATATCCCAGTAGCTGTCCAGCTGGTACACCGAAGGTGCATTTGCCTGGGTTTAGCTTTATCTTGTACTTCCGCAGGTTGGCGAATGTTTCCGCCAGGTCAGCGAGTAGGTCGTTCTGGCGAGCGGACTTCACCACCACGTCGACTATGTAGACGTGGATATGGCGGCCAATTTGGCTCGCAAGGCACTCCTGCATGCACCGCTGGTAGGTCGCCCCGGCGTTCTTGAGGCCGAAGGTCATGGTAGTGTAGAAGAAGGCTCCGAATGGCGTGATGAACGCCGTCTTCTCTTCGTCCCCGATGGCCATTTTGATTTGGTTGTACCCAGAGTAGGCATCGAGGAAGCATAGCGACTCCGAGCCCGCGGTGGAATCGATGATTTGGTCGATCCGCGGGAGGACGAATTGCTCCTTCGGGCAGGCACTGTTTAAGTTTGTGTAATGGATACACATCCTCCAGGTCCCGTTTTTCTTCTCGACCAGGACTGGGTTTGCCAGCCACTTGGAGTACTTGATTGGCCGGATGAAGCCTGCAGCGAGTAGACGCTACACCTCCTCGGCGATGGCTCGGCGGCGCTCTTCATTGAAGGGCCGCAGCGACTGCTTGACAGGTCGCACTTTGGGGTCGGCGTTGAGTTTGTGCTCAGCGAGTTCCCTCGGGACACCACGCATGTCAGAGGGCTTCCACGCAAAGATGTCCCTATTCTCACGGAGGAACTCGATGAGCGCGCCTTCCTATGCTGGGCTCATGCCCGTCCCGATCATCACCATCTGGCTGGAGTCGCCTGGGACCAGCTTGACGGTGCGGGTATGCGTCGTTGCCTCAAAGGCGGTGGGGTTTCCGCCCTCCGAGTTTGGCTTCTTGAGTATGGTGGGGTCGTCATTGTTGACCCCGCTCGCGTACTTGGCGAGCTCGTCGGCGTGGTTGGCCTCTGCCGCGATGACGGCGTCGGCGAGTTTGGCTCCTTTGGCCTCGCACTCGGCGGCCATGTCGGGGTCGCCGTGGATGGTGATGACGCCGCACGGCCCGGGTAGCTTCATCGCGTTGTACGCGTAGTGGGGTGCTGCCATGAACTTGGCGAATGCCTGGCGCCCCAGGACACAGTGGTAGGGGTTGTCGAAGGGCACCAGCTCGAAGACGATCCGCTCGGCACGGAAGTTTGCTGGTGTGCCGAAGGTGACTGGCAGCGTCACCTTGACGATCGGGTACGCCTTCCGACCGGGGACGATGCCATGGAACGTGATGTAGGTCGTCTCGATCATCGACTGCGGGAGCCGTAGTCGCCTGAAGGTGTCCAGGTACATGATGTTGATGGAGCTTCCGCCGTCCATCAATGTTTTGGGGAGCCAGTAGTCTCCCACCTTGGGCTTGACCACCAGGGCGACTCGGCCCGGATACTCGATCCGTGGCGAGTGGTCCGCGCGAATCCAAGTGATTGGTTGCTCAGACCAGTTGAGGAACTAGGGGATATCTATCTGGGCCACCGCGTTGACGGCGACGGCGCGGGCGATGACCTTCTTCTCGCGCTTCGTGTTGAAGCCTGTGAAGGTGTGGAGCGAGCCGGCGACGCTGCTGAATTTTCCGCCATTTGGCGGGTTGTTGTCGGGGTCTTCCCGCGCGAGCCGTGCCTTCTCGATCTCCTTGAGAGAGTATCAGTCGGCGGTCGTGTGCGTGGTGGGCTTTCTTTCCCTGCTGTGAAATACACAAGGTTGGTTAAGAAGGGTCGCGGGGTCGAACCTCGGCTTCGCCTTGTAGTTGCCACCGTCGCGGCGTTGTCCCCCATCGTGGCAGAAGCTCTTGGGCTCGTGCTGCGCGTATCCAGTGTTGGCGACGAAGTCGACTCGCCCGTCAGTGCGGCGCTTGCCGGTGAGGCGAGTGTTGCTGTAACGTAGATCGGGTCGTCTCCCGTTGTCGTGGCTGCTCGTGCGGCGGTGTCCTCCCGACTCGTCGTCGGTTTCTTGGTTTAGGTCCTCCTCCGTGCGATCTCCAGGAGATCCGGTATGTTGTCGAGTGTGCGGTACGCTCGTTTGAGCTTGGCGACCAGGGGCTCGTAGCGGCACGAGGTCTTGAAGCAGTGGATCGCGATGTCTGGGTTGATGACGACCGCGTTGTACCACAGATCTTGCCACCGTTGGACCCAGCTGCTCCGTTCCAGGTCGTTGATGGTAGTGGCGCGGGTGTATGAACCCTCGAAGTGCCTGACGAAGGCCTCGCGCATATCTTCCCAGGAGTCGATGCTATCCGCGGGAAGAGTGTTAATCCACTGCCTGCACGCCCCCTCCATCATCAGGGGAAGGTAGCGGGCGGCTAGTAGATTGGTGTGGCCAGCGATCCCCATCGCCATGAGGTAGGTATCCAGCCACACGGAGGGGTCGTACTTCTCTATTTCCTTCGGCGCTTTGAAGTTCGCCGGGTATCTTTCGCCTCGGATCATTGGTCCGAAGCACTGGGGCCCGATGCGGCTCAGCGACCCCCTCGGTTCACCGTCGCGGCGGTTGGTGAGGGTGTGCCGAGTCGTCGCCTGGCGTCGCCTCTGGTTGTTGATGATGTGGGTGCGGGCGTCGACGGGTTATCCGTTGGCGGCGACGAAGTTGGTCGTTGGCCTGGGGTCGTTGTTGGAGCTGTAGGGGTTCGGGTGGCAGGCAGTTGAGAGTGTTCGCCGCCATGGGGCGGCCGCTTGAGGCTGCTCTGCTGCCCGATGAACGCGACTACATCCGACACTATGAGTCGACGCCTGTATTTTGTTGCTCGACCGCTTTGGCGACCAGAGCCTTGGCGTATTGGATCTGCAGGGCGCCTTCACCAGTGGCTGCGATGTTGTCGACTGCTGCTCGGCCCGCGACGAGGTTGTCCATTGGGGTGGAGAACAACGGGAGGCCATTCGCGTCTCGCGGAGGTCACGGCGTGGAGACCGGTTCCGTCGCGGAGGTCGGCGGAGTTCTCCGACCCGGAATCGAAGTCGAAGATCCCAAGGATAGAGGGATCCTCGAAGTCTCTGACGTTGGAGACCTGGGTGATGGAGCCCGCGGGTGACGCGACGACAATGGATCCGGCGAGTGACACCGAGGTCGACGAATCGGCGTCGTCGTTGAGGGCCGGGTCCTCCGCGGCTGCGGTGGTTTCGGCCATGTTGTTGTGGGCCGAGTCATACTCGGAGGCGAGGCGGTGGATCGTGTGGACCTGGCTCTCAGAGAGCCGGTCGCGTGGCGGCGACTCTCGGATGTGAGACGAGTCCTCCGAGATGATGACGCCGGTGAGGCCGACAAAGAGGCTGATCGTGCCGACCGGCAGGATCATGCTATGCGTGACGGGTCGCGCCGCCGGGACGTAGCTGCTCGGCAAGATCTGGAGCATCTCGCCGATCGCGATCATGTGGCCGGTGGTGATCGACTCGTTGATGGGCAGATTGGATCTCGCCGCAGAACACCGGCCTGACCGTCCAGGCCCCACGGTGGGCGCCACTGTCGTGGGAATGACCACAGCAGAAGCTGCAATCGGCAGTGAGTAGTAGAACATGGGGCAAGGGCGGCCAGCCATCTGCGGTGCGAGATGAGGGCTGAGACATAAGGGTTTAACCAGGTTCGGCCCCCCGGAGGGTAAAGACCTACTCCTGCTAGATTGTATTATGGTGAGAGTACAATGGGGCTAGCTCGGCGGCTAGGCATCGAGTCGCTAGGATCTATGGTGGAACGTATCCTCTATGCGTCCTCTACGGAGGTATATATAGACTCACCTCCCTAGGGTTTACAGATCTCAACCGAATTAGTTAAGGATTCAGTGACTCTACGACCTAGTCCGACTGGGCCTATCTACGCTTCTGGGCCTTCAGCTTCCAGTCGCTTGAGTCCACGCCAAATCTTGATCCAGTCACCATCCTGCAGGCCCACTCACTGGCGCTTGGACCAGTAGGAAACGTCCTACTGGGTATACCCCGGTAGGCATATCCCCATCATTTAGGATTAGCTAATATTGTCCTAGTAGTTCTTTTGATAATGGTTATATTGAATGACAGTGTCAATTTCTTGTATGGTGGTGTGTTTATTATCAATATCTATGATGAAAATCTGTGACCATGTGTACTACCAGTGAACTCCTAGGTTTGCTTATGACAGTGACTTTCTAGTATAAGACCAGGATGTTGTTCTTCTTAGTATATACTAGGTCATGAAGATAAGAATAAAACATTGGTCAAATTGGGTATTAGTGCTATTTCATAACTAGAGTTACAGGACCTACTCTTGAACAAGTATGGAACTTGCTCAAATGATGTCTCATCGGTTGTGTGAATTTTCTTTAGATGATTTTATGTTGTTTTGGACCTAGTGTACTACTAGACTTTTGTGTACTTACATGCTTAACTGAACTCTTTCTTCAATGACTCAAATTGTGTTTCTTTTTTCTGAATATGTCCTATATTAGTTGTAAACATCTGATAGTAATGTAGAGGTTCTAGTTAGTCTCTAATTGTTGTGCTAATGGAGGTAGATGATCCTATTTGTTATAACTGAATGATGTAATGCTTCAGGTAATTTTCTTAGCATCTATGCTACTTGGTTTGGATGATCATTGACTATCTCATCATATGTTTACAATATCTTGGAAAGATTGTGTTGTCAAATGTAAAGGGTGCTTGTTGTTTATTTTTAAAAGAATCTGTAGGTGGCATGCTTACAGAATATGAACTCTTCTTTGATTTGGAACATATGGTATTTGTGTTGTACATCAGTGCTGCTCTTCACATTTCATATGACTGTCCTCCTTTTTGTGTGATTAGGGTGTGAGCTCCTGGTTACACCAGGGATTACTAGCTCAATTGGTCGATCAAGCTCCCCTTTCTGCTTGTCTTTGTCTCCCTATTTAACTATTAAGAACAGATGTTATGCTTGATCTTATGGCCTGGCCTATGATGCAAGAGTTTGAGGCTTTCTTTTTAATAAGAACATATTTGGTACTTGATGTTTAGTATTAAACAACTTAGTGGCTTCTACTGCTATTGGATCTGTTGTTGTGGTGCCTCCCATGTGGAGTGTGCACAACAGTAGATTCAAACAGCCTGATCTGCTGCTATTTGTCCCTGCCAAGGATGCAAAGGCTGAGGCACATATTGGATTTAGAAGAACAAATTTTATTGTTGCTTCCTCTTTGGACTTAGTGATGATCTAGACATGCCACTTGCATGCTAGGCTGAGAGAATCTTGCCATCCAATCCTCCTAGATGAAAATCTAGTTGAAGGGTAGATGAAGCTGATAGATGTGTATTGTTCCCCTTGTGTTCCCAAATCTGTATACAAGATATATGAACAGATGCTGCATGATCTAGTGGTTTCTTCTGATAATTCTTACCGGCTGTTGGTGAGTAGACAGATAAGCTTGTAATGGGGCTGCTGATGATATTGTGGTAGTTTTGGTGTTGCTTCAGATCACCTGCTGTAACTTGTTCTTGTAACCTCCATCTCCTAGCTCCTTTTTGGCTGCTTGCTTGATCTACTCATCCTTGTCCTAACTATTGGATGGATTCTTGAAGCAATCATAGTGCAAGTGATGTGGTGGTTGTTGTGGTGTGATGAGAACAGAAAAATAGTAAGAAGATGGTTGTGGCTGTGTGGTGTAACTATACCTGTGGTGAAAGAATGAGTAGTGACAGTTGGTGCTACGGCTGGTTCACCCCTTTGTGTACATAAGTTGGCTTTCTTGTCCCCTTCCTGGGCTGCTGCTGTGTTGACAGCACACCCATATGCATGGTTGTGTGAGCAACTTGCTTTCTTGCTGTGACTCATGGATCAGATCAAGTGAAGATAGATCTTTTGTTGGTATTACTGTCTTGACTTTTATCTTTTTACTAATTTGGTGAAACTTGCCCCTTCCTATGATGCATAAGCCCGAGGCAAACATTCTGGATAAGAACAGATACTATTCATTTGGTGAAACTTGCCCCTTCTAAAAACAACTTAGCTCAATGAGGAGACAAAACAGTGCACTACACTGTTGATATCTGAGAGCAATTTATTATACTAACCCCTCATTTCTAGCATGTTTTGTTGATCTTTTGTTTTGCAGGAAATAAAACAAAGAAGAAAGAAGATACCAAATTTAGTTTATGTTTTATTTTTCATCTTATTGTAATTTCTTTTCTGTTTAAATAATGTAAAGACCTTGTATTATTGTATTACCTTCAATAAACTTTACTTGTTTTAGTTTTATTATTACATTCATTTGTAAAAACATGTAATATATATTACTTCTTGTAATAAAAATTATTTGAGTTACTCCATTTATATAATAAAGATTATAGTTATTTATACCATTTTGTATTAGGATTATGAAATATCCTATAATACTTTAAGATTTAAATTTAGAACCAAGTTATATTGGAATTGTATGATCTCATATTTGAAGTCTTGAATGCAAATTCTTTCCCCCAAAATTATAAAATCAACAAAGGTCATGTCCAAATTCCTAACACCCTTCTATGATGACTAAACCCCATTTCTCCAAGGCAAGAGAAACACTTATCTCTTTGTGTTTTGAATTTCAATTCGAATAATTGTGAATATTGTATCTTATTCATAAATAAGAATTCACCTCTTATCTTTTATTAAAATTTAATTTCCAATTATTATTCTATTTCAAATTCTTTTAATATTCAAATCTATCAATTAAATATTCAAATTTGAATTGGCTTACCCTGAGATACAAAAGTACAATAGAGGTTATGTCGAAATCCATCGCATATGTTCTGATGTTTCCATTAGAACAAGAGAGATCACGATCCCTCTATAGCTTCTTTAGTTTTGCGCGAAAATTCCCACGGATTTTCTTATGCATGAATGCAATGCACACACATGTGGCCTCACTATTTCTGGGTGTTAATCCTAGGATGTTACAGCTTTGGAACAACAAAACTTTTCACTAAAAACACAAGCTACTGTAGCTAATCCTTCAAAAAGCTCAATTCACCTAAAGAGAACTCAAAAAGGAATCAATAAGAAGCAAATGCAAATAATGGCAGAAATCTGTCAAAACAGACCAGCATGTAGAAACCGATATTTTTCGAAAATCTTCTGTTACTCAAATAAAAAAGTGTTAAACTAACGAAAGTTATCTAACATACTAGGGGATTTACTTGTAAATTTTCAGCTCAATCCGACTTACAGAGACTCCTCATGAATTTTTATGGTGGAGGACAGAAATCTGTTTTGGGACAGCAACTCCCCAAATCTTACTTCCCTCTCGTTAGAGGTCATTCTTGGCACAAAAGCAAACAAAAAGGATAAGGAGAGGTCATTACTGAAGTAATAGCTTCCAAGACTCAAGGAAACTCTTGGGTTATCTTCCAATAAGTACTTTTCTTTAACACCTTTAAGTTAGGCACAAGAAGCAAGAAGAATCAAGTATTTTCAAATGAGGCGTTAACCCTCTTGTTCTTTCCTTTCTTACCTTTCTTATTCTCTTTAGGGAAGATATGATTGCTTACTCGAGGAGAAAAATGCATAATGCCTTTTCCCACATCTATTATTGCTCTAAGGTGTTTCAGTAGGGATCTTCCAAGTGTGATTTGTCCTTTGCCTACACATTCAATAACAAGATAATCAGTAGACACCATTTTCACTGAGATGTTTGTAAACACACCTTCAACTATTCCAATGGGCAATAAAGTGGAATTATTAGTAAGAGATATTTCCTCTCCTCCTTCAGAAATCCCCCAAAGACTCAAAGATTCATAGATATCTTTAGGAATGAGGCAAAATTCAGACATGATATCACGGCGAGCATCAAATAGTGTAGTATTTATAGAGACTTTGATTGTGGGAAACCACTTTGAAGGCTCAGAATTTATGGGAAAATAATCATGGTAAGACCTAAGCGTGTGATAGCAACTGTTCATAGCGTCAATACTGGTCTCAAGAGTGTTCAACCTAGAAAAAATATTTGTGAAAGAGAAATCAGACTTGCTAGGTGTACCATTAATTATAATCAATTTCTTTATGGCATCACAAGCTTCATCCTCAGTACATAGCAAAATATATTTCTCAGCCACAACATCCAAAGCATATCTATAACAAAGAGCAATATCGCGGTAGAAACTATCAATAACCAAGCTAAGAATCATCTTAGGCTCAGTTTCCCTCTGTAAAGCGGAAATTCTAGACCAAGCTTCATTAAAACTCTCTTCACTTTTTTGCTTAAAAGTAGAGATCTATTCCATAGGTGAAATAAAGATTGGTCCAAAACCAGACATGGTAGCAACTAGGGTAGGAACTAATTTTTGTGTGTTTTTGAATAAAGAAAGCAAACCAAACTAAACTAATTTTTTTGGGGTTTTTGAATAGAGGCAAACAAAACCAAGGAAAAGAAACTAAGCAAACTAAAAACAAAGTAAAGAGAAAGCAAGTGGAGGACTCCCCTTGTGAAGACGACCTTAGCCTCCCCGGCAACGGTGCTAGAAAGTAGCTTTCTGGCTTGTTGTTGACGTGGGGTAACGTGTGTGAGTGCCTTTTACCTTGCCTCCCCGACAACGGCGCCACAAAGACTTGATGGGTATACGCGTGGTTGACATGGAGCCTGTTGGGAACCCCAAGAGCAAGGTGTGAAGTAGCACATCAGCAAGTTTTCCCTCAGTAAGAAACCGAGGTTATCGAACTAGTAGGAGGAAGGAAACGTCACACAGGTGTTGTAAGCAACGCGGAGACCTGCACAACAAAAACTCAAGACTTTTCCCCAATGAATCAATGAGGTTGTCAAGCTCACCGGTTTGCTGTAACAAAGGATTAAACGTATGGTGTGGAAGGTAATGGTTTGCAACAAGTAAACAGGTAACAGTGGAAGATGTATCAATGGTAAATATTGGATCGGGGTCCATAGTTCACTAGAGGTGCTCTCCTTAGATAAACAACATGGCATGAAGTGTAAACAAATTACAGCAGGGAAATTGACATGAACTAAGCAAGGCATAACAATGCAATACCAGACAAAAATATCCTATGAGATTCGATTGGGCAATACAACAATATACATAGACTGCCATCCAACTGCATCTATGACTAGAAGTCCACCTTCAGGTTATCATCCGAACCCCCTCCAGTATTATGTTGCAAGCAATAGACAACTGCTTTAAGAAAAGTGTGTAAGGTAAACAATCCACTTGTTCTATGAACAAGAGACCATTGTTTTTCCCTACTAGAAACAGCACATCTACAACCGAAGAGATTTCTATCACTTCCCTTGGAAACTAGAGGCATGAACCCACTATCGAGCATAAATACCCCCTCTTGGAGTCACTAGCAACTAATTGACCAAGATAGCTACTAACAACGGAGAGCATGCAAGATCACAAACAACACAGACATGATATAATCAAATAGACAAAACCATTAATCAATCTGACATAGTAATCTCAATATCCATCGGATCCCCGCAAACACAACATGCATGATTACAAATAGATTAGATCTTGATCATGAACGGAGCTCACAAGATCTATACATGAAAGCACAAGGAGGAGATATAACCATCTAGCTACTACATGGACCCATAGTCCAAGGTGTAACTACTCACGCATCATACCGGAGAAGAAGGCCTCCGGGATGATCTCCCCTCGGGCAGGGTGCCAGGAAGAGCTTCAGATCCCCCCGATCTAGGTACGACGGTGGCGACGGCTACAGAAGGTTTCGTGGAGTTTCTATCGGGTGCCTAGGGTTTTTGCATCGGGGGATTCTTATAGGCGAAGAGGCGAGGCTGGGAGGCGGCCAGGGGGCCCACACCCTACCCAGGCGCGAGGTGGGCCCACCCGCGCCTAGGGGTGTGGCGGCCCTGGTTCGCCTCTCCGTATCCCCGCTGGACTTCATGACACCCACGGTAAAATATTGACTTTGGCTTTTGTCCCGTCCTATTCCGAGAATATTGATTTTCTGCCTTTCTGGAATCAAAATAGAAGAAAACAGGCAACTGGCACTGTGGCAACTTTTTAATAGGTTAGTTCTAGAAAAGATATAAAAACACCTCAAAGTGTAGACAAAGCAAAGCAAATTAGATACTAAACAAGCATGGAGCATCAAAAATTATAGATACATTTCCGACGTATCAAAGGGGTAAAGATAGACCAGTTGTATGGAATGACAACAGTGGATCTCAACAATCTTGGTTACAGAGATGAACTATTCATCCTAGCCAATGATGTGTCTTAGGTTTTCTATGTGAAGGACATGTCCTCCAGACTGAAAAAAAAGAAAAAATAAGCAAACGAATATAGCATGTGATGAGCCAAAGCGTCACATAGTTCTTTTCAGGGAAATGAAACATCATGGGAATCGCGGACAAGACAGACATGTCAGAAGATCATAATAAGTTTGATGAAACTCCGCCCTTCATAGTGAAAACTGACCCAAGCATTCCGTTAAGTAAAGAAGATGCTCCATGGTTACATCCGAAGTGATCATAAGGAAGGACATACGCCAAGAAGTTCATGCTCATATTGTGTACGTGTAGTTCATGTCTGGCCGGTCGGCCGCATATTGTGAACCTAAATTCCATGAGCTATTATATCTCATTTTGTGAACGATATTTTATGATTTTTGCAATTTTCCAAGTTTAATAAATATATTGAGTGTCCCGATTTTATAGTCCCGATTTTGTAGTATCAGTTTTTAATATTAATAAATGTCTTGAGTGTTAGTCCTGTTTTGTGGCTGGACCGGGACTAAATGGGGGCCTTTAGTCCCGATTCGTAGAACGACTTTCCTAAACTATGAAGAAGTTCTCCTGATTCGTACTTACCATTAAGATCTGATCTCCAAATGCGTCTGGTCACATATTAGGGAGTGCCTCTATGACCAGTTTGTTGGAGATGCCGGAGGACTGGGCTCCGATGGCATCTCCCTCAAACTGGCCATAGTGGTGTCCCTGCTCTCGCAAACCATCTTGTAGCTTGTAACTTCTCTAACTAGATAAATATGCCTGGGAGCTAACTAATTTCACATATTAGGGAGTGCCTCTCTGACCAGTTTCTTGGAGATGCCGGAGGACTGGGCTCTGGTGGCATCTCCCTGAAACTGGACGTAGTGGTGTCCCTGCTCTCGAAAACCATCTTGGAGATGCCTCAATCTGGCTGGAGGACTGGACTCACAAGGATGCCTATTTATAGTACAAGCAGCTCGGCATAGTGTCGACACTCACCCCTATTATTAGTGCTGACTCGTGTTTTGTCCTGGTTGGTGTCTCCAACCGGGACTAAAGGTTTATCTTTAGTCCCGGTTGGTGACACCATCTGGGACAAGGTACAAGCTGCACGACATAATTTCGACACTCACCCATAACATTAGTGTTGCCTGACCCATATTATGCATGCATGTGGATATTGGGAAGGAGAACATTGTTGCAGCAGGAAGTTTTCCTTTTCGTCGCATGGAAAAGCCATTTTCCATTTTCTGAGCGCAAAAAACGGGTCGTTTTATGGAGCAACCACCAAAATGCTATTTAAGAATGCTACCGTCCCATTTTTATAAAATACTAGACCACCTTACATGGACTATATCCCAATCGGGACATCTCAAACCTTTCCGTCCATCCCGGGTGAAAATAACAAATGTCTGCCGAATCGGTTGGAAGTGGGTCCGGTTTGTACTACATGTACATGATCTAACGCCCGTGATTTGTTGAACAAAAACATTTTTAGACTCGCAGTATGTGGTTTCTTTAGCGATCCACTGCAAGTTCTAACGAGTCTCGTCCCCTATCTTCATGCACGCCATTTCGACCTTAGTTCGAAAAGGAAAAAATCAAAACAGGCATAAGAAATTCAAAAAAGGTCCAAACAATGTATATCCTTCACGTGGTGTCATATTATGTGACATAGTTGCAAGGAAAAATACCAGACTTGGTATATTGATCATGTCTTGAAAAAATCTTCACAAAATGACATATCATGTTCGAGGTTTCATGGCTTTCGGTCCAAATGACGGATGTTATGTGCTGAATCGCGGCATAGTTTGTGATAATGTGCCCATATTATGCATGCATGTGGAAATTGCGATGGAGAACAATGTTGCAGGAGGAAGTTTTCCTTTTCGTCGCACGGAAAAGCCATTTTCCATTTCCGAGCGCAAAAAACGGGTTGTTTTGTGAAGCAACCACCAAAATTCTGTTTCAGAATGCTACAAACCCATTTTTCTAAAATAGTAGACCACCTTACATGGACTATCTCCCAACCGGGACATCTCAAACCTTTCCTTCCATCCCGGGTGAAAAGCACAAATATCTGCCGAATCAGTACGAAGTGGGTCCAGTTTGTACTACAGGTACATGATCTACCGCTCGTGATTTTTTGAAAAAATCATTTTAGACTCGAAATAAGTGGTTTCTTCAGATATCCAATGCAAGTTCTAACGAGGCTCGTCCCCTATCTTCAAGCACACCAGTTTGACCTTAGTTCGAAAAGGGAAAAAATCAAAACGGGCATAAGAAATTCAAAAAAGGTCCGAAAAATATAAATCCTTCGCGTGGTGTCATATTATCTGACATAGTTGCAAGGAAAAATACCAAACTTGGTATATTGATCATGTCTCGAAAAAACCTTCACAGAATGACCTATCATGTTCGAGGTTTCATGGCTTTCGGCCAAAATGACCGATGCTATGTGCTGAATCACGGCATAGTTTGTGATAATGTGCCCATATTATGCATGCATGTGAACATTGGGATCGAGAACAATGTTGTAGGAGGAAGTTTTCCTTTTTGTCGCACAGAAAATCCATTTTCCATTTTTTGAGCGCAAAAAACGAGTCGTTTTGTAAAGCAACCACCAAAATTCTGTTTCAGAATGCTACCATCCCATTTTTCTAAAATACTAGACCACCTTACATGTACTATCTCCCAACCGGGACATATCAAACTTTTCCTTCCATCCCGGGTGAAAAGAACAAATAACCGCCGAATCAGTAGGAAGTGGGTCCAGTTTGTACTACAGGTACATGATCTAACACTCGTGATTTTTTGAAAAAAATCATTTTTAGACTCGCAATAAGTGGTTTCTTCAGAGATCCAATGCAAGTTCTAAGTAGGCTCGTACCCTATCTTCACGCACGCCGGTTCAATCTTAGTTCGAAAAGGGAAAAAATCAAAACGGGCATAAGAAATTCAAAAAAGGTTCGAACAATGTAAATCCTTCACGTGGTGTCATATTATCTGACATAGTTGCAAGTAAAAATACCAGACTTGGTATATTGATCATGTCTCGAAAAAACCTTCACAAAATGACCTATCATGTTCGAGGTTTCATGGCTTTTCGTCCAAATGACCGATGTTATGTGCTGAATCGCGGCATAGTTTGTGATAATATGCCCATATTAAGCATGCATGTGGACATTGGGATGGATAACAATGTTGCAGGAGGAAGTTTTTATTTTCATCGTACAAAAAAGCCATTTTCTATTTTCCGAGCGCAAAAAACGGGTCATTTTGTGAAGCAACCACCAAAATGCTGTTTCAGAATGCTAACGTCCCATTTTTCTAAAATAATAGACCACCTTACATGCACTATCTCCAAACTGGTACATCTCAAACCTTTCCTTCCATCCCGGGTGAAAAGGACAAATGTTTGTCAAATTGGTAAGAAGTGGGTCCGATTTGTACTACAGGTACATGATCTAACGCCCGTGATATTTTGAAAAAAATCATTTTAGACTCACAATATGCAGTTTCTTCTGAGATCCAATGCAAGTTCTAACGAGGCTCGTCCCTATCTTCATGCACGCCAGTTCGACCTTAGTTCGAAAAGAGAAAAATCAAAACGGGCATAGGAAATTCAAAAAAGGTCCGAACAATGTAAATCCTTCGCATGGTGTCATATTATATGAAATAGTTGCAAGGAAAAATACCAAACTTGGTATATTGATCATGTCTCAAAAAAACATTCACAAAATGACCTATCATGTTCGAGTTTTCATGGCTTTCGGTCCAAATGACCGATGTTATATGCTGAATCACGACATAGTTTGTGATAATATGCCCATATTATGCATGCACGTGGAAAATGGGATGGAGAACAATGTTGCAGGAGGAAGTTTTCCTTTTCGTTGCACGAAAAAGCCATTTTCCATTTTCCGAGCGCAAAAAACGGGTCGTTTTGTGAAGCAACCACCGAAATGCTGTTTTAGAATGCTACCATCCCATTTTTATAAAATACAAGACCACCTTACATGGACTATCTCCCAACCGAAACATCTCAAACCTTTTCGTCCATCCCGAGTGAAAAGGACAAATGTCTGCCGAATCAGTAGGAAGTGGGTCCGGCTTGTACTACATGTACATGATCTAACGCCCGTGATTTTTTGAAAAAATCATTTTTAGACTCGTAATATGTGGTTTCTTCAGAGATCCAATGCAAGTTTTAACGAGGCTCGTCCCCTATCTTCATGCACGCCGGTTCGACCTTAGTTCAAAAAGGGAAAAAATCAAAACGGGCATAAGAAATTCAAAAAAGGGAACACTTAATAGTTTAAATGGTTACATTAATTATTTTTAAAAACAGAAAATGATTTTGAATTAGTTATTCAAATTCAAACACTTTTTATGTTTAAAGTTTTTCAATATTCCAAATTAATATGCAAAAAATATAAGTTAATTCATTTTTAATTAAAAATGGTTAATAGTTTAAATGGTTACATTAATTATTTTTAAAAACAGAAAATGGTTTTGAATTAGTTATTCAAATTCAAACACTTTTTATGTTTAAAGTTTTTCAATATTCCAAATTAATATGCAAAAAAATGAGTTAATTCATTTTTAATTTAAAATGGTTAATAGTTTAAATGGGTACATTAATTATTTTTAAAAACCAAAAATGGTTTTGAATTATTTATTCAAATTCAAACACCTTTTATGTTTGAAGTTTTTCAATATTCCAAATTAATATGCAAAAAATATAAGTTAATTCATTTTTAATTTAAAATGGTTAATAGTTTAAATGGTTACGTTAATTATTTTTAAAAACAGAAAACGGTTTTGAATTAGCTATTCATATTCAAACACTTTTTATGTTTAAAGTTTTTCAATATTCCAAATTATTTATCATTTAAAAACATTACAAATTTAAACCCCAAAATAAAAAATAAGGCGGGAAGAGAGAGATAATTTGTGAAAAAATTGAAAACAGGACTTTTGGTCCCAGTTTGTGGATCAAACCGGGACTAAAGGCCCCCTGCGCGCGCCGCTTGGGCTCAGCTCAAAATATAAAAAAGGGTGGCAAATACGTCCTGGTTGGTTCCACCAACCGGGACGTATGACCCTTTAGTTCTGGTTGGAGCCACCAACCGGGACAAAAGGTCCTTCCTTTATAACTAGCGCGCCTCTTCTTCTTGTTCCCCATCTCATTCGCCGACGTACGCATAGGAACGCCGCCCCCGAACCGCACGTCATCCAGGGCTACCTGAGCCATGCCTTGCCGCCACCACCATTGCTGTTGTCCAAGGCTCGGCCTGTCTCAAGGCCCGCCGCCGTCCGCAAGCAGAGGGGTCTCCCTCGCCCGTCCGCGGCCACCACCCCGCCGCCATTGCCTCCCACGCTGTAACATCCCAAAAATACTAAAACTTGGATCATTAAACTCTAATCATCAAAATTAGGGTTAACAAAAACTTTTCTAAATAAAATTATGGAAGCATGCATGTGAGTATGTATTTCATTTTGAATTCTTTTGAACCACCTTGTTTGTGTGTTTCCTTGCTTGTAAATGGATGCTTAGGTGAAATAAACATCATCTAAACAATTCCCAAACTTTTCTCAAAGACAAGTAAATCAAAACAAATAAAATAAGGGAATGGTCATTTTGACCAATTTAACTCCCATGCCTACTTTGGCTGTCTCAAACTTTCGGAACCTAACAGAAACTTTTCTGGATCTTTGCACCCCTTGATTGTACTCATAACAAAGTATCAAGGCCCACTTTGTGATCATCCAGAAACTTTCAAATTCATAGTTTAAATGACAATTCAAAATTGAATCTTTATCATATGGGAAGATCCCACTTTTTCAAAAACCACTAAAACAAGCTCAACTTTCAAAACCCAAGCATCTGCAGACTCACCAGCACCAACCTAGCACACCCACCAAAAATCTTTTCAAAATTCAAAACTTGAATTCTTGCGGCCATTTCATCAAACACTTGGCAGACACAAATCAAACAAAATCCAAACACTGTTTTGAGCAGTGAATTGAGCCTAACTTGTTCCCTGCCTGGGCACCACTAGCCTTAGTAGATCATCTAACAATCTTAAATAATCACTAGCACCACTGTGAGCTTGCCAATTCCATCAATGGTGAACAGCCGAAGCCACCCTTGTCACCCCCATGTCGACAGCAAGCTAGGAGGAGAAACAAGCCTAGCCAGCATGTCTGGGAGGCACCCCTCCGTCCACCGCCACTCCCAGCCCAAGCGTTTCCGACCATCTGGACCACACGGACGCGCCTACCGCCAGAAACCATGCCGAGCATGCGCCAGAGCGCCACCCTTGACCAAAGCCCACAGACCGCGCGCGGCCCTCGCCGCGTGCATACACGATCGCCACCATCCCAGGAACACGCCAGACATGCCCATTGCACCGCCCGTACCCCGTAGCCACTGCTCGCCGTCGAAGACGCCGCCTCTGCCGCGCAGAGCGTCGCGTGTTCCAGACCAAATCACATCGCCCCTACCAGTGCATTAAAGCCGTAGAGCATCGCCAGGAGACCACCAATCGATCGCCACCGTCGGTCATGCCTCTAGCAGCCCATAGCCGTGTTGCCACCGTCGCCTGCCCATGTCGTTCGGTCTCACCGTCGCGACTATAAATAGAGGACTCCCCCGCTCTAATTCTTCACACCATTCCACTCCTCTCTCACCCAGAACCACCCCACCTCAGTCCCGGAGCAAGGCGAGCAACGCATCGCCGGAATTTCTCCGGAGACCGCCGCCTCTGGAGAAGAAGGGCGTCGTCGATTTCGTCCACCCCAGGAGCTGCCGCGACCACCCCTGAGTTCGCCGCCGACTTCAGAGTTCGCCTCCGCCCGCCTGAACCCCGGTGAGCCCCCAACGACCCCCACTGGCCACGCTAGGTTTCTATCTCGCCGGCGTTGCCCAACGTGGACGACGACCCTCAGTTATTGGATTAGACTTAGATCGTGTGGCCGATATTGCCCCGTACCGCTTCGCGTTTAAAGAGCCACTGACGGGTGAAACCCCCTTGTCAGATGAGCCCCGCGCCACGGAGTGTCACTGGGCCAGCCCGTTAACAGTTCCCGCGCAGCCCACTTGTTTGAATTTAGATTTTTCTATTTAGATTCAAACTCAATTCTGTACCTAGTTTCAAAAATCAACCCAGGTCGATTCAGTGAACCAAATTGAATGAAACCAATTTTGTTAGAAAGGTCTGGGAATGATGAATCCAAGCCCATTGGATTCAAGTCATTTGGATCTGTAGATCATCCATGGTAAAAATAACAAGGCAGAAGCTTTTCTACATTCAAACATTTTTCAAATTAAAACCATAATAGCTTTTGAGTTGATTCCAACTCTCAAAAATCACATTTAACCATACCTTTCAGAATATATAAAAATATATAGGTTTACTTACAGAAATAATGTTCAAGTAATAAAAGAATGACCCATAGGCATTCCTAGCCACTTTAATTAATTAAAATAAAAGGGTAAAACCTTATTAAATTGTGACACCACTTTAAATCACATTCCTATGAACTAAAATATGTGGTAATGACATGAGTCAACATGATCCCATGTTTGGTTTGGAGAATATTAAATCTTAAGTAGTTTTTCAATGAGTAGAAATTACTTTTCTAAAAATAAAAGGAATTAAACCAAACTTTAATCTTGTAATGTTAGTGATGATGCTAGATCATCTATAGGACCCTTTGTGTGATGATTGCAAGTAGTTAAGTATTATTTGGTGATTGTGTACATCGTATTTATTTATAGACGCTAGTACCGACCAAGGATACGAAGAGGAAGGAGGATACTACGAAGAAGAAGCCGAGGAGAACTTCAACCACTCCTCTACACAAGGCAAGCCTAATACTACCAGTTGAATGTGCAATCGAACACTTGCAATTTAGCATGCCACTACAAGGAATATGGCTATATATGACCCTCTATTTTCGTCACAAAATCGTCACAATAGTTCGTTTATGACGATTCTATGACGATTTTGAGATCGTCGAAAGCTGGGCGTCGCAAATGAACTATAACGATGATTTCAGCAAAATCATCATAACCTTCTATGACGATATTGAATCGTCATAACCATTATGACGATCTGATATCGTCATGGGCAAACTGTCCTCGCCAGATCCTACATGGCTAAGCCTACGTGGCACACAATCAGCCTGGTCCATTCAATTGTTTAAATGGGCCAAGCCCAAAATTCAGTCCATTAATTTATTCTTTGTTGCTTGGGTCAAGCCTAATATTTTGGCCTTTTTTATTTTCATGGGCAAAGGCCTTTTTAGCTCCCAATTCTTTCTTATTTCAACAATTTTTGTGAAAGATTGTTCACTGCTCCGGTCCAATATGTTTTGGGCCATGGACTTTTTAGATCCCAACTAACATTTGGTTCATTTACAAAGTACTGACATTAAATAATCAATATTTCAGTACGCATAGCCAAAATCACATACAGTATATTACAATGAGACATAACCCAGGAATACATTACAATCATGTCTGTTAGTTGGAAAGAAAGCAATATTTTCTAAGATACATTACAATCATGTACAGTACAAATCAGGTATTTGGCTACCACATAGAACAAAATCAGAATAACCAGCTCAACGAGCTACAAAACTTTGTTGGAGCATGCTACAACGGTTTTCTGAGATCTTCATACTGAAGCTCTTGATACATGCATCAAAAGGGAGACGCCCATTCAAATATTGCCAGCCTAGGATGAGAAAAGGAGGTCATCAAGTGCAAGAATCGTTATAATGTAAATTATATAAAGAGACATAGATTTGCTACAAACTTGTGTCCAAAGTTTCCATTCAAATCAAAATTAAGTGCAAGAATCATTTTACAGTACTATTTCACGGAAATAATAACCTGGAGCGACATTCAACACCACATAGTAATATAGAGGGATGTAGCTCTCTATGTTGTTGGATTTCAACATTTCATCAGAAGTACGAATGACAAAGTCTTTGAAAACCTTAATTGTATATTTATGGATGATAAGCTGAGAAAATTTTCTCTAAAAAAAAGAATTGCTATGTATATTGTGTTTATCCAAAATATGTGTATGTTCTCTAAAAAAAATGTGTATGTTGGAAAGAACCAAAACATGTGTATGTTTCTACAGATGTACTACTGTGGGAGTGCTCATGATAAACAAGGGCTGTATTATGGGCAGGCACTAACTAAAATAATTCACAGCCTAACAACTCAAGTTTCATTGAGTACTCCAAATCTGCAAATTCTCTTTAACACAAGCTAACAACTGAAATACTCCAAGTATTCCAAGTAAAATGTTCAAAGTAGTGCAAGTATAGAAGTACAGAAGTAGATGTTCAAAGTAGTGCGGTAGACTCTACAAGAATAGCGATTCAAGTAAAAATGCATGTAACATGTCCTTTGAAATAGCAGATTATTCAAGTAAAAAATCGAGTAGGTGGGTAGATGGATTACCTGAAGCTGGTTAGGATCGTGCTGATGGGGCGTTTCAACAATACATAGTCATGTAAAGTAATAATTCAGTAGTAGAGAAGTTCCGGCACCAGTTGCAGCAACAGTAGCACTAGCATCGGGATCCTTATTAGGCACTAGATTGTTATGTTGACAGGAAGCACCAGGTTTCAGGTCACATGCATTACCAGGGAAAAAAATATGTGAGCAACATATTTGCAGGAACACTTGTTGTTTCAAAGGAGTAAATCAAGAAAAATGAAACTAACTTGAAGGATTACGTCAAATATATATTAGGATTACGTCAAAGTGTCAGACTAATCTAAAATGGATTATAAGCGCATTTGAGGCAATAGTTGTCACATGATCACATCACATTAGCAAGTCATTACATTAAGAAAAAAGAGGCATGGTCATTACTGAAATATTACCCTAGTTTTTTGGCTGGTGCTGCAAGAGCAACAGTTTCTAGGCATGGAAGTTGAGCTCCCAAGAAGAACTAAAAGATACAATGTTCTCCTCGGATATTTGGCCTGACATCCACAATGTGATTGAGACACGAACTATGTGATTCAGGAGACACATACTATTACTACTACTGACATTCCACCAAGATGTCAATCACTCCATAGTTTGTATGGAAAATTAAATTTCTTGCTCACCGACAAATGAAATATCAGTGGGAGTAGCTATTTTAGAAAACTAATACATAGAGGACTAATACATAGTAGCTAGTGAAATTAAAAAAGCCACAGGTAATTTAGTTTACCATCACATAGAGGACTAATACAGAGTAGCTAGTGAAATTATAACCCACTGGCAACTAATGAGGAGTGAGCATTTACTGAGAACTATGATGGAACAAACAAACAACATGAAAATAATGTTCTCGCAAGGCTCAAGGTAATCACAAGGCTCAACTGTTGCTCTTACAGCACCAAAAAACAACAGGAAAATCACAGGAAAATCACTAAATTTGAACAAACAAACAACAGATTGTAAGTTCTTATCAACAGATGGAACAAACAAACAATAGGAAAATCACTAAATCAGCAAAAGATTGTAAGTTCTTATCCTTTTCTTGTGTGCCATATACCACTGGTTCTCAGTAAAACATTATTTTCCTGTTGTTTGTTCCATCATGGTAGAATGAAGCCAATAAGAGAATCCAATATGTGATTACCTTGAGCCTTGCGAGCACAATAGATTACCTTGAGCCTTGCGAGCACAGCCTCACTTGCGGATGGTACACCAAAGGATATTTGCCGCCAGACATGTAGATTACCTTGAGCCTTGCAGCACCTCACTTGCGAGAACATACATCTGTATATTTATGGATGATAAGCCAAGGAGGTGGATACCAACATATATTTATGATTTGATACATCGAAGACTAAAGTAATGAACAAGTTCCATAGCAGCAATGATGAGAGAGATTACATCAAGAACAAAGAAGGGCCTTAGCTCCATCTAGCAGGTTGCTTGAAAGTAAAAAATGAAAATATGTAGATACATCTGCAAAAAGTTCAGACACAACACTCTTCTACATGGATCTTATCAGGTTCCTTGCAACTATGTCACATAACATGATGATACATGTATCTTATCAGTACTATATTTTTCAAGCTTTGGAGTAAAACAGAACTAGTCAAATATATTTTTCAATAAGCATCTGCAAGCATCAATTATATTTTCAAGCATATTAATAATGTGCAAATAGAAGAGATGCCCAAGGATACATAGTTTTTATGCGACAACCAGCTAATGTGAGGCACACATCTCATATAGGGAATTAAATTGAGTACAAATCAGTAGGTACTCCTATAAAAAAATGTGAACCTACAAGAACCCTAGGACCCTACAGGAACCCTAGGACTCCTACAGGTCTAGCAAAGCCTATCTAACAATCTAGCATAACCTCTCTTGGGAACAAAATAGGTTCAGATCAAAATAAAAGGGGAGGATCTGTGCATACTTGATTTAGTCCATCACACCAGGTATATAGAGCAAACATTATATCCCAGTAGTAAAAACAAGCTCCTGCCAAATTTATCAGAGCTATATCAGATCTGTATGAAAATATTGCAACATAGGATGATTATCTACATCTCTTGTAGTTATCTAGAACCAAAGAAAAGACATTGTCAAATGAGTGACCTGTAGTGTGCCCTCCCTTTCACCCTGATTGAGATGAAGTGTAGGTTCATTGTTGCAAAGGATCTTAAGTAGTTTCTTTGTGAAGCAAATATCACAAAACTTAGATGATTGCAGTATCTAGATGGTCTAGCACTCTAGTCAATATAAGAAAAAAATCAAATAAGAGTACTGCAATAATAAGGGCTACTTTGACATGAGTAACATTCATTAGCAGGACACATGCTTCTACTTTGAAATTATACAATGAGTTTCATGGTGCATAAAAGAACACATGCTTCTGCTCGTAAGCATCTAAGTCATGACAGAAATGTGGTATTACTGCTACCTTTTCTTGACTTTGATTAATGCAGAATCGCTAAACCGGACTGGAACTGACCTACTATGGGACATAAATCATCGGTCGATTATACATGGTCGCCTTGTTGTCGCTTCTCGACCGCCGCCACGCATCACTAGCATCGGTCTCATCTTAGCTGGGCCGCAGATCTCGGGGCGTCAGGCGCGGCCTTGGAGGGAGATGAACGCGCATGGCCAGATCAGCAGTCGTCAGGCGCGGCGTTGCTCATGGTCGCATCTAGGGGAGCCTGAAGAGAGAGAGACAGACGGGCAGAAGGGGATTGTTAGAGAACGCTAGAGAGAGAGGGATGGGATGGAAAGAGAGAGGAGGGGTCGCACGACTCATGATTGAAGGAAGCGGGGGAGTATACCTTCGTGTAGACGCTCTTGCGGGCCTCCTCCCTATCACCGAGCACCTTGTCACCAGTATGTACCGCAGCCGGATCAACATGAAGCTCGTCGTCGCCGACCCGTCTAGGGTCCTCGATGCCACAACTCTGCCTGCCCCATTGACATCGCCGCCTCAAACCCTAGAGATGGGAAGGACCTGACGTGAGGAAGGAAAAGAGAGGAGGGACATGGCGGCGACGGTCAGGGAGTGGAGGGTTAGAGCGTCACCCGCTGGAAGATGGCCGACCCAACGATGCGCCTATGGGCTGGGCGGAGGGGATCAGGGCGGTTGTGAAGGGGCGGGGAAATGCGCAGCCGCCGCTGGGAGGAGAAGGGGCGATGCTGTCGAGAGGAGATGGGCGCGGTGCTCCACGAGATCGAGAGGAGATGGTCGGCGGGAGGCGGAGCTGGGCTCAAGCCGGGGAGAGAGGAGGGGAGGGTGGATCTCATGGCTGGAGCGGCGGCGCGGATCTCGCGTCTGGAGCGGCGGCGAATGTTTTAGGGTTGGGGAGACGTTTCCTGGGAGGGTGGGGATGTGGTGGTTTTGGTTTGGTCGGCACGCGCGCGATGTGAAACGATGGGTAGTGCCATGTCATCGATCCATGTCAAAGTTCCCGCATATCAGCATCCTGTCCGTCCATCTTGTTTGGATCCAACGGTCCATGTTGCTATCCTATATATTTAGATCTCCCTAGCTTTTATGACGATTTCATTTAAAGGAATTGCGACGTTTTTGAGCAAAATCGTCATAGTTTACTAAGGCTTTGACCCTCCGAAGCAGCTTGAGCGGAATCTTCATAAATCTAAGACGATTTTGTAGATGGTCACTACCAAAACGTCACAAGCTGACACATTTCTTGTAGTGAGCTTATACCGATATTGTGCAAGCCAATACTTGCAAGCCTTACTAATCAAGTTGACCTATGCAAGCTACTACTTGCTTGCTACCATGCTACTGTATGCCTTAAATCATATATGATCATAACCACTTGATAAACCAATCCTAGTTTTATTTGCAAGTTTATTACTTTATTTCCTTATCAAAGCTCTTACTTAGAGTTTACTGGAATAAACGGTAGATACTAGAAGGATACTTTAAGGTTGCATAAAGAGCATAAAATTTGGCCTAAGCTAGATAATCTTGATGTCCTCCTAAGGCATGAGATTAAACTTAGTCAAACCCCACTAGTGTACCACCTCTCATTAGTGCTTACCCCCACTTGTATATGTTAGTGCTAAGCATAAAACTTGACCAACTTTAGATGGGAATACTTGGTGAAAATGATTATGAAAACCTTGGAATGATGGATCATTCTATTGAAATGTTTTGTACATGTGTTTCCAAACACTTGATGATTTTGGTGATGAAAATGATGAGGCATGAGCCTTAGCCTTTTATAAAACTGATGGTTTTCTGGATGCGATACCATTCCAATTTTATTGTACAACCACAATACCGGAAGATTGGGTAGGGCTTGACTGGAAACTTATATACCTTAGTATTGGTTCCCTCACGGCCAAGGTCTGAGCTGAGGCTACGTTGTGAAGATTGTCCACCTGTGCAGTACCCAAGATGACAGTTGGTCATGGTTGGGAGGCCATACTCACAGGAGAGGTGCTTATACTAGGGCGTGTAATTGAAAGGTTAGGATTGATTATCCGCATACTGAGTATGGTGAATTCAGGATTTGTTCATGACGGATGTATCGAATGTTGTGGTGAAAGTGTACAATCTCTGCAGAGTGTCAAACTATTCGAATAGTCGCGTCCGCGGTTATGGACAGTTGGAGTGGCCATACTGTTCCCCCGTCAGATGTTTTAAAAGAACTTGTGAAATGAATTGAGACTTTGACTTGACCACAACAGGGTTGTGGCATGAGATACAAGTTCCCACTTAGGTGTTATAAAATTTCAACTAGCATTCGTTGCTTCTAAATTTAGTAGAGATAAATCTGGCTTTTGCAAAACAACCCTAGAGCCTAGTGTCCTATTACCAAAAACCCCTTTCACTTGTTAGTATTAGTTTGCGAGTACTTAAAGAGTATTCATGGCTTTGTCCCTGGCTATTCCCGTGGCCAGACTATGAAGAGGAGTACTTGGAGGATGAACCCTAGGAAGGTTACAACAACTAGGATCATCTCCCATCGTCAGCATTGCCTGTGAACCCGAAGATGGAGCTTCGCCTACGCTACCGTTATTATTACGTATTCCGCTGCTTGAAGTTGTATTAAGAACTGGATCATGAGATCCCTATTTGTGTAAGAACTTATGTACGATTTGTAATGGATGATGTACTGTGGTATCCAATTCTGTTATGTCTCGCAAAAATGGTAATCCTGGGATTGCGATGTATGGAATAACAGGCATCTGGGATTAAAAATCCGGGTGTTGACACACGCGTCCGGCCCGGCCGCCACCACCACCAAAAGGTGCGCCGCCGCCCTCCTCTATCCTTCTCTGCTCCCTCTTGCTGCGGCGGCATGCATGCAATACGTATGTACTATTAGGTTAATTAGCTAGGTTTAGTTAGGGATTTGGAAAATTAGCGATAATTAGGTTTAGTTTAGGGATTATTAGGTTTAGTTTATATAGGGATTATTAGGTTTAGTTAATATAGGGTTAATATTAGGTTTAGTTTGGGATTATTTGGAATATTAGCGATAATTAGGTTTTGTTAATATAGTCGCGTCGTCTTGATGTCACTGTGCCGCCACAGGAGCTCGCCGCCGACGAGGTTTAAGTGACCAAAAAGGGGCGGCGCTAGTGCTAGGGTCATCGCCGTCTCCGTGCAGTTCTAACGCGCCTAGCCGCACTCGCTGGGGTACGCTATGTCACCGCCGATGACCATAGCGCCTGGTGGTGCCGCCGTGGCCACCGTGGCAAGACGACGATTTCCTGTGGTACAGAAAGTTTTAGGTAAAGAAACATCGACACCCCTTATGTACATGTGGGTTCACCGGTGTGTCCTCGCTAGGGCATCCCGAACCCTTTTAAATCGATGTTGCACCTTGATGACCCACAAGTATAGGGGATCGCAACAGTCTTCGCGGATAGTATTACCCAATTTATTGATTCGACACAAGGGGAGCCAAAGAATACTTGCAAGCCTTAACAACTGAGTTGTCAATTTAGCTGCACCTAGAAATAGTTTTTGCTCACAGAAGTTTATCAGTAGCAACAGTTTGTAGTAGCAACAGCAAAGCAACAGCAATAGTAGAACAAGAGCAATAGTAATAGTAACAGTAAACAGTAGGATGCGAGCGCGGTAGGCATAGGGATGGATGGACGGGCATTGCATGGACGAGTCTAAACATGTAACTTCAAGATCTAGGGAATTGCAGATAAATAAGAATAAGCACCCAAGTACTGAACAATCCTAGGCATGTGCTCCATATATAGGCATGCGTGCTCACAATGAGAACTTGCACAACATCTTCTATCCAGCCAGCCCGTGGCAGCGGGGCCTCTAGGGAACTACTGCCAATTAAGGTGCTCCTTTTAATAGAGCACGTGAGCAAAGCATTAACACTCCGTGAACACATGTGATCCTCACACCACAGACATCCCCTCCGGTTGTCCCAATTTCTGTCACTTCGGGGCCTTTGGATATGGACAATGATATGTGTACACAACTTGCAGATAAGATCACGAATAATACTATCATAATTATTCAATAATAAGTTCATATCTGAGATCATGTCACTCGGGCCCTAGTGACAAGCATTAAGTACAACAAGTTGCAACAAAGTCAAATAGCACTAATAGAGATACTAGGCACTATGCCCTAACAATCTTATTCGATTACATGATAGAACTCATCCAATCCCTACCATCCCCATAGACTACAGCGAGGGATTACTCACTCATGGATGAGGGAAACATCGATGGTTGATGGAGAGGCGTTGGTGATGACGATGGCGATGATCCTCCCCAAATTCCCTGTCCCGGCAGGGTGCCAGAACGGAGTTTCTGGATCCGAATCTTGGTTTCTGATGGTGGCGGCGGAGCGGAACTCTTTCTGCAAAAACGATGCCCCCCCCCCCGATTTTTAGGTCAAGGGGTGACTCACAGGCGAAGAGGGAACCCGAGGGGGTTCCTGGGGTGGCCGCACCCCCTAGGCGCGGGCAGGGCTCACCCACGCCTGGCAGGTGTGTGGCCCCCCTAGGCCTCCACTCCGTTTCATCTTCTGGCTCCGTGGATCTTCTGGCGAAATATAATTTTTGGCATATTTTCCAGGATTTTTCCTGATAGTTGATTTTCTGCACAAAAACTTGACACCAAGGTAATTCTGCTGAGTGGGCCATGTTAGTTGTATCCAAATCACACAAGTTTAGAGGAGAAACAATAGCAAAAGTGTTCGGGAAAGTAGATACGTTTTGGACGTATCAATTCCCCCAAGCTTAGCTTATTGCTTGTCCTCAAGCAATTCAGTTGAAAATTGAGTGCAATAAAAGAACTTTCACGAACACAATTGCTTCATTGATGTATATATTCTCAGCACAAGAGTAGATACTTAAACCATTCATAATAAGAAGCATGCAACCAAGTCTACTCAATAGTCATTGCAAGCTATGAAGAGAAACCAACTCAATAATAATAAGTAGCATGGAACATAAACATAAGCAACATTGCAATGCTCATAATAAGGTATGATAGAGTGGTATCTCACTTGCCTTTGTTTATAGAGCACAATATAAATGTCAAGGCACCTCTGAAGTTCACATGAATACTAGAAGTAAAAATATGAGAGCTACAAGCATCAAAGTCATGACATAATTAACAAAGTTTTGAGACAAACAAAAGAATGACAACTATGCTCTCAAGAGGGTGCTCATAGAATAAGTGGTGACTCAACAAGGGAGTGAAAATGGTTTTGAAAAGTTTGAAAGGCTTCCTGATGCTGAAAGGAAGATACTCATTAGCTTTGAGCTCTCATTGCCCCTATCATAGGCATCTTCATATGGTTAAGGTGAAAGTGAGGTCCAATATGAGTTATATGTTTGACAGACCATAAACTGGAAATCCCATGTCCCTTGAGTATGAGGGCCGCTCCGCATGCTATTTAACTTTGGTTACCTGCAAGTTCTTGTCATTGTACATACATGCATATCATAGAGAACCGCCAACCGGGTACCCCTTGCACATGATACATGATCTATCCCGTGATCAAAATGACAAGGCAAGCAGGCAATGAACATCTCAGCGATCTTTTTATTTACTATATGCATAGCTTTTATTGAGGATGCTTCACAAAATGCTCATTATGGTGATGCTGCAAGTTTCCACCATGATTAGGCATGGCTTAGGCTAGCGGCCCAGGCGTTTCTCTAACATATATATATACTCCATGAACTCACAAGCTCCCCTTTTATTTCACACCGTCGACATCCGCAAACAAAAGGGCAAGACATCAACTGGATAAATACTCTTAAGTGTTGAAAACGTTCCCCGTGACAGAACGGTTCTACTAACTACCAACCTATAAATTGCAAGCATATAACTTTCATGGACAAGTCACAATGGTTCAGACTTATTAAGTGCAAGGAATAAAGTGTGCCATCAAGTTCGTGAGAGCTTTACTAACTAACTTTCTCAAAATAGACAAACATTTTATTTGGAAGAAAACAAGGCATATAGAATATTCACTGAAATAGCAAACGATGCTAATAGGTAGGTATGATGGACACAGTTGGCAATATTGGTTTTCGGGAGTTTGATGCACAAGTAGAGCCATACTCAGTGCAAGTGAAGGCTAGCAATAGAGAGGGAGCGACAAATGAGAGAGCAATAACTGTCATAATCATGCTTGAAACAAAACAGGACTAATTATGGCATGAAAGTGATTGAAGAACTCTGAGGCAAAATAAATCATCGAGGCTTATTGACTATTGTTTAGTCATATGCATGCGTGAGCATGTGCCAAGTTGATTCACATGAAACTTCCAGAGGAGGATACCATAATATCATACCAAAATATGAATGAAACAATGCAAGCAAACATTCATATGAAATGCTACAAACTATTAGCAAGCTGGAGCTAATCATAGACAAGCAAAAACTACGAAGCATCCATCAGTAACACACTCCTCACAATGAACAGACTAAGCATGCTCACGATGATGAGTATATGTACAAAAATGAAAACAAATAGAGTTTTTTACCAGCCTCTTACCACACCTCGAGTTGTCTTAATATTCATTAATGCCCTCCACCTGTGTGACTTGAATAATAACATGAAACCAAATCCACTGAGGACGGCTGAACCCTGCAAAGAACTCACAAAACCAAAGAAGAACAACAAATATTTTTGGTGTTTTCGATTTTTTCAAACAAGCCAACAAAGCAAAAACAAGCAAAACAAAAACAAACCAAGCAAAGAAAAATCTTTTTGGATTTTTTCTTTAAAGGCAAACCAAAGCAAAGAAACAAACCAAGAGAAACAACAAAAATATTTTTGGTATTTTTGTGTTTTGGGAAAGGAGAAACAAAAACCAAAAAGAAAGCGAAACAATGGATATACAAATAACCAACGAGCATGATGAATAGATGAGTATGCTGTCGGTATACCTCCCCCCAAGCTTAGGCTTTTGGCCTAAGTGGGGCTCAATCCCATGGTGCCCAAGTAAGTGAACCTCCATAGTACGACGAGGAGGCTCCCTCGTCCTGGTACGAGCTCGAGGACTCCCATGTGTAGTATATAGAGGGGTCGTATGAGGGCGCTTCCCCCTCATAGTGTCCATGGAAACCAAGAACGCGCAGCTTGTCATCCATCTCCTCCTTGGAGCGTGAAAAAGGTCCTTGAGAAATACTGAACAAAGTGGTTTGGAGGGGGAGGGATCTCTCTCTTCCCCATCAATAAACAACATTCTATAAACCAAGTTCTCAAGGGTAGATCTAGTGGTGACAAAGTGATATGCCTTCATGGCAGCAAGATCAAGCCTTTGAGGGGCCAAAACTGTATCATTTGGATCAACAGCAAGGTCCAAGGCAGTAGCAACACGTGTAGCAATAATTCCCCCATAAATGGGTCCCTTAGCAGTTAAGCGACGAGCAATGAGAGAACCAAGATTGTACTTAGTATCATTGTTGAGCGCAGCAGCTAAGAATGCCAAATGATAGTTGGAAATATCACTAGTGTTCTCCCTACCAAGAAGACTAGTGTCAAGATAGTAAGCAAAGTACCTGATGGATGGAAGCTGAATATTTCTTATATTTCCCCGTTGAGCTCTACGGTTATCATCATTAGTTATCCCGCTGTAGAGCTCCAACAAATCAGTGGGTTGAGCTGGAATCTTATTTGCTGACCCAGTTGTACCAAGTCCCAGAGCCTCACAAAATTTCTTCAATGTCATATTGTAAGCCCTGCCATAAATTTTGAAAGAAACATCTGGCTTGAACATGCTGTTAGTAAAGGGGAAGCTCTCTACAAATGTTTTAGTGAGCGTAGCATATTGCACTCTCTCATCCTACATAGGGCTTGTTAATCCAGCCCTCCGAACCAAAGTTGTAAAATCATCAAGAATCCCAGCATCCCGCAAAAAGGTTGGGCAAGGAAAGGTGGAAGGGTGAGCATCCCCCTCATCTCCCTCGTCGCCGAATCGCGGAGTAATGAGATCCTAATTGTATGAGGGCCTGGCTCGGGAGGATGATCTTGAAGGCCTTGCCCTCCTAGATGCATCACCCTCAAATATCTCTCCAAACGTGTGGTTATCCATGACCACTCTTTTCTGAAATTTTTAGACAAACATCAAGCCAAGTGATTTCCAAGTTGATAAATGATGATAAACTACTATATGAACTTGCTAGAGGGCTACACATGCATCAAAATGAAATCTCTAAGCATATAACAAGCATGCAAGCTCACACAACCTGTCACCTATAGCAGCAAAATACTCAAGATACAATCTACCAATCACAAAATTAATTGGACAAGTGGAGGACGCACATATCAAGGAGAAATCCCTCCAAAAATCAACAACAAAGAGGGGTTGAGCAAGGAGATAGAAAATCGCGAGAAAGAACAGCAGGAACTCAAGCTTGAGCAAGTTTTCTGGTGTTTTTTAGGAGAGAGAAATAAGATGGCTGGGAGGAGACACTTTGGAGGGGCCTAGGTGGGCCACACCCCACCCAGGCGCTACCTATAGGGAGACCGCGCCTACCAGGGGTGTGGGTGCCTGGTGTATCCCCCTGGGTCACTCCAGGTGTCCCTCTGCCCCTTTTTTCGAGGAAAAATTTATTTTTAATTTTCTAGGATTTTTCGGAAAACTTTATTTTTGGCCAATTTTTAGGGTTGAAAATTGATTTTCTCGCAAAAACAGTTTTTTTAGAAGAAGCAAAAGAAAACCAAAAACCAAACTACAGAAGTTCTAAGACACTCTAATAAGCAAACAACTAGCAAAACCAAAGCTAGCAAAAGAAAAGGCAAAGACTAGGAAGGAGAAAAATAAAAGAAAGCAAGAATAACCACAATGAAAATATTATTTTGTTCATTAAAATCCTTTTGTTAACAAGGTTGATCAAGTCTTGTTACCAAAACAATCTTATATGAAACAAAACTTTGCATTCCACAAGGTGATTATGTTACCTCATACTTGATAGCAATGGTCCCAATCATAATAGTTTCAAAATTTTCTTGTGGAATGGGACAATATATTTCTCCAACCTTGATGCTCTCAATATTTTCAATGGAATTTAGGCAATAGCTCTTAACAAGCTTCTTGGGGAAATAAACAGTATGATCTTTGTCATTAATATTGAATGTTACTTTTCCTTGATTGCAATTAATAACAACACCTGCAGTATTAAGAAAAGGTCTCCCAAGAATAATAGACATATTATCATCTTCAGGCATCTCAAGCACAACAAAATTAGTTAAAACAAAGCAATTATGAGCCACTTGAACAGGAACATCCTCACATATACCAACAGGAATAGTAGTTGACTTATCAGCCATTTGCAAAGGTATATCAGTTGGTATCAACTTTTCTAGCTGGAGTCTCTTGTAAAGAGAGAAAGGCATAACACTAACTCCAGCTCCCAAATCACATAAAGCAGTTCTAACATAATTATTCTTAATAGAACAAGGAATAGTTGGTATACCTAGATCACCAAGTTTCTTTGGAACCTTACCATTGAAGGAATAATTAGCAAGCAAAGTATAAATATCCTCAATAGGAATCTTCCTTTTATTAGAGACAATACCCTTCATATACTTTGAATAAGGAGGCAACTTGTAAGGTTCCCAACCTTTAATAAGGTAGAGATCCCTGTGTTTACAATGCTAGTTCCTAGATCAATAGCTAGCATCCATAGTTAAGATGTAATATCAAGAAACAAAGGTCATAATACAACTTCATAACCAGGAATAACATAATTTATTACATCTTACATAGCTCATTGGGCTATCTCATTACAATGCAGCAGAATTTAACAATAGCATGGGGTCCTTCATCTTCAAAGTGCCATAGGAAGACATGTTGGTTGTAGACTTGTAATCCTAATCAATAAACTTCACTAATATCAAACAAACCTGCAACATAACAAGTTACAACCACAAGGGTCAATACATTTGAATTGTATTGGCAAGTGATACTATGGTAGTATAGTGGAGTCTATCATCTATATGCATTTGGCTAAGTGTTGCTTAGGCTTGCATTGCTCAAAATAGATTTTCCTTATCATTTGAAAACACTAAGTTTTTGCTTGACAAAATCTTTCCCAAGGCATCTCCCAATAGAAATTGGTGATCCTTCAACCCTTGTTCAACCACAAGATTTTAACTTATAAATTGGGATGAGGAAATTCTTGATAGCTTCCATGTCTTGATGCTCAAATTGTCCTTTACCAGGGACATGGCTAAGTACTTAGATTTTACACTCTGCAGAGGTTGTGCACTTTCCCCACAAGACTTGGTTTCACCAAGACAAGATCTTTCAGAAGCCTTCCCTTAGACCAGAATGGACGCGCTCCAACCTATCAATCCCCTACCACCAAATTTCCATTTGGCTAAGTTATTGCAACCTATATGATCCAGGCAGAGCCCATAATGCCAAGTGGCTGCACTTGAAGCTTCTCAACATTTGACATCTCAAATCTCTTTGTTCATGGGTGGCCATCCACAAGTGAGATACACAAGGTAAACCATAGAAATGGTCCTTGTGAACCACTCAACACAAACCATTCCTTCCATTCCACCCATGTGATTCATTCACTTAGTTGTTTTATTAAACAAAACACAAGTCCACAGACTTAGAAATATTCCATAGCATGAATATATATTCCACCCTTGTTTTCTACTAGCTAAGCTAAGCATGATAGTAGTAGGAATCTTAACTTAGGAATTTCTACTAAGGTTTCATCTACTAGGATTTCCCATGGCATAGTTTATACTTAGCAAAAATTCCATGCAAGTCCTACTTAGAAATATCACTAATGCATAGTGAAAATAATGGGACAAAAGTATGAAGCATCACTTGCCTTTTTGGTAGAGAATATAAGTTCACTCCTTGATCTTTGCAATATTCACACTCTTCAAATCACTATAATTCAATCAAGTAAACAATATTTCAATCTACCATTCAAGCATCATCACTTAAAATAATAGAAACAAAACATTGCATGCAAGTATGACAATCTTTGTTTTATTTACAAAAGTGGTTCATAATAGGTTATAAACATTCTAAAACACTTACTGGTCATTTTATAAAGTGGCAAAACTATTTGCAAAAGATTCTACCTATAAACCATTTTTAAACCAAAGTATTATTTTATGTGGTGAAGAAATGCTTTTAATAAGGCAACATTCTATAGGGTTCACAAAATATGTTTTCAAACCATAAATCTTTGTGTTTAGGGTCAGAGAGTTTATTCCAAAACATTTCCCAAAGGTTCTCTTCAAAAAGCATTTTTAACAAATAAACAATATTTTTATTTGACTAGAAATGGTTTAAATCAAAGGTTTATTCTTTTGCTTCACCAAATATGTTTTTGAAACCACAAATTGATTTCTATGGTCAGTAGGTTCAAAACAAACCATTTTCCAAAGGTTTTATCTCAAAAATCATTTTAGAACAATTTTTATATTCTAAACATGCATACACAAGTTTCTAAAAAAACAATCAATTTAACAGAAGCATTTTACTAAACAAAGTGCATGGTCAGAAAGTACTTGTTTTGCTGAATCCATTGATAAATAATTTGCAAAATTTGGACGTGTGGTTTGAAAGTTATGAATTTTTCAAATTGGAACATCTAATAGACAAGTTTCTAGTTTTTAAAACAAACACACGCCACACGTCGTGCTGTGATTGGTCTGTACCGCTTCGTGCGGATCGATAGATGCGAGCCGTTGATCTAAGTGACATCGCACGGCTCAGAGCACTGCTTACCCTTTCGAGTTAGTTTCTATCCTAATCGTCAGATCAAGATCCTACGGACCTAATTGCTTTGACCATTAAGCAGCGGCGCTGGCGGCGGCGACTGGCGGCGGAGCAATCAGACGGTGGCGGTGTCGACGCTAGAGGAAGCGAGAGAGTGAAGGGAGATTCTCACCGTGTTCGCCGTGGCGTGGGGAAGCTCAACGTGCTGGTTGTAGACGAAGGGGCGCTCGCATGTGCTGGCGATTGCTCGCCGGAGTTCGCAAAGGCGTCGGGTGCTCTCTGTTGAAGACGATGGCAAGGCTACGGTGCACACCAGAGAAAAATAAAGGTGTTGTTAGATGCGTAGGGTCGTGGCGAGTATGCGCGTGTGAAAGAGAGGGAGAGGGGAGGTCAGATGATACCGGGAAAGGTCGACAGAGTAATTGGCAAACGGTGGCGCGTTCAGTCGAAGTAGTTGCCGACAATAGGGAGCATGCGCGGGAGGTTGGTTGGTTCTGGGAGATGCATAGGGAGATGGGGAGTAGGCAGGTGGAGTCTAGGGGCAGCGGTGAGGTCTGGCGTCGCCGGAATTTTCCATTTGAGCTCGTCGGAGACAGAGAGGCTTGAGCTCGCAATTCACGCAGCCTAGAGGCAGAGAGGAGATGGTGCTCGGGGGAAAAGAGAGAGGAGAGCCTGGCGATTAATACAACGTGGTCACGACAAGGAATAAACGCGACATTAAGACGGATTTAAGCCGAGGAATCAGTGCAGCAACGGGAGCGGAGTTGGGGGAAGAAGGGGTCGTCGCGGGGTAGGAGAGAAAGCTGACAGGTGGGGCTGTGGGTCCTGTTTGACAGCGAGTGAGAGAGAGGAGGAGGTGGGGTCTAGTCATCATTCTCTGTGCGGGTGAGCTTCTGAGTGAAAAACGAATCGCTGCAGGGGTGAGGAGGTGGGTTGCTGATGGGCTTAGTGGGCTGCCAGATGGGTTGGGTTTGCTTCCTTTTTTATATACTGATGGTTTTTCTTTTTCCCATTTGATTTTCTGTTTTGATTTTGTTTAAACAATTTAAACATTCATTTGAATTCAAACCTTTGCCAAACTCTGTGAAGACTCAAATACTGATTAATAGTATATTCTGAAATCAATTTTGGGAATAAATCTTTATTCTCTTTGGGGTCTTTTAATTATTTAAAAATATGCTCTAGTATTTATCAAATAAGTTTTAATAATATTTTTAAATCTCCATTTGAATTCAAATCTCCACTAATTTTTGGGTGAATTTTAATTCTGTTTATCAACATATTTCAAAGTCCAAAATAAAATAATTCTTTTATTTTTAGGATCTATTAATAATTAAATAAATAGTCCAAAGTCTTTAATTCAAATAGGTTTTTAATTTATTCTAAAACTCTTTTTCTAAATCTAAATAATATCAAAATCTTTTCAGTAGGTTTCATTTGAAAAGCTAAAACGCTTGGAAATCTTAATTAAAATAAATTAACAAGTTTTAGTGTTTATTTAAAATGGAAAAACATTTACTTTAATAAAAATGGATATTAATAAATCCTTATTATTTTTTTTAAATAAACCTTTACTCTTTTTATCAAATAGAAATATTTTAGTTCAAAAGCTTGGCCAAGATCTAATTTGGCTCTATAAAATAATCCTTATTTATAATTCTACCTTTGCTTTTGAAAATCAAATCTTTTTATTAAAAGATCTAATAATAGTGATTCCAACTATTATAATTTTATTTATTATTTTTTTATCTTTTGAAATCCTTTTAGGATTTTATTTGATCAAAATAGGTTTTGATGTTTCCAATTGGGTTCAAAAAGTTTCTTCTCACCATAAATTTCAACAATTATTTATTTTGTTTATTTATTTTTCACATTACAAGATTTGGAAAATCTTGGGATGTGACACAACTTAATAGCATCAGTCAAAGGAATTTGTAAAAATAAAGGTTTCATCCACTCACAAAACTTGTTGTAGTGTTCTTCCTCCTTTGACCTGTGTTTCTTACCTGGAAAAGGCATGGGTTTCTGCACCCAAGGTTCTCTCTCACTACCATGTTTCTTAGCAATAAAGTCTTCCTTAGTGTACCTAGTGTTCTTAGTATGCTTCTTAGGTTCTTCCTCAACTTACTCCTTATCAGGAGCATCATTATTACCACTCTCAGTTTCAGCATCAGAGATAGATATACTATTAGGATCTACAGCAGTTTCAAGTGGTTCCTCAACTATCTTATGTTTCTTTTTCTTTCTCTTACGAGGACTACCACTACTTTCACCTTGTTGAGAATCATGATCAATTCTTTTAGGGTGTCCTTTAGGATATAAAGGATCTTGAGTAGCTATACCACCCCTAGTTCTAATTCCATAAGCATGTTTATCTCCTGAGGCATTAACTAGCATATCTTTTTGTACCTTAGCAAGTTGATCAAGTTAGGTTTGAACCATTTGAAAGTGTTTACAAAGCATTTTAATATCATTAGAAGTTCTTTCCACAATATCTTTCAACTCATTAATAGCTCTAGAGTTTTCCAATAAATGATTCTGAACTTGTCTATTAAAATTATCTTATTTAACAATAAATGTGTCAAGTTCCTCTAAGCATTGATCAGGAGGCTTACCATAGGGAATATCACCTTCATTAAAGTGGAGAGAGTGTAGCTCAATAGTAGATGAGTGGGTAATTGGCTTACATAATTCTTATCTAGGAGGTAGATTCTTCACATCTTCGGCTCTAATATCTTTCTCCTTTAGACACTTCTTAGCTTCCTTCATCACTTCATCATTTCATGCAATAACTCCCCTCTTCTTTGGTGTTGGTGTTGGATCTGGTTTAGGCACAAGTGGTTCAGGAGTAATAGGCTCAGGTGTATTTAGCTCAGTTGAAGTCCAATCATCATAATTCTTGCTTATCTTAGCCATTAATTCTTCATCATATGTAGGAGTTCTTTTCCTGAAAACACAATCAGCAAAGCTATCTAGGTATGTCCTAGAATCATCAGTTAGTCCATTATAATAAATATCAAGAAGATCATTTTTAGGCAATGGATATCCAGGATGTGCATGAATCAAGGCACAGAACCTTGTCCATGACTCATGCAATTTATCTTCTTCTACCTGTTTAAAATCAAAAAGTCTCTGCAAAGCATCATGTCTAGCACTGGGAGGAAAATATTTCTGGAAGAAAGAAGCAATCAAGCAATCAGGGCTATCAATGGAACCAGGAGGTAATCTATTAAACCACGCCCTAGCTTCTCATTTTAGTGAAAAAGGGAAGATCTTAGTGACAAAGTACTTACGCATCTTAAAATCACCAGAGAATAAAGCACTCATAGTAGAAATCTCATTCATATGAGCCACAACACTCTCATTTTCAGTCCCACAGAAAGGTTCTTTCTCAACAATGTCCAAATAGGATAAATCAAGAGAGAAATCATAATCTTTATCTTTAATATCTATGGGAGAGGTGGCAAACTTAGGATCAGAGGAAAGTTTAGGAATAATGGTACGTCTAGCAAGGAGACTCTTAATAGCACTAGTACCATGTGTGTTTCGGCACTCTTCAACAAATTCATCAGTGAACTCAATGTAACCATAATTAATATCATAACTCTCACTAGACACAAGTGAGCTAACAAGTGTAACAGTGTCTTCACTAGGAGTTTCAGTATTTCCTAGACTAGCCATAGTAGCATCTAGGAAAGGACCTAATGAACCACTCGCATCAAGCATAGTAGAAGTAACATCATGAGCATCAAAAGCAGTTTCAGATTCAGCAGTAGTAGCAGTGTGTGTAGCATGAGTATGTGGTGGTGGTGTGACAAGCTTACTTATAACAAACGGTGAATCAAGAGAAATAGAGGTGTTTAGGACAGTACCTCTTCTTGTAGTGGATGGTAGAATAGGAAACTTTCCATCACGAGCCTTACCCATGATGAACAGAGTAGCAGTGAACAATAGTATATCCAAGCGATCTTATAAATAAAGCTATGCTCCCCGGCAACGGCGCTAGAAAATAGTCTTGATGACCCACAAGTATAGGGGATCGGAACAGTCTTCTTAGGTAGTATTACCCAATTTATTGATTCGACACAAGGGGAGCCAAAGAATACTTGCAAGCCTTAACAACTAAGTAGTCAATTCAGCTGCACCTGGAAATAGTTCTTTCTCACAGAATTTTATTAGTAGCAACAGTTTGTAGTAGCAACAGAAATGATCCTCCCCAAATTCCCCGTCCGGGCAGGGTGCCAGAACGGAGTTTTTGGATCTGAATCTTGGTTTCTGATGGTGGCGGCGAAGCTGAACTCTTTCTGGAAAAACGACGACCCCCCCTCCCGGTTTTTAGGTCAAGGGATAACTTATAGGCGAAGAGGGAACCCGAGGGGGTGCCTGGGGTGGCCGCACCCCTAGGCGCGGGCAGGGCCCATCCGCGCCTGGCAGGGGTGTGGGCCCCCGAGGCCTCCACTCCGTTTCGTCTTCTAGCTCTGTGGATCTTCTAGCGAAATATAATTTTTGGCATATTTTCCGGGATTTTTCCTGATAGTTGATTTTCTGCACAAAAAGTAGACACCAAGGTAATTCTGCTGAAAACAACGCCAGTCCGTGTTAGTTGTATCCAAATCACACAAGTTTATAGTAGAAACAATAGCAGAAGTGTTCGGGAAAGTAGATACGTTTTGGAGGTATCACACCTAGGGTTAGTGTAGGATCTCTAAATCTGACATGTCATATATATTGATTGCGCATTGCATTATGCCATGTATTGATTGCCGCCTGTCTTTCCGGTATTGGTTCTTCGGGATAGGATCCGAGCCCGAGGCAGAAGTCAACAACACCGAATATCCATATCTGCCTACTTAAGAACAAGGCAAGCGTAGCCTCTTATTCTGAACCTATGTTTTACAAAGTATTTACTTTCTTGCTATGTTGCACACGATTCCAACGTGGTCATTGTCGGTAGCTAGAGTTACCTATCTGCTGCACAGTTTACCTTTTGTAGCCTTATACTCATGTTCCACTGCTCCTAGTATAACTAAGTGACCCCTCTCATATGCATCCGAGGTTTCTCCGAACTAGGTTTTACACCCCTCAGAACTCTAGAATATTGATTTTAGTTGATTTTTATTATTGTAAATATTGTAAATTAATTTTTATTACTGTGTATGTATATGTTAGGGTTTCTCCGAATTAGGGTTTATATCTCTCAACACCCTACCTAACCTTCTCCCTTAGCCGCTTTGACTTATTCGCTTTTCCACCTATGCAGAAAATATGGAACCACATGGCAAAGACAAAGAAAAGGAAGAGTTGATCCAAGGTGTGATCCGCGCGGAAGAAAATATAGATGTATCGACATTTCTAAACAACTCCGATGAGGGTGGTCCTCTTTTTGCCGGAAGAGACGACTTCTTTGAGGGATAAGGTGATGCCTTCCGCGAGGGAGAAGGCGATGCCTTCTGTGATCCGGAGGGAACCTTCAATATTACAAACTCCAGCAAGGTGCATGTAATATAATTAATTAATCATCTGTTGTCTATTTACAAATATTAACGACGATCTTTCTTCTTTTAGCCCTCTAGACCGAGCAAATCTACTAAAAAGAGCAAACGAGGCCCAACCAAAAAGTTGGAAGACCATGAGAGATTCAGGATCGAAGAAGTCGGTGAAGACGACAAACCGACGGCTCCCGTTGTTGTCACAAAAAAATTTGTGGCACAATGCGGAGTAATAGTTAGGGACTTCGTCCCGATCACCATTCGAAATTGGAATAGAACTGCTAATGCGGAAGAAGAGGGAACATCTTTATTTCTCTCTCGCGTGGCCAAAGATTTACTGTGGAAGAGGCTCATGATTAATTTCACCCTACCGAAGGTAGAGCTGGATCCAAATGCGGAGGATCCAGTTGAGGAGGCCAAGCAACATGCCAAAGCCATGCAGATGAAGGTCAAGGAGTGGGCTATGAAGAAGATGACCCAGGTATTCACCAACTGGAAGAAAATATTGCACCTTGACTATGTCATGAAAGAGACGAATCCGGATTTCGAGAAGATTCAGTATCAGAAGTTAAAACCATTCTGGGCCGAGTTTGTTAATTACAAGACATCAAAAAAAGCTAAGAAAATGTCTGAAACGAATAAGCTAAATGCTGCTAACAAGAAGTATCACCATATTATTGGGCAAGGTGGCTACATGGCTGACATTCATAAGTGGAAGAAACTTGAGGATGATCTGTGTGATAAAGAGGTCACCCCAGAGAAAGACGATTGGATCGAACGTGCAAAGAATTGGTTTTATGGGCATGGGGGAACGTTGGACTCACAAGGGAAGTGTATATATAACATAAGACATAAAGAAGACCCCTTGCCAATCGAGAAAATAAGAAAAGCAGTAAAGGCTGTTGAAAAGGGGGAGTTCATTCCCGATAGAGAGAATGACGAGCTCACACTCGCCCTTGGGAATAAGGAACACGATGGATGAACACGAGGCACAATAGGCTCCCAACCATGGAGCATTGGGTTTCCTGAAGACAGGAAGAAATATCCTGATAGAAGCCGTAAGAGGAGAAAGGACAAGGCGGAAGTTGAAGCAAAAATCCAGGCAGATCGGATGCGTATAATTGAAGAACAAATAAATCAACAACAAGATCAAATTAACGCACTTAGCCAGCAAGGTACTACCGGCCCATCTCAACATCACATGGTGGTAGAACCTGCATTCGATGCTACCGGCCTATCGAATAATCGAAAAAGCAGTGTGGCTCATCTCAACATCACTGAGGTCCCGGGCACCGACGATGACGATGGTGCACCGACGATGGCTCATGTTGGCTACCCCGTGGATGATATCACGCAGATGACACACTGCGAGCTACATGTCAAAGTTGTGAACATAACTATGAAGGTGGCGGTCGGCTATGCCTTACCAATTGGACCTGCACCAACTTACCATTGTCGTCCGGTTCCACAGGGCTACGCTATTATTGGGGTGGATGAAGTCATGCACAACTTTGAAGGTTTGAAGCTTGACTACCCTGCAGGTGAAGGGGATGTGACTGAACTAGGAGAAGCAACAAACGTCACCATTCTATGTCCAAAGGAATGTATTGTGCTTCAAAATCAGATGCCAAGACCATCTTCGTCGCCGCCTCACCCGTCTCCAGCGCAGTCGTCGCCACCGCGGCAGCCGTCTCCGTCGCCTCACCCGTCTCCGTCGCCTCACTAGTCTCCAGCACAGCCGTCGCCGCCGCGGCAACCATCACCGGTGCCTTAGGGAAAAAAGCGTAAGCGTACCACCGCTACTCTACGGAGTGGTAAGCGATCGCCGACACGTAAACAAGAGCCTCTTCCAAAATTACCAAAGGTTTCTCCCAAGAGAGCTTATGACTGTACTAAAGAGGAGACTATGGCGACCGTCGAGGCGGAAACGACAACATTTTTCGCTAAGCTGAGGCGGCCGAAAGAGCCAGAGTTCCCCAGCACCGAAGAAGATAAAGCCCGAGTGTTCAAAATGCTAAAGGGCCTTCACCAACCAGAGCCAAAGCTGTCATCAGACTATGAGCGCTCTATTCTCAAGTCACATGCGACACAACAACTATCAAAGAGCACTAGTGCAAGCGGGAAATCTGTTCCCCAGCTCAGAGAACAAACAAAACAATCTTGCGCCCCTCTCAAGGTGATTTCCCATACCAATGCAACCGAAGAGCAGTATGATCCAGATATAGTTGCACTATACGGAGAAGCGACCGCTGCTCAAGGTATGAGTATTGCCTACTACTTATCCCAGTTACAGTACTTTCCCGCGGGTGAAGTAGCATACAAATACCAGTACGGGAAACCTCTCGTCAAACCTGAGGAGGTAAAGAATCTACCAAAAAAAGCAAAGATTGCATAACTGATACATGCATGCCACAGAGACCGGTGCTAACTGGATAATTATGAGGGTTACAAAAAAGCATTACAGGAAAGAAGATGACCTAATAGCCATTGAATTTGTTGAACTATTTTAATTATTCAATCAAGACGCCTTGGACAAATCACTCATCAGTGCATATTGTCTGTATGTACTAATTCTGTAATTAATTAAGTCTCTAGCTATCTCACCTTGTTTATTGCATGTATATAATCATACTATAACATGTAGAATGAAGATTCTCGAATGCAGCAGAAGAAAAATCTATGACATTGGGTTCGTTGACCCATATTATGTTTATCAAGATAATCTCAAAGAAAAACCCCAGGATATAGAGGATAATATTGTACACGCGTTAAGGTTTCAAGAAGACAAAAGGGAAATACTATTTCCTTACAACTTTGAGTGAGTGTTTTTGTCTTGTATACACTTTCTATTTCGTTTACTCGACGTTAAGTGTATAATTGATGAGTTATGCATGCGCAGCTTCCACTATATACTGTTAATCATTCAACCTGACAAAGGACGGGTATTAGTCATGGACTCGAAACATAAACCCCTTGAGACGTGAGCGGACATGCAGATGACGCTCCAGCGGTAATTCTAATCATTACGGGACTATATCGGCAACGTTCGTGAATTTTATGATATCAAGTATTTAATAACTCTTTTTATTCATTTTCTTCGCCGGGCAGCGCTTGGAAACGGTTCACCAAGAAGGCTAGGGGTGTTTGGAAAAAGTTAATTTAAACCACTAGATGTAAGTACCACTAGCTAGATCCGTGCATCTCTTTAATTCTAGTTTTGATATTGTTATCATGCTTGATTATTATGTTGATTAAACTATGTTCTCGTAAAGTGCCTGACGCAGGGACCAGGGAACAATTTATGTGGATACTATGTTTGCGAGTTCATCCGTCAGACGTGATGTGAGAAGGGCAGAAATTTAGAGCAACTTAATGTACGTAATTTTTTTATAGTTTTTTATTACCATCAAATTGTGTTTAGTTTCATTCATATAGGTTGACTATTTTTTAAATCAGCTCGAACGTCTACGGGATGGTCTTCTGCCAAAGGATCACATACGAGCAATTCAGAAGGAATTGGCGGGATTTTTGGATGCAGAAGTCCTAAACCCAAAAAGAGAATACTATGCGGGTATATAGGCAATAGGGACTGTACAAAGAGCTTATTTTGTATGTATATATGTGCATGAAACCCGCGTATCGAATGAAATATGTTGGACACTTGGATCTCTATTGTCATGATGATGTTGTATAATATAATGGTTCCTTTATTGATGAGTGCAAAACACAAAATAAAAAATAAAACAATATAAATGAATTATCTTCCGTGGCACAAAAAGTGGTCAAAATGCTGCCGTGGCAAATAAAAGTGGCCAAAATGAATTCTCTGCCGCGGCAGAAAAATATGCCAAATCTCTGCAGCGGCAGAGAGTGTTTTGTCCCGGTTCGTGTTACGAACCGGGACGGTTGCTCCTCCCCCTCGCGCGGAGCAGCGGCCACGTGGACCACATTTTGTCTCAGTTCGTGGTCTAACTGGAACTAAAGGGTCAGGGTTGGGCATCCGTGACTAAATTCCCTTACAAACCGGGATGCATGGAACCGTTTGCACTAGTGTGTGTTTAAAACTTGGTCTTGGCTAGGTTTAGACGGATCCCTATGTGGTCTTCTTGTTCCTAGCTTTTCTTAGTTTGCTTCTCTTCTATTCTTTTTTTGTTTGTAAGTTTGGACCTGGGACATCTGCTCTGTTATCTACTCGTAATGGAACTCGGCTCCTTGTGGAGGCGTATGGAAAAATACCCTCTTATGCATGATTGATGTAAATTGCTCATAGACAGTTTATCCCCAGTTTTTGTAACCTTTTGTTTGTTATACTCCTTCCATACCAGGTTATTAGTCTATTACGTATTTTGAGATAAAATATTGACAAATATAGCCAACAAAATGTTAGTCATATGTTACCAAAAGTACATCATTGGATTCGTATTTTAAAGATGTTTCCAATGGTATAATTTGGGTGACATATCACTAACATTTTGTTTGCTAAATTACTAGTCAAAATTTTACTTTGAAATACGTAATAGCCTAATAAACCGGTATGAAGGTAATAGGAACCTTTATGTAAAATGATGAATGTATACCAATAAAAGCTATTTAGAACCTAAAAAAGGCTCTTTGACGTGGAAACAGTCTATCTCACACTACTGGAAAAACCATCTTCGGTTCGATCAGAACAAGCCCAGCAGTCCCGGCCTGGCAAAGCCCGCGACTAGTGGGAGCACTAGTCCCGGGCCGTGAGGCCGTTAACGTCTAGAAATGGCCGTAGTGACTAGTCCCGGGCCGGACCAGGTCATTAGTCCCGGTCCGTAATACGGCCTGGGACTAATAACCTGGAGCAGGCCAGCTGGTCCTTTCGTGGACTATTAGTCCCGGGTCGTATCACGGCCCGGAACTAGTTGTCCACGACTATATAATCTGCCTCCTGTCCTAAAGCATATGGTGGCCATTTTTCTCAAAGAAGCAAGAGAGTTCATGCCATTTGTTTCTCATGATTTGTCAAGATTTAGTTTGCAACACCTAAATCCAAAGCTTTGAAAGGTTAGAACTTCATTCTTTCATCTCTTATTGCTACTTTAGATCTATAATGCTCTAGAAGTATAGAGATATGGATCAAATGCATGCATGCTCTAGAAGTAGCTAGAAGGATTTTTATATATATGTGTAACAAATTTTGATTAGGCACACAATTACTGAAAATTGAAATGTGTAATTTTAGAGTTTCAGATCTTAGAATGGAATGAGGTTTTCACTGATAGTGATGGGGATACGCTTACCGGGGTATACCCAGCAGGACGTTTCCGACTGGCCCAGGAACTGGCGAGTGGGCCTGCAAGACGGCGACTGGATCGAGACCTGGCGTGGATCCAAGCGACTGGAAGCTGAAGGCCCAGGAGAGTAGATAGGCCCAGTCGGATTAGGTTAAACGAGTACCGAAACCTTAACAGATTCGGTTGAGATTTGTAAACCCTAGGGAGGGTGAGTCTATATAAACCTCCCTACAGGGCGTGTAAACTTACGTTCCATGATCCACCCAAGCGACTCGCCGCCTAGCCGTCGAGCTCGCTCCTTTGTACCTCCACATAATACAATCTAGCAGGAGTAGGTCGTTACCCTCCGGGGCCCGAACCTGGGTAAAACCCTGAGTATACGCCCTCATCTCGCACCGCAGATGGCTGGCCGCCCTTGCCCTTCGTTCTACTACTCGCTGCCGATTGCAGCATCTTCCGTGGTCATTCCCACGATAGTGGCGCCCACCGTGGGGCCTGGCCGGTCTGGCCGGTGTTCTGCAGCGAGATCCAATCTGCCCATCAACGAGTCGGTCGCCACCGGCCGCATGATAGCGATCGGCGAGATGCTCCAGATCTTGCCGAGCAGCTACGTCCCGGCGGCGCGACCCGTCACGCACAGCATGATCTTGTCGGTCGGCACGATCAGCCTCTTCGTCGGCCTCACCGACGTCATCGTCTCGGAGGACTCGGCTCGCATCCGCGAGTCACCGCCACGCGACCGGCTCTCCGAGAGCCAGGTGCGCACGATCTATCGCCTCGCCTTCGAGTACAACTCGGCCCACAGCAACGTGGCCGAAAACTCCGCGGCCGCGGAAGACGCGGCCCTCAAAGACGACGCCGACTAGGCGACCCCGGCGTCACTCGCCGGATCCATTACCGCGGCTTCGCCCGCAGGCTCCATCACCCAGGTCTCCAACGTGGGAGACTTCGAGGATCCCTCCATCTTTGGGATCTTTGACTTCGACTCCGGGTCAGAAAATTCCGCCGATCTCCACGACGGGACCGGTCGCCACGCCGCGACCTACATGGCGACTGGCACCGATCCGCCGGAGGATCCCTTCTCCACCCTGATCCCTCCTAACTCCACGGCAATGGAGGTCGAGGAACTCCGCCTGAAGCTGGCGGAGGCAGTCCGCAAGGAGCAAGCCGAGCGCGAAATTTTTTGCCTCGAGCAGGTGACGACGCAGGAGCTGTCGCGCTACCACCAGCAGCGAATCAGGTCGCGCTTGAACCCCACCGTCCAGGGGCGCGCCCTAAACTTCGACGACGAGAACGACCCCGCCCGCGTGGCCGAGCGCGCGATCTGCGAGAACGCGTCACCAGGAGGAAGCGCCCGGCCCCCACCAGGGTCGACGGCGATGGGCGCCTCACCTCCACCCAACCGCACACCCCCCAGGGATCAGCCGCGGATAGTGGTCTCCTCACGGGAGCGAGACGCGAACGGCCTACCACTGTTCTCCACCCCGATGGATAACCTCGTGGCAGGTCGAGCAGCGGCCGACAACATCACGGCCACCGGCGACGGCGCCCTACAGATCCAGCACGTCAGGGCCCTACTCGCAAAGGCGGTCGAGCAGCAAAACGCAGGCGCTGACTCACAGGGTCGGGTGTACTCGCGTTCTTAGGGCAGCAGAGCGGCCTCAAGCGGCCGCCCATTGGCGGCAAACACCCTCAATTGCCCGCCACCCGAACCACTGCAGCTCCAACACCGACCCGCGAACGCGGCACTCTCCACCAACGACCCCAGGCCAGCACCAACTTCGTCGCTGCCAACGGTCAGCCCGTCGACGCCCGCACCCACATCATCAACAACCAAAGCTGGCGCGCACGCCAGCCCGACGACCTGCGACACACCTAACCACCGCCGCGACGGCGCCAATGGGTCGCTAAGCCGACTCGGGCCCGGTGCTTTGGACCGATGATCCGAGGCGAAAATACCGGCGAACTTCAAAGCGCCAAGGAAATAGAGAAGTACGACCCTCGACGACCCTCCGTGGCTGGACACCTACCTCATGGCGATGGGGATCGCTGGCCACACCGACCTGCTAGCCGCCCGTTACCTTCCCCTGATGACGGAGGGAACGTGCAGGCAGTGGATCAACACTCTTCCCCCAGATAGCATCGACTCCTGGGAAGAGATGCGCGACGCCTTCGTCAGGCACTTCGAGTGCTCCTACACCCGCGCCACCACCATCGAGGACCTGGAACGATGCATCCAGGGACCCCGTGAGTCGACCCGCAGCTGGGTCCAGCGGTGGCAAGAACTATAGTACAACGCGGTCGGCATCCACCCGGACACCACGATCCACTGCTTCAAGACCTCATGCCGCTACGAGCCCCTGGTCGCCAAGCTCAAACGACACTCCCGCACACTCGACAACATACCGGATCTCCTCGAGATCGCCAAGAGATACGCGGATGAAGACCCAAACCAGGAAACCGACGACGAGTCGGGCGGTCAACGCCGCACAAACGGCACCGACAACGGACGACGGTTCGACCTATGCTACAGCAACACTCGCCTCACCGGCAAGCGCCGCAGTGACGGACGAGTCGACTTTGTCGCCAACGCTGGGCACGCGCAGCGCGAGCCCAAGATCTTCCGCAGCGACGGAGGACAACGCCGCGACGACGGCAATTACAAGGCGAAACCAAGGTTTGACCCCGCGGCCCTCCTTAACCAACCTTGTGCGTTTCACAGCAGGGAAGGGAATCCCGCCACGCACACGACCGCCGACTGCCACTCTCTCAAGGAGATTGAGAAGGCATGGCGAGCGCGGGAGGACCCCGACAACAACCCGCCAAACGGCGGAAAATTCGGCAGTGTGGCTGGCTCGCTCCACACCTTCACAGGCTTCAACACGAAGCGCGAGAAGAAGTTCATCGCCCGCACCATCGCCGTCAACGCGGTGGACGCGTTCCCGGTTCCTCAACCGGTCGGAGCAGCCCATCACCGGTGCCGCCAGGACCACTCGCCACGCGCGAGTACCCGGGCGAGTCGCCCGGTGGTCAAGCCCAAGGTGGAGACCACGGCTCCCAAGACATTGATGGACGGCGGCAGCTCCATGAACATCCTGTACCTGGACACCTTCAGGCGACTGCGGCTTCCGCAGTCGATGGTCGAAACGACCTACACCACGTTCCACGGCATCGTCCCCGGTCGGAAGGCGTACCCGATCGGCAAGATCACGCTGCCAGTCACCTTCGGCACACCAGCAAACTTCCGCACCGAGTGGATCGTCTTCGAGCTGGTACCCTTCGACAGACCCTACCACTGCATCCTGGGGCGCCAGGCGTTCGCCAAGTTCATGGCAGCGCCCCACTACGCGTACAACGCGATGAAGCTCCCCGGGCCACGCGGCGTCATCACCATCAACGGCGTCATCACCATCAATGGCCGCCGAGTGCGAGGCCAAAGGATCCGAACTCGCTGACACCGTCATCGCGGCAGAGACCAACCACGCCAACGAGCTCGCCAACACGCGAAAGGGTCAACACGACCCACCATACTCAAGAAGCCCAATTCGGAGGGCGTCAACACCTTAGCCTTCGAGGCGAAGACGCACACCCGCACCGTCGAGCTGGTCCCAGGCGACTCCAGCCAGACGGTGACGATCGGGACGGGCATGAGCCCAGCATAGGAAGGCGCGCTCATCGAGTTCCTCCGTGAGAACAGGGACATTTTCGCATGGAAGCCCTCTGACATGCCTGGTGTCCCTAGGGAACTCGCTGAGCACAAACTCAACGCCGACCCCAAAGTGCGACCTGTCAAGCAGTCGCTACGGCCCTTCAATGAAGAGCGCTGCCGAGCCATCGCCGAGGAGGTGCAGTGTCTACTCGCTGCAGGCTTCATCCGGCCAATAAAATACTCCAAGTGGATGGCAAACCCAGTCCTGGTCGAGAAGAAAAATGGGACCTGGAGGATGTGTATCGACTACACAAACTTAAACAGCGCCTGCCCGAAGGAGCAATTCGTCCTCCCGCGGATCGACCAAATAATCGATTCCACCGCGGGCTCGGAGTCGCTGTGTTTCCTCGACGCCTACTCTGGGTACAACCAGATCAAAATGGCTGTCGAGGACGAGGAAAAGACGGCGTTCATCACGCCATTCGGAGCCTTCTGCTACACCGCCATGACCTTCGGTCTCAAGAACGCCGGGGCGACCTACCAGCGGTGCATGCAGGAATGCCTTGCGAGCCAAATTGGCCGCAATATCCACGTCTACATCGACGACGTGGTAGTGAAATCCGCTCGCCAGGGCGATCTACTCGCCGACCTGGCGGAAACATTCGCCAACCTGCGGAAATACAAGATAAAGCTAAACCCAGGCAAATGCACCTTCGGTGTACCAGCAGGGCAACTACTGGGGTACGTCGTCTCCAAGCGTGGGATCGAGGCGAACCCCACCAAGATCGACACAATCGCTCGACTCGGCAAACCCGAGTGCCTGCGCGACGTCCAGAAGCTGGCCGGGCGAGTCGCGGCTCTCAGCCGCTTCATCCCCCGATTGGGCGAAAAGGCGATGCCCCTATACCGCCTGATGCGGAAGAACCCCACCTTCCAGTGGGACAAGGAGGCGGACGACGCCCTCCGTGACCTCAAGAAGATGCTACTCGCAGCACCGCTACTCGCCGCCCCCGTCGACAAAGAACCCATGCTGGTCTACGTCGCGGCTTCCGAGCATGTCGTCGGCGCCGTCATGGTCGTCGAGCGGCCGGAGGAAGGAAAGGAGCGCCAGGTACAACGACCGGTGTACTATATCAGCGAGGTCCTCACCGAGTCGCGCCAGCGGTACCCGCAATACCAGAAACTGGTATACGCAGTCTTCAGAGCACAGCGGCGATCGCCGCACTACTTCCGAGCACCGATCACGGTCGTCTCCTTAGCACCGTGCGGACATCATCCGCAACTGCGGCGTGACCGGGCGAGTCGCCAAGTGGGCCGTCGAAATCGGCGTCCACAACATCAAGTACGAGCCATGAAAAGCGATCAAGTCGCAGGCTCTCGCGGACTTCATTGCCGACTGGGAAGAAGCCCAGCAGCCGGAAAAGCTGCCATACCTCCACTACTGGAGCCTGCACTTCGACGGCTCCAAGAACACGGACGGCGCAGAGCAGGATCGTCGACTTCCCGAAGGCGACAAGCTCGCCACGCCCTCGCCTCGACTTCACCCCCTGCACCAACAACATGGCCGAGTATGAGGCACTACTCCATGGCATGCGAGCTTCCAAGGAGATGAACGTCAACCGCCTACGCTGCTACGGAGACTTCGACCTCGTCGCTGGGCAAGTCGCTGGCACCTGCGACGCCGTCTCTCCCACCATGGCGGCGTACCACCAGGTAGTAGACAAGCTGGGCGGACACTTCGCAGGCTACTCCGTCGAGTGGATCGACAGGCGGAAGAACAAGGAGGCCGACGCACTCTCTCGCATCGGGTCGGCTCGACTCGCACCACCCGCCGGCGTCTTCCTCGACACGATCACTAAGCCGTCCGTCTCTACCCCAAGGGAGATCGACATCGGAGTCCCGCTGCAACCAGAGGCAGCCCTGGTCGCACTCATCGCCGATCCAGAAGATTGGACTAGGCCATACATGGCCTACCTGGAGGGAGGCACCTTGCCGGGAGACAAAACAGATGCCCGGATGATAACGCGACGCTGCAAATCCTTCGTCATCATCGACGGCGAGCTCCACAAACGCAGCGTGACCGGCGTGTTCCAACGCTGCGTCCAACCCGCCGAAGGACGCAAGATCCTCCACGACATCCACTCCGGCGACTGCGGCCACCACGCCGAAGCCCGCTCTCTAGTCGCAAAGGCTATGCGACACGGCTTTTACTGGCCCACCGCACACGCCGACGCGATCGACATTGTCCAACGGTGCGCCGGGTGCCAGAAGTACGCCAACCAGACACACGTGCCGAGCTCAGCACTCAAGACAATCCCCATCACCTGGCCATTCGCCGTATGGGGCATGGACATGGTAGGCCCCTTAAAAAAGGCCCCCTCCGGCTTCACCCACCTCCTGGTCGCGGTCGACAAGTTCACCAAGTGGGTGGAGGCCAAGCCAGTCCGGAAATGCGACGGGAAGACCGCCACAAAATTCCTACGCGAGCTCATATATCGCTACGGGTTCCCAAACAGCATCATCACGGACAATGGCACCAACTTCGCCAAAGGATCCATGGCCGAGTTCTGCGTGGAACACCACATCCGGCTCGACCTCGCGTCAGTCGCCCACCCGGAGTCCAACGGCCAGGTGGAACGGGCCAACCAAAGCATCCTCCACAGTTTGAAGCCACGGCTCCAAGTACCACTCGAGCGCACTGTCGGGTGCTGGGTCGAGGAGCTACCCTCCGTCTGGGGTATCCGCACCTCGGTCAACAGGTCAACAGGGTTCACCCCCTTCTTTATGGTGTACGGCGCCGAGGCAGTCATGCCCACCGACCTCGAGCACGACTCGCCAAGGGTCGTCCACTACACGGAGGCTGCGAACGAACTCACACGTCATGATGGAGTCGATCAAATCGACGAGGCACGCGACCTGGCTCGCTCACGCACTGCCATCTACTAGCAAGGACTCCGTTGCTACCACAACCGGCGGGTGAAAACTCGCACCTTCCAAGAAGGCGACCTGGTGCTGCGCCTCATCCAGGACAAGAAGGGCATGCACAAGCTCTCCCCCCCATGGGAGGGACCATTCGCCATCGGGCGAGTACTCGACAACGACGCCTACTACCTCATCAACGTCCGCGGGGACGGCAAACTCGACGTCAAGCGACCATGGAATGTAATCCTCCTACGGAAGTTCTACTCCTAGAACTCCACATATGTATCCCCCAGTCGCTATGAAATAAAAATATTGGTTACCGCAAATTGCGTCTACTCTCCGTGTCTTGTGCCACTCAGACTGTAGTAATGACACCAAGCTAACTGCAGGAGTCAACCTCTGGTACAGCAATGATCGGCACGGCCAAGTAGTGCGCTACAAGGGCACCGGGTTACCCTGTGTCTTGTAACGCCCACGAAAAACGCCTACCCGAGCCCCATTGAGTCGCTTAGCTCGACCGGGCTTAACGAGCCAAGACAACGCCTTCGCTCCTCACGCGACCATGATCCTCCGCATCCTCGACACGCCGACTCGAACGGCCAAGTACCATGCTCGGGGGACGACCGGTTCATGAGCGGCTAGGAAGACGCCAAGTATGAGAGCATGCCCAGACTCCCCATGCGATGACGACGGGCCAGGCAGTGATGCGCCACTCTAACGCGCCAAGTCCTCACCCACCCTAGAGTCGCGCCTAGAACAACCAAGTACCACGCTCGGGGACTCGGCTACCCGACCTCGTTCGCGCAAGGGAAAATGGTGAAGTACAGAGCACTCATGGGAGTCGCCTTGCGACTGGCTTTCCGAGTTCGGGCGAGTCGACCTCAATAACAAAATGTTCAAAACCGCAAACACACAACAAACGAGGTAAACCCCATAAAAAGGGCGGACGCGCTCAGGGACTCGTTCAACCCTCAATCACCAACACAAGACAATCCAGAAAATAAGACGATATCTCATTATAGCATATCACAAATGTCACAAAATACAAAGTATGCCCAACGGCAGAACTGCTACTAACGCCCTAGGGCACAATGTTTTACTCCGCAGGCTTCGACGACGACTCGCCGCCACCCTTGCGATTGCGAATGAAGGGAGTGTACGGGTTTGACGGGTACGTCGTCAGCTCACCCGCCATCGCCGCACGGAAGAGCTGCTCGATCGTGAAGTCCCGGTGCTGTGGCTCGGGGTCGTTGGGTGCGACCATCGTCTCCTGGTAAGGAAGGAGATCGCCCATCGCCCAGACGCGATCGGAGTATACCGTGGCGCGGTCCGTCAGCTTCAGCACCTCAGCGATCTCCACCGATCCCGTCGACGACGGGTAGCCACTCGTCACGTCGGCCAGATAGAAATCTTCCGGGAAGTGGGCGAGCCCAAGGCTCAGCGCCGTCGCCGCCCCGCACCGGAACGCGGACCGCGTCATGAACTCGACGACTGATGGCGCCTTCTCCAAGTACCGCCACACTTCGACGAGGTCGCTGGGAATCACTTCCGTGGGCGACATCTCTTGAAGATACGCCCGAATACAAGTCGCGGACAGCGTGGCCGAGTCGACCAGAGTGGCCACACACTACCGCGCGTCGAATGACTGCGCTTCTTCCGCGCTATCAATAATCCGACCTATGGACAGGAGGGGTAGTGAGTACATCAAACATCACACAATGGAAACATTATAGGCAGAGGCGGCACACATACCAATCAAAGGGCGGGAGAGCTCCGTAATGAAGTTTTGAAGAGAGGAGTAGTCGTCTTGAAGCCCAGCAACAAGGGCGTCGGAGACCTTACGCTCCTTAGTGGCGGCCGTAACAGCAGCCTTGGCTCGCCCATCTGCCGAGCTCGCCTCCTCCTTCGCGTCCGCAAGCTCGCGCTCAAGGTCGGTGATCCGCTTCTCCACCAAACTCAACGCCGATTGCGCCGCCGTCAGCTCACTCGCCGGGACAAGTCCCTGGCGAACCTCTTCGGCCTTCGCAGCAATCGCTTGGAGCCCCTTGTTCGCCTCTTGAACGGCGACAAGTTCCTTCTCCGCGCGACATTTCTCAGCAAGCCGGTCGGATGATTCACGCTGCAAACCCTGTGGAAAACTCAAACAGTTAGCAAAAACGAAATCCTAAAGTGCCCACTCGCTGAAATTTAGCGACTGGACACTCGGGGACTGGAGATCAAAAATCCTAAGTGCCTACCCACTGAAATTCAGCGACTAGACACTCGGGGACTGGCGATCAAAAATCCTGAGCGCCCACCTGCTGAAATTCAGCGAATGCGCACTCGGGGACAGGGCGCAAGAAATAAAAGCAAAGCACCAAAAGAATTTGACCACTGCAATTCAGTGGCCTGATCCTCGGGGACTAGACATACCTGGATGGATGCGCCCAGCATGTCATGCAGTTGTAGTGCGTCCACGGATGTGAGAAGAGCCGGAGTGTGCCCGCGACGCTGCTCGGCCTCCGTCTCGGCGACCCCAGGTGCGCGGCTCGATGGCGTGGTACCACTCGCCGTGGCCGCTCTGGCCATGAAGCGGGGTAAGGTCGCGATGGATGCGCCAGCACCAAAAGAGGCCGGCTCGGCCATCCCAGGCGAGGAAGCACCCTCCTTGGTCACCGAGTTCGCCCCCGCCGCGGGATCACTCGGAGCAATCGTCGTGTCGTCAGACACTGTGACGACTTCGTCGCTCTTGGCCTTCTTGGAACTGTCTGCGGGGGCAGCGACCTCATCAGCCTTCCTCTTCCGAGAGGGGGCCTCCTCGGCGACGACTGATGCCACCTTGGCCACGGACGGATGGCCTATCTTTTTAACCCTAGTCCTGCGAATTGAGTATATGAGCAAAGTGGTTCGACTACAATGAAAAATAAAGCAGGTGAATAAAACTCACTTGGTGACTGGAATGAACCGGAGCCCCGTGCGGATGCCAGCCGGCTTCTCCAGTTCGGGGCCCAGTCGTCGACTGAGGCCCATTTCCAGGACATCATGCGCCCAAGACACATACGGCCTCTTTGTTGATGAGGACGTGACAGTCGCCTCCACAACGTCTTCGGCAGGAACTCTCCTGGGAGGCGAGCCGCTGCCGAGCGACCGACCCAGAGATCGGGCGAATGGGGGAGGAATTGAGGCTAGAGGCACCTCACTCAGGACGGTGGCATCCGGTGCCGTCGTAGCGCTGTCCCTGGTCGGCTAACGCCGGAGCTACTCGCGGAACGAGGCGGAGATGCTTGTTTCGCCGGCTTCGTCTTCCTCTTCGGAGGGGCCTTCACTTCTTTCTTCTTCTTCTTCTTTTTCGACGGAGTAGCCTCGCGACGCGAGGTGTGCTCGGGGAGCTCGTCGTCATCATCGTCATGACGTTCGAGGCTTCTGCTTGCTTCGAGCTCACGCTGACGCTGTCCGCGAGTTTTGCGAACCAGTGGGGCGACCTCTTCCTCGGACTCGTCTTCATCGCTGCTCCTGTCACTCTCGACGCCGCCCCTCGCAGGAGGAGATTCGCCCCTGTCCTGGACGGACGAGCTTGAATTCTCGTCGTCCGCGGGCAGAAGCCACCCTTACACCACTTGAAATAACTGCAATAGTCATGAGACAGTATCAGTATAACCGCGACAACATCAACTGCGATTGAGAATGATAGAAAAATGACTTACCGTCGGGGCTGGATGCTTCACGGTGTAGGGGGCGACCCCAGCCTTCGCGTCAAGGTACACCACCTTGGTGATCGTCTTCAACGCCGGGAGGTAGTCCTCGAGTTGCCATTCGGCGAGGCAGGATTTCGTCGAGTCCTCCCGGCCCGTGTACTCGTACATATAATAGTCACGGCGGGCCAGGGGAACAAGTCGCCACCTGAGCCAGCAGTTGTACAAGTTGATGGTCTGAAGACCCTTCTTCTTCAGGCCGCGGATGGTTTAAAGCATCTCATCCACGACCATCCGCTGGTCCGTTGGAAGCTTGTCGACTTGGAGTCGGCGCGGCTCGGGCCGGTCGGTGGAGTATCTCGAAATAACTACCTCGCCGTCTGGAGTCACCTCGGTGACGTAAAACCAAGACTTCTCCACTCACTCGCCGCCTTGGCAGGTGGCATCGGGTCAAAAAAGGAGGCCTTCGAATTCAACTGAAACGTCAGGCTGCCCGCAGTGAGCATTGGGACGCCTGCTTCTTCGTGACTGATCCTCCCGTGGAACAGATCTTGCCACAGGGGGAAGTAGGGCCTTCAGCCCAGGTAGCACTCGCAGAACGCCACAAAAATGGCGAGCTGCTCGATGCTGTGCGGGCCCAGGTCCGATGGCTGGATCCGTAAGGCGCAAGCGCGGAAGAAGAGGGATGTGGGAATCCAAGCCCTGTTCTGTGGCTGGTGAAGCGCATTCTCCCTCGCTGGTCCGAGTCACCTCCGCCCGGAATGCGCCACCGCCAAGACGCAGATCCCGGCCTCCTCGAAAGACGCCATTAGCACTCTCGTACACTTGGACCCGCCCCATGGTTCGGTGGAGGGGGCCATTGGCGGAAAGGTTCGTGGGGGTCGGAGGATTTTGGATCGGCTGGATCGCAATGCGGAGGAGAACGGAGGTGTGCGCAATCAGAGGAAATGACGAGGAGATGGTTCTTCGATCGCCTACCATTCCCTTTATATAGCGTTTGTTACCCGCCAAATCAGGGAGCCGTTACTACGCGGTGATTATGCCAAAAGTTACCGTTGGATTACCCCAACGACTAGTTTTGACTGCGTTTGACGGTCCAACTTCAACCACTCGGCTCGCTGACCCGACCACTACAATAGTGACTGAATATTTCGCCGACCCGTTCGCCAGGCTGCGACCAGAATGCTTAGTTTTTTCCTTTATTCAGGAGCCCGCCACCGATTCGACTGGATGTCTGCATTGGACCCGTATGCTCGATCACCGCCAAGAACCACTGTCGACGACGGCCTCGGGGACTACTGATGGGAATACGCCTACGGGGGTATACCCAGCAGGACATTTCCGACTGGCCCAGGAACTGGCGAGTGGGCCTGCAAGACGGCGACTGGATCGAGACCTGGCGTGGATCCAAGCGACTGGAAGCTGAAGTCCCAGGAGACTAGATAGGCCCAGTCGGATTAGGTTAAACGAGTACCGAAACCTTAACAGATTCGGTTGAGATTTGTAAACCCTAGGGAGGGTGAGTCTATATAAACCTCCCTACAGGGCGTGTAAACTTACGTTCCATGATCCATCCAAGCGACTCGCCGCCTAGCCGTCGAGCTCACTCCTTTGTACCTCCATCATAATACAATCTAGCAGGAGTAGGTCGTTACCCTCCGGGGGCCGAACCTGGGTAAAACCCTGAGTCTCCGCCCTCATCTCGATCAGATGGTGGCCGCCTTGCCCTTCGTTTCTACTTTCACGCCGATTGAAAGATCTGTCGTGGTCATTCCCACGACAAATAGAACAATAATAAAAAAACTCCACATTTATCATGTTGATTGTTTTCTGCAATTCACAAATTGGTGCATTTAAATTTTTCAAAATTCAAAATTAATGCTCTAGAAGCTCTCAATATAACTTGTAATAATTTTATCATGTTGTGTAATGGTTTTTCATATACTTTTACTATAATGCAGATGGTCCGGGAATGAATGTACGGTACTGACCGAAGCTCTGGCGAGTTCATTAATGGCGTGCATGAATTCATCCGTGTTGCTGATGCAAACAAGCGCAATGGTTTTGTATTTTGTCCATGTAATGGATGTAGGAATCAGAAGGATTACTCTGACTCAAAAACCCTTCACATCCACCTGTTGAAGTCCGGCTTCATGCCCAATTATAATTGTTGGACCAAGCACGGAGAGAGAGGGGTTATAATGGAAGACAATGAAGAAGAGGAGGAGGATGACAACTATCATGGTTTCCCTGAGTACGGAGATACTTCCATGGGGATGTCAAGGGAGGATGAAGAAGAGACACATGATGAACCCGATGATCTTGGTGGGACCATTGCCAATGCGAAGAGATTGTGAAACCGAAAAGGATAGGGAGAAGTTCAATCACATGTTAGAGGATCACAAAAGTTGTTGTACCCAAATTGCGAAAATGGTCGAAAAAGCTGGGCGACAATCGAATTGCTGCGATGGAAGGCTGAGTGTGCTATACCCGAATCCTCATTTGAAAAGTTGCTGAAAATGATGAAGAATATGCTTACAAAAGATAACGTATTGCCCGCCAGTACGTACGAAGCAAAAAAGGTTGTCTGCCCTCTAGGTTTAGAGGTTTAGAAGATACATGAATGCCCTAATGACTGCATCCTCTACCGTGGTGAGGAGTATGAGAATTTGGATGCATGCCCGGTATGCACTTCACTTCGGTATAAGATTAGACGAGATGACCCTGGTGACGTTGAGGGCGAGCCCCGGAAGAGGGTTCTGAAGGTGATGTGGTATGCTCCTATAATACCACGGTTGAAACGCTTATTCAGAAACAAAGAGCGCCAAGTTGTTGCGATGGCATAAAGAGGAACGTAAGTCGACGGGATGTTGAGACACCCGGATGGGTCGCAATGGAGAAAAATCGATAGAAAGTACCGGACTTTGCAGATGACGCAATGAGTTTAAGGTTTGGTCTAAGTACGATGGCATGAATCCCTTTGGGAGCATAGCTCCAACACAACACTGCCCGTGACTCTATGCATCTATAACCTTCCTCCTTGGTTGTGCATGAAGCGGAAGTTCATTATGATGCTAGTGTTGATCCAAGGTCCAAGCAACCCTAAGCGACATTGATGTGTACCTAAGGCCATTAGTGGAAGAAATTTTACAGTTGTGGCATGAACCCGGGATACGCGTGTGGGATGAGCACAAGCAGGAAGAATTTAACCTCCGAGCATTGCTTTTCATAACAATCAATGATTGGCTTGCTCTTAGTAACCTTTCAGGACAGTCAAACAAGGGATACAATGCATGCACACACTATTTATATGAGACTGAAAGTATATATTTGGAACATTGTAAGAAGAATGTATACAATGAGCATCGTCGATTTCTTTTGGCCAAGCATCCCTTAAGAAAGAAAGGCAAGCATTTCAACGGTCCGCATGTCACCGCAAGCCTAAGGAGCGAGTCGCTGATATATTTGATATTGTCAAAGATTTGGATCAACTGGTAACCTTTGGAAAGGGTCCTGGGGGAAAATCTGTTCTGAAGGACGCTGAAGGACACGCACCCATGTGGAAGAAGAAATCTATATTTTGGGAGCTACCATATTGGAAATTCTTAGAGGTCTGCTCTGCAATCGATGTGATGCATGTGACGAAAGAATCTTTGTGTGAACCTGCTAGGCTTCTTGGGCGTGTATGGGAAGACAAAAGATACACCGGAAGCACGAAAGGACCATCAACGTATGAATGACCCAGATGGCATGCATCCAGAATGGTTTCAAGGTCATGCCAGCTACGCTCTTACCAAACAAGAGAAGGAAATATTTTTTGAATTCCTAAGCAGTATCAAGGTCCCGTCTGGCTTCTTGTCGAATATAAAGGGAATAATAAATATGGCAGGAAAAAATTTCCAAAACCTAAAGTCTCATGACTACCACGTGATTATGACGCAAATGCTTCCGATTGCATTAAGGGGGCTTCTACCAGATAATGTTCGAGTACCCATTGTGAAGCTATGTGCATTTCTCAATGCAATCTCTTAGAAGATAATCAATCCTGAAGATCTACCACGGTTATAGAATGATGTGGTCCAAAGTCTTGTCAGTTTTGAGTTGGTGTTCCCACCATCCTTCTTCAATATTATGACGCACCTGCTGGTTCACCTAGTTGAAGATATTTACATTCTCGGTCCTGTATTTCTACACAATATGTTTCCCTTTGAGAGGTTCATGGGAATCTTAAAGAAATATGTTCAGAATAAGTTAGGCTAGAAGGAAGCATCTCCAAGGGCTATGGAACAGAGGAGGTCATTGAATTTTGTGTTGACTTTGTTCCTGACCTTAAGCCAATTGGTCTTCCTCAATCGCGGTATGAGGGGAGACTGAGTGGAAAGGGTACTCTAGGAAGGAAATCAATAATATGTAGGGACGGACATTCTTACAATCAGCACATTACAATCGTTTCTACATAATTCTATCTTGGCAGCCCCATATATCGAGGAACACAAGAAAATCTTACGCTCCAACAACCCTAGAAAGCATGACTCTTGGATTAGAGATGAACACATGAAGAGTTTCGGCGGTTGGTTGCAACATATCATCAAAAACAACACTCTTGGAGATCATCTATACTTGTTGTCTAGGTCACCATCTTCGAATGTATCGAATTTCCAAGGGTACGAGATAAATGGGTATACATTTTACAAGATAGCCCAAGATAAAAAGAGCACCAACCAAAACAGTGGTGTCCGCTTTGATGCAACAAACAACAATGGGTCAAAGACCACATATTATGGTTACATAGAGGAGATATGGGAACTTGACTATGGACCTACTTTTAAGGTCCCCTTGTTTCGGTGCAAATGGGTCAAGCTGACAGGAGGAGGGGTTGAGGTAGACAAGAAATACGGAATGACATTGTTGGATCTCAACAATCTTGGGTACTTAGACGAACAATTCGTCCTAGCCAATGATGTGTCTCAGGTTTTCTATGTGAAGGACATGTCTACCAAACCTAGAAAAAGAAAAAATAAGAAAAAGAATACATCAGACGATGAGCCAAAGCGCCCACATAGTTCTTTCTCAGAAAATAAACATCGGGAGTGGAGGACAAGACAAACATGTCGAAGATGTGATAAGTTTCATGAAATTCCGCTTTCAAGGTGAAGGATGACCCAAGCATCATGTTAATGAATGAAGATGCTCCATGGATACGACGGGATCGTAAAGGAACACACGAAGAAATGATATGTAATAATTGTAACATTTTATGAGTGAAGATGCTCCATGTGTCCATTTTATAGTGTTGTTCGCAAACAATCTTGAGTGTGTTAGTCCCATTTTGTTATGGACCGACTAAAGGAGGGCCTTTAGTCCCGATTCATACTTACCATTAAGATCGATCTCCAAACGTGTGAGGTCACATATTAGGAGTGTTTATGACCAGTTTTCTGAGATGCCGGAGGATGGATCCGACGCATCTCCTTGAAACTGGTCGTAGTGGTGTCCTCGCTCGAAAACCATCTTGCAGCTTGTAACTTCTCTAACTAGATCAATACGCTCGGGAGCTAACTAATTTCACATATTAGAGTGTCTATGACCAGTTTCTGAGATGCCGGAGGACTTGGCTCCGGCATCTCCTCGAAAGGTCAGAGTGGTGTCCTCGCTCTAAAACCATCTTGGAGATGCCTCAAACTGGCTGGAGGACTGGACTCACAAGGATGCCTATTTATAGTACAAGCAGCTCGGCATAATGTCGACACTCACGACATAATGTCGACACTCACCCCTATTATTAGTGCTGACTCATGTTTTATCCCGGTTGGTGTCTCTAACTGGGACTAAAGGTTCATCTTTAGTTTCGGTTGGTGACACCATTCGGGACAAGGTACAAGCTGCATGACATAATGTCGACACTCACCCCTATTATTAGTGTTGCTCGCCAGTCATTGCAATCCTTCAACATGGTTGGTTTCTCCAACCGGGACTAAAGATGAACCCTCTCTTTATATAGGTATTTCCCTCTATTTATTAGGTAACACTCAAGACATTTATTAATATTAAAAACCGGGACTAGCTAACACTCAGGACTAAAGCCGCCCCCTTTAGTCATAATCATGCCTAGTCCTATAGTACGCAGCTTCAGGGTCTTCTTCGTCATCGTCACCTGCCACTCCGGGGATCCTCAGCCCATCCATGGCATATACCAGGGGCCATTCCAGCCTCGGATTCACGGCGGACGGGGGAGGGGTCTCCTGCAAGACAATGTCGCTACTACCGGGCCAATGTGGGGCCTTTTTGTGGCTCTGTGGCGGGTGGACTCGTGGGCACCGCAGGCGAGGATGGTCTCCCCCGGTGATGTAGAGCATCACTCCGATGATAGTACGGTTCGCCCACCACAGACGACGGCCGGCTTCGTTGTGGTTCACCAGTGGCGGGCCATCACCCTCGTACCTGGCGAGCTCCCTTTCCCGCCTATTAGCGAAGAAGGCATTCCAGGTGACGTAGTTGTTAGGATCCCACCGGGGATCCATCCGCTGCTTCGGCGTGAGCTCGTGGTAGAAGTGGTTTGTGATGGCCGCCTGGCATGCGGAACCTTGAGGGACAGGAGGGACAGAACCCTCCGGCCAAAGATCCAAATGGCGGGAGGCCAGTAGCCCGACACAGTAGTTGGAGGCGCATAGCGCCTCGGTCTCCTCGAGTGTCAGAATGGCCCGGTAGGCATTGTCCATTGTTCTAAGAGAGGAAGGTGTGGATGTGTGGATAGCCATGGTGCAATCGCCCTAAATATAGAGGGAAAGGACGGGAAAACTTGGCGTGAAGCTTTGGGAAATGGCGGGAAATATCTTTAGTCCCGGTTAGTGACTATGATGGGGATATGCCTACCGGGGTATACCAGCAGATCGCTTCCGATCGCCCAAAGAATCAAGTGGGGCTCGCAAGATGGCGACTGGATCGAGGCCCTGTGGGGATCCAAGCGACTAGAAGCTGAAGGCCTAGGAGAGTAGATAGGCCCAGTCGGATTAGGTTAAACAAGCACCAAGCCTTAACTGATTCGTTGAGATATGTAAACCCTAGGGAGGTGAGTCTATATAAACCTCCCTGTATGGCGGTAGAGATACGCTCCATCATATACCCAAGCTCCGCCTAGCCGCCGAAGTTCGGACCATTGTACCACCATTATAATACAATCAGAGTAGGTCTTATCCGGGGCCGAACCTGGATAAAACCTTGTGTCTCGCCTCATCTCAAGACCGCATGGCTGGCCGCCCTTGCCCCTTGTTCTACTACTTGCGCCGATTGCAAGATCTCAGACCATTCCCATTGGCTGGCGCCCACCGTGGGCCTGGCCGTCTGGCGGTGTTCTCGCGCGCAATCTAATCTGCCCATCAACGAGACGGTCGCCACCGCCGCATGATAGCGATCGGCGAGATGCTCCAAATCTTGCCGAGCAGTTACGCCCCGGCGGCGACCCATCACGACAAAGATGATCTTGCCGGCACGACAGCCTCTTCGCCGGCCTCACCGACGCCATCGCCGGAGGACTCGGCCAGATCCGCGAAGTTACCGCCATGCGACCGAGAGCCAGTCCGCACGATCCATCGCCGCCTAGTACAACTCGCCCACAGCAAGGCGAAAACTCCGCGCGCGAAGACGGGCCCTCAACGACGACGCCACCGGGCGACCCCAAAGATCACTGGGCCGGATCCATCACCGCGGCTTCACCCGCGGGCTCCATCACCCAGGTCTCCAACATGAGAGACTTCGAGGATCCCTCCATCTTTGGGATCTTCGACTTCAACTCCGGATCGGAAAACTCCGCCGACCTCCGCGATGGCACCGGCCGCCATGCCGCGACCTACATGGCGACCGACACCGATCCGCCGGAGGATCCCTTCTCCACCCCGATCCCTCCTAACGGCACGGAAACGGAGGTCAAGGAACTCCGCCTTAAGCTGGCGAAGGCAGTCCGCAAGGAGCAAGCCGAGCGCGAAAAATTTCGCCTCGAGCAGTGTTTGCAGAGCCGTCGCGCTACCAAAGAATAATCAGGTCGCCATCAACCCCACAAGACATGTGGCCCTAAACTTCGACGACGAGAACGACTCGCTCGGGGTGGCCGAAAGCGATTCGAGAACGCGCCGCCAGGAGGAAGCGCCCGGCCCCCACTAGGGTCGACGGCGAACGGCGCCCCACCTCCACCCAACCGCACACCTCCCAGGGACCAACCGCGGATAGTGGTCTCCTTACGGGAGCGAGACGCGAATGGCCTACCACTATTCTCCACCCCGATGGACAACCTCATGGCAGGTCGAGCAGAGGCCGATAACATCACGGCCACCGGCGACGGCGCCTTACAGATCCAGTACATGAGGGCCCTTCTCGCAAGGCCGAAAGCAAAACATGTGTGATCCGAGGCTCGGTAGGCTGTTTTTCGGGCAAAGATAGTCGCCTCAAGCGGCCGCCCATTGGCGGCAAACACCTTCAACTTCCCGGCACTAGAGCCACTGCAGCTCCAACATCGACCCGCGAACGTGGCACTCTCCACCAACGACCCCAGGCCAGCGACCAACTTCGTCGCCGCCAACGGTCAGCCCGTCGATGCCCGCACCCACGTCATTAACCAAAGTCGCCAAGACGCCACCGACGACTCGCGACACCCCTAACCAACGCGACGGCGAAGTCGAGTCGATGGGGTCCTGTGCCTGTGCTTCGGACCGATGATCCGAGGCGAAAATACCCGCGAACTTCAAGGCCAAGGAAATAGAGAAGTACGACCCTTGTACGACCCTCCGTGGCTGGATACATACCTCATGGCGATGGGGATCGCTGGCCACACCTGCTACGCAGCCTGCTACCTCGCTATGATGGAGCTCCCCGCGCATGGAGGGAAGATTGAGCAAGGCTTGTATCTACAAGAAAGTGAGTGGGAGCTGGTGACGCTTCGTCAGGTATGTGGATGACATATTGATTATCGGATGACATCAACATGCTTAACGATGTGAAGAGTTATTTGAACAAGTGTTTTTAATGAAAGACCTAGGTGAAGCTGCTTATATTGGGCATCAAAATCTATAGAGATAGACAAAGACGCTTAAAAGCTAGTACATACTCTAGACAAAGTTCGAAAGGTTCGTAATGGATAAGGCAAAGAAAGGTTCAAAGGCCTGTTTTCGTGTAAGATATTGAGCAAGGCTCTGTCCAGATGGTAAATGATAGGAATCTATGAGCAAAGTGCCTTATGCTCGCCAGTTCCATCATGTATGCCATGTCAGGTACTAGACCTGATGTGTCCAATGCTTTTAGTTTGACGAAAGCAGATATCAAAGTGATCCAGAGTGGAACATCGGACAGCCGTGAAGAACATCCTAAAGTACCTAAATAGAACTAAAGAAATGTTCTTAGTGTATGGGGTGATGAATCTTGTCGTAAAAGGTTACGCCGACGCTAGTTTCGACAAATCGACAAGGATGATTCTAAATCGACAGATAATGTATATTTTGAATGAGAGGAGGAGGAGTCGGAGGAGCTACAAAAGCGTGATCGCGACAAAGGAAGCGAAGTGAAGCGGCTTTGGTAAGGCCATGAAGGATTTTGGATTGGTGTGGTTCCAAGTTCATGGTGTGGTTCCAAGTTCATTGGACCCATCGATATTGTGACAACATCGCGCGCCATAGCACTCGCTAAGGAGCCAAGATATCATCCAAAGACCAAGCATATCAACCGCAAGTTTCATATAATCCGGGATTATATAGCGTATGGAGATCTCAAGATTAGCAAACATACATCACGGATCAATGTCGCAGATCCATTGACAAACCTCTTCCACGTGAAAACATGATCAACACCTCAAAGGCCATGGGTGCTAGATTGCCGATGTAAACTAGATTATTGACTCTAGTGCAAGTGGGAGACTGTTGGAATTATGCCCTAGAGGCAATAATAAAGATGTTATTATTATAATTTTTGTTCATGATAAAGTTTATATTCCATGCTAGAATTGTATTAAGCGGAAACTTTAATACTTGTGTGGTTTGTGAACAACACCGTGTCCCTAGTACGCCTATGGACTAGCTCATTGATCAATGATGGTTAAGGTTTCCTAACCATAGACATGAGTTGTCAATTGATAATGAGATCATATCATTGGGAGAATGATATGATGGATAGACCCAAACTAAGCGAAGCAATTAGATCGCTTCATCGTGTTCATCTTTGTAAGCTTTTCCTATGTCAAATATTGTATTCCTTAGACCATGAGATAATGCAACTCCCGGTACCGAAGAAAGCTTTGAGGTCATCAAACGTCATCCTATGAGAGGGTGATCATAAAGGTGTCTCTCGTGATCGGAAAGTATCTGTTGGGTTGTATGTATCGAGATGGAATTTGTCCCTCCCAAGTCGGAGAGATATACGGCCCACTCGGTAATCGATATCAACACCGCTTGCAAGCATGTGGTTAAGGAGTTAATCACAAAGTGATATCGGATTACGGAATCGAGTAAAGTACTTGCCGTGAACGAGATTGAACTAGGTATGTCGGCACCGACGATCGAATCTCGGCAAGTAAAATATCGCGAGACGAAGGGAATATATATATGGGATTGATTGAATCCTGGCATCGTGGTTCATCCGATATGATCATCGATGAATGTGTGGAGTCAATATGGGTGCCTGCACTCACTGCTGATTATTGATAGAAGATCATGTCCGCATATTCTCGAACCCGCAGGTCACACACTTAACGTGTCTCGACGCTAGGATAGATTGGATAATTGGTTTATGAATTTTTGTTCGAGTCTCGGATGGGATCCGGATATCACTAGAGGTTCTGAATGGTCCGGAGAATAAGATTCATATAAGGCAAAGCAGTTTTTGGAGTTCGGAATTGTTCCGGTTAATCGGTATTGTACCGAAGCTTCTAGAACCTTCCGGAAGGGGACCAACGTGGCCCCACCTTCCGGGAGGGGCATGGGCCTATGAGGGAGTGTCCTGTCATTGGACAAGGGCACAAGGCCCCATAGGGCCCAGCCGATCCTCGGATAAGTTTAAACTCGCTTAAACTAGAGATAGGATTTCTAGATAAGGGAGAGTTTAAATCGCTTAAATCTAGAGATAGGATTTCTAGATAAGGGAGAGTTTAAATTGTTTAAACTAGAGATAGGCTTGAGGAGGGCAAGGGTTGCCCCCCCCTCTATATATAGAGGGGTGCGCCCCCCCACACACCTTCCTCCAAGCCCTAGCGCCTTGCTACCTTCCTCTCCCTCCCGATCGCTTATAGGCGAAGCCCCGCAGCAGAAATTCTCCACCATATACACCACGCCGTGTTGTAGATCCAATCTATCTCTCCACCATACTTGCTGGTCCGAGGAAGGAGGAGACGCCGAGGTGCCGCACGCAGCATCTCACGGAGGCACCGCCACTTGTGGTGCTAGATCGGATCGGATCGCGAGGAGGAGAAGTAGTACGACTACATCACCCACGCCCGACGAACGCTCACTGCATGTAATCTTCAAGGGTATGAAGATCTAATCCAATCTCTCGTTGTTTGCATCTCCTAGATTAGATCTTGGCTTTCCTTCTGTTCGTTCCGTAGAAAATTTTGATTTACTATGCCGCGAAACCCCTTCAGTGGTATCAGAGCTAGATCTATGCATAGATGTGATTCACGAGTAGAACGCAACATGGTTGTTGCGGCTGATGTTTTCTCGCTGCAAGCCTCTTGTTTATGTTCTTCTTATGACGCGATAGTGAGATTGAAGCGTCCGTGCCAACCTTACGCGACGCCGTCATGAGACCGCTCCGCACTTGACGGTGGCTTGTTCCACACATGCGGCCGGTGGATGTCTTTCTCACTATAGTTGTCATGGGATTAACACCGAGTTTGGCAACCATAATATCACCGCTGTGGCTTTCCGTAGGTAAGAATCGTTTAGCATCTACTCCCATAAGCCACGTAAAACATGCAACAACAAAGTAGAGGCGCCTAACTTGTTCTTGCAGGGAGTGTTTTCGTGATATGGTATGGCCCAAGATGTGATGTGTATATTGTATGCGATGATCATGTTTTGTAATGTTTCACGACTTGCATGTCGATGAGTACACAACCGCAGGAGCCATATGGTTGTCTTTATAATTGTGTATGACCATGAGTCAACTTTATACGCCATGTAATAGCTTTACTTTATCGCTAAGTAGTTAGCAATAGTTGTAGTTGCTATTCGTGGTGGAGGCAATCATGGTGGAGTGATGGAGATCATGCCGAACGCACAAGATGGAGATCATTGCGCCAAGATTGGCTATACCATGTCACATAAAGTTATATGCATGTGATGTTTATCCTTTATGTATCTTATTATGCTTAGATCGCGACGGTAGCATTATAAGATGATTCCTCACTTAAAGATCAAGATAAAACGTGTTCTCCCAGTATGCACCGCTATGAAAGTTCGTCGTGTCCAAGCATCACGTGATGATCGGGTGCTATAGACTCTATCACATACAACGGGTGCAAGCCGCTTTGCACACGCTGAAATACTTGGTCTAGCTTGACGAGCCTAGCATGTATGCACATGGCCTCGAACACAAGAACCGAAAGGTTAAGCATGAGTCATATGAATTATATGATCGACACTTCGTTGTCCACCATTGAAACCACATCTCTTCTCGTGATGATCGGATTAGGTGTGGTGAATTTGGATCGTGTTCACTAAACAACTTGAGGGATGTTGAATTTAGTGGGAGTTCATCTAGTAATTTGATTAAGTTGAACTATTTATCATGAACATAGTCTAAATTGTACTTGCAAATCTGTAGATCACATGGCCAAGTCCAACTTCAACTTCAACGCTTTTGCCGAGAAAGAAAAGCTTAGAAACAATGGGTCTAACTTCACCAATTGGTTCCGCAATCTAAGAATCATTCTGTCATGGACAAAAGGACTATGTCCTTGGGAAAGCGTTAGGTGACCTCGCCTGCAATCGCTACCGATGAGAAAGCATCTATCACAAGAAAGATGATTATGGTGTGATTAAGAGCACCATGTTGTTTGCTATGGAACCGAGCTTCAAAATCGCTTTTGAAGTGTATCTCGCCCTTTGAGATTCTCGAGGAGCCGAAAACCATGTTTCGACTCAAGCCCGCTCGAGAGATATGAGATCTCGAGAAGTTCTTTAATCGCAAGATGGAGGAAGGAGTTTCGTTAGTGAGCACGCCATAAAGATGTCGGCTACACTCAACGCTTTGAGCAACCGGAATGCACGATTCCAGAGGAGCTCAAGATTGACAGGTTCTCGCAATCACTCCTCCCAGCTACAAAATTTTGTAGTGACTCATAATCGATTGGTTCCATCGATACGATCACCGAGCTCTTCGCAGTCAAGGCTGCGGAAGTGGACATCAAGAAGGATAATCATGTGTTGATGGTCAACAAGCCCTCCTTTAAGAAAGGTAAGGGAGCAAAGAAGCCCTTCAAGAAGGGCGGCGGCAAGCGCAATGCCCCTGCTGAGAAGAAGCTCAGGTCTGGTCCCAAGCCGATTAATCGAGTGCTTCTATTGCAAGGACAAGGGTCACTGGAAGCGCAACTGTCCGAAGTACTTAGCGGACAAGAAGGCTGGCACCATCAAAGGTATATTTGATATACATGTTATTGATGTTTTCCTTACTAGCCCTCGTTGTAGTGCCTGGGTATTTGATACCGGTTCGCCATAATATTTGTAACTCAAACAGAGCTACGGAATAGACGGCGTTTAGGGATGAGGTGACGATGCGCGCTGGCAACGGATCAAGAGTTGATGTGATGGCCGCTTGCACGCCTCCTTAGTTTTACCTTCGGGATTAGTTTTAAACCTTAATAAATGTTATTATGTGCCTGCATTGAGCATGAACATTATTTACGGATCATGTTTATTGCAAGACGGTTATTCATTTAAATCGGAGAATAATGGTTGTTCTATTTATATGAGTAACATCTTTTATGGTCATGCACCTCTTGTGAATGGTTTATTTCTTCTAAATCTAAAGGGATGAAACACACATCCATAACATTGAGGCTAAGAGATGCAAAGTAGATAGTGATAATACTACTTACTTGTGGCAATCGTAGTTCAGGTCATATTGGTGTAAAGCGATGAAGAAACTCCATTCGATGGACTTTGGAGTCTCTTGATTTTGAATCATTTGACACATGCTAACCATGCCTCATGGGCAAGATGATCAAAACCCGCTTCTCCAGATGATGGAGCGAGCAACGGACTTGTTGGAAATCATACATACCGATGTATGCGGACCGATGAGTGTTTCACGCGGTGGATATCGCTATTTCCTCACTTTTACCGATGACTTAAGTACATATGGGTATATCTATTTAATGAAACATAAATCTGAAACATTTGAAAAGTTCAAGGAATTTCAGAATGAAGTGGAGAACCATCGTAGTAAAAGATTAAGTTTCTACGATCCGATCGTGGAGGTGAATATTTGAGTTATGATTTTCTCACGCATCTTAAAGCAAGTGGAATCGTTTCACAACTCACGCCACCCGAACACCACAACAACAATGGTGTGTCTGAACGGAATCGAACCCTATTAGATATGGTCCGATCGATGATGTCTCTTACCGATTTGCGTTATCATTTTGGGGTTATGCATTAGAAACCGCTGCATTCACTTTAAATAGGGCTCCATCTAAACCGTTGAGACGACACCGTATGAACTGTGGTTTGGTGCTAAACCTAAGTTGTCGCTTAAAGTTTGGGGATGCGCTTACGCCAAGAAGTTGATGCTTGACAAGCTCGAACCCAAAGCGAGAAATGCGCCTTCATAGGATACCCTAAGGAAACCATTGGGTATACCTTCTATCACGTAATCAAGGCAAAGTGTTTGTCAAGAAGAACGGTTCCTTTCTTGAGAAGGAGTTTCTCTCGAAAGAAGTGAGTGGGAGGAAAGTAGAGCTAGACGAGGTTATTGAACCTTCTCTTGAATTGGAGAGTAGCGCAGCACCTGAAATTTTTCCAGTGCGCCTGCACCAACAATAGAGGAAGCTAATGACAAGGATCATGAAGCTTCGGACGATGCTGCTACTGAACGTCGCAGGTCGACAAGGTCGCGTGCCCCTCCTGAGTGGTACGCCAACCCTGTCTTGACTGTCTTGTTGGTAGAAGACAGTGAACCTACGAACTATGAGGAAGCGATGATGAGCCCAGACTCTGAGAAATGGCTAGAAGCCATGAAATCTGAATTAGGATCCATGAGCGAAAACCAAGTATGGACTTTGGTGGACCCTCCTAGCGATCGAAAGGCCGTTGAGTGCAAATGGATTTTCAAGAAGAAAACGGACGCGGATGGTAATGTTACCGTCTATAAAGCACGGCTTGTCGCAAAAGGTTTTCGACAAGTTCAAGGTGTTGACTACGATGAGACTTTCTCTCCCGTAGCGATGTTTAAGTCCATTCGGATTTTATTAGCAATTGCTGTGTTTCATGATTATGAAATATGGCAGATGGATGTCAAGACTGCTTTCCTCAATGGCAACATTGATGAAGAGTTGTATATGATGCAACCCGAAGGTTTTGTCGATCCTAAGGATGCTAGTAAAGTATGCAAACTTCAGCGTTCCATTTATGGACTGAAGCAAGCATCTCGGAGTTGGAACCTTCGTTTTGATCAAGTGATCAAGAGCTTTGGATTTGTTCCAAATTGCTACGAAGCTTGTATCTACAAGAAAGTGAGTGGGAGCTCGGTGACGTTTCTGGTACAGTATGTGGATGACATATTGTTTATCGGAAATGACATCAACATGCTTAACGATGTGAAGAGTTATTTGAACAAGTGTTTTTCAATGAAAGACCTAGGTGAAGCTGCTTATATATTGGGCATCAAAATCTATAGAGATAGACAAAGACGCCTGATAGCTTTAAGCCAGAGTACATACTTAGACAAAGTTCTGAAAAGGTTCAGAATGGATAAGGCAAAGAAAGGTTCAGTGCCTATGTTGTCAGGTAAGATATTGAGCAAGGCTCAGTGTCCAGCTACGGTAAATGATAGGGAAGCTATGAGCAAAGTGCCTTATGCCTCGCCATAGGTTCCATCATGTATGCCATGTTTGTGTACTAGACCGGATGTGTCCAATGCTCTTAGTTTGACGAAAGATATCAAAGTGATCCGTGAGTGGAACATCGACAGCCGTGAAGAACATCCTAAAGTACCTAAATAGAACTAAAGAAATGTTCTTAGTGTATGGGGTGATGAACAGCTTGTCGTAAAAGGTTACGTCGACGCTAGTTTCGACAACAAGGATGATTCTAAATCTCGCATGATACGGTATATTTTGAATGGAGGAGCTGGAGTCGAGAAGTCAAGCCAAGCGTGATCGCGGGATCTACAGTGGAAGCGGAATACATGGCTGCTGCAGAAGCGTCAAGTGAAGGATTTTGGATCAGAAACTTCATCACTGAGCTTGGCGTGGTTCCAAGTTCATTGGACCCACTGGAGATATTGTGTGACAACACTGGTGCCATAGCACTCGCTAAGGAGCCAAGATATCATCCAAAGACCAAGCATATCAACCGCAAGTTTCATATAATCCGGGATTATATAGCAGATGGAGATCTGAAGATTAGCAAAGTACATACGGATCTGAATGTCGCAGATCCATTGACTAAACCTCTTCCACGTGAAAAACATGATCAACACCTCAGTGCCATGGGTGCGAGATTGTTGCCAGATGTAAACTAGATTATTGACTCTAGTGCAAGTGGGAGACTGTTGGAATTATGCCCTAGAGGCAATAATAAAGATGTTATTATTATTATTCTTGTTCATGATAAAGTTTATATTCCATGCTAGAAACTTTAATACTTGTGTGGTTTGTGAACAACACCGTGTCCCTAGTACGCCTCTATGGACTAGCTCATTGATCAATGATGGTTAAGGTTTCCTAACCATAGACATGAGTTGTCAATTGATAATGAGATCATATCATTGGGAGAATGATATGATGGATAGACCCAAACTAAGAGAAGCAATTAGATCGTTTTATCGTGTTCATCTTTGCGAAGCTTTTCCTATGTCAAATATTGTATTCCTTAGACCATGAGATAATGCAACTCCCTGGTACCGGAAGAAAGCTTTGAGGTCATCAAACGTCATCCTATGAGAGGGTGATCATAAAGGTGTATCTCAGGTGATCGGAAAGTATCTGTTGGGTTGTATGTATCGAGATGGAATTTGTCCCTCCCAAGTCGGAGAGATATACTTCGGGCCCACTCGGTAATCGATATCAACACCGCTTGCAAGCATGTGGTTAAGGAGTTAATCACAAAGTGATATCGGATTACGGAACGAGTAAAGTACTTGTTGTGAACGAGATTGAACTAGGTATGTCGGTACCGACGATCGAATCTCGGGCAAGTAAAATATCGCGAGACGAAGGGAATATATATATGGGATTGATTGAATCCTGGCATCGTGGTTCATCCGATATGATCATCGATGAATGTGTGGGAGTCAATATGGGTGCCCAGACCCCGCTGTTGATTATTGATAGAAGATCATGTTCGCATATTCTCGAACCCGCAGGGTCACACACTTAACGTGTCTCGACGCTAGGATAGATTGGATAATTGGTTTATGAATTTTTGTTCGGAGTCTCGGATGGGATCCGGGATATCACGAGAGGTTCTGGAATGGTCCGGAGAATAAGATTCATATAAGGCAGTGCAGTTTTTGGAGTTTGGAATTGTTCCGGGTTAATCGGTATTGTACCGAAGCTTTAGAACCTTCGGAAGGGACCAACGTGGCCCCACCTTCCGGGAGGGCATGGGCCTATGAGGGAGTGTCCTGGCGCATTGGGCCAGGGCACAAGGCCCCATAGGGCCCAGCCGATCTAGATAAGTTTAAACTCGCTTAAACTAGAGATAGGATTTCTAGATAAGGAGAGTTTAAATCGTTTAAATCTAGAGATAGGATTTCTAGATAAGGAGAGTTTAAATTGTTTAAACTAGAGATAGGCTTGGAGGAGGGGGGCTGGCCGCCCCCTATATATAGAGGGTGGTGCGCCTCCCCACACACCTTCCTCCAAGCCCTAGCTACCTTGCTACCTTCCTCTCCCTCCCATGTTTTGTGGCGAAGCCTGCAGCGTAAATTCTCCACCATATACACCACGCCGTGTTGTAGATCCAATCTATCTCTCCACCATACTTGCTGGTCCGAGGAAGGAGGAGACGCCGAGGTGCTGCGTGTGCATCTCACGGAGGCACCGCCACTTGTGGTGCTAGATCGGATCGGATCGCGAGGAGGAGAAGCGAGCACGACTACATCACCCACGCCCGACGAACGCTCGCTGCGTAATCTTCAAGGGTATGAAGATCTAATCCAATCTCTCTCGTTGTTTGCATCTCCTAGATTAGATCTTGGCTTTCCCTCTGTTCGCTCCGTAGAAAATTTTGATTTACTATGCCGCGAAACCCTTCAACAACGCGGTCGGCATCCACCCGGACACCGCGATCAATTATGGGGCCTTTTTGTGGCTCTGTGGCGGGTGGACTCGTGGGCACCGCATGCGAGGATGGTCTCCCCCGGCGATGTAGCGCATCACTCCGATGATAGTACGGTTCGCCCACCATGCATTTACGGGCCGGCTTGGTTCACAGTTCACCAGTGGCCATCACCCTCGTGGCGAGCTCCTTCCCGCCTATTAGCGAAGAAGGCATTCAGTGTGTGGTTGTCGGATCCCACCGGGATCCATCCGCTGCTCGGCGTGAGCTCGTGGTAGAAGTGGTTTGTGATGGCGCAGCATGCGGAACCTTGAGGGACAGGAGGGACAGGAACCTCCAGCCAAAGATTCGGCATGCAGGCGGCGGTAGCCAGACAGGGTAGTTGAGGCGATAGCGCGGTCTCTCGAGGGTCGAATGGCCCAAGAGGCGTGTCTATTGTTCTAAGAGAAAGGTGTGGATGTGTGGATAGCCATGGCGCAATCGCCTAAATATAGAGGAAAGGACGGAAAACTTGGCGTGAAATGGCGAAATGGCGGAAATATCTTTAGTCCCATTAGTGACTATGATGGGGATATGCCTACCGGGTATACCCAGCAGACGCTTCCGATCGCCCAGAACTGGTGAGTGGGCACTGCAAGAAGATCGGATCGAGGCCGGTGGGATCCAAGCGACTAGAAGTGAAGGCCCGGCGAGTAGATAGGCCCAACCGGATTAGGTTAAACAAATCAAGCCTTAACTGATTCGGTTGAGATATAAAACCCTAGGAAGGTGAGTCTATATAAACCTCCCTACAGGACGTGTAGAGATACGTTCCATCATATACCCAAGCGACTCGCCGCCTAGCCGCCGAGTTCGCACCATTGTACCACCATCATAATACAATCTAGCAGGAGTAGGTCTTTACCCTCCGGGGGGGCGAACCTGGGTAAAACCTTGTGTCTCCGCCCTCATCTCGCACCGCAGATGGCTGGCCGCCCTTGACCCTTGTTCTACTACTCGCCGATTGGCAAAGATTCTGCTGACCATTCCCACGATGAAGCGCCCGTGGGGCCTGGCGGTCTGGCGGTGTTCTGCGGCGCGATCCAATCTGCCCATCAGCGACGCCAGTCGCCACCGGCCGCATGATAGAGATCGGCGAGATGCTCCAGATCTTGTCGAGCAGCTACGTCCCGGCGGCGCGACCCGTCACGCACAGCATGATCTTGCCGGTCGGCACGATCAGCCTCTTCGTCGGCCTCACCAAGGTCATCGCCTCGGAGGACTCGGCTCGCATCCGCGAGTTGCCGCCATGCGACCGGCTATCCGAGAGCCAGGTCCGCACGATCGATCGCCTCGCCCGAAAGTACAACTCGCCCAACGTGAACGCCCGCCGGCGAAGACGCGACCCTCAACGGCGACTCGGCACCGGCGTCACTCGCCGGATCCATCACCGCGGCTTCGCCCGCGGGCTCCATCAGCCAGGTCTCCAACATGGGAGACTTCGAGGATCCCTCCATCCTTGGGATCTTCGACTTCGACTCTGGATCGGAAAACTCTGCCGACCTCCGCGACGGCACCGGTCGCCACGCCGCGACCTACATGGCGACCGACACCGATCCGCCGGAGGATCCCTTCTCCACCCTGATCCCTCCTAACGCCACGGCAACGGAGGTCGAGGAACTCCGCCTGAAGCTGGCGGAGGCAGTCCGCAAGGAGCAAGCCGAGCTCGAAAAATTTCGCCTCGAGCAGGTGACGACGCAGGAGCTGTCGCGCTACCACCAGCAGCGAATCAGGTCGCGCCTGAACCCCACAGTCCAGGGGCGTGCCCTGAACATCGACGACGAGAACGACCTAGCCCGCGTGGCCGAGCGCGCAATCTGCGAGAACGCGCCGCCAGGAGGAAGCGCCCGGCCCCCACTAGGGTCGACGGCGAACGGCGCCCCACCTCCACCCAACCGCACACCTCCCAGGGACCAACCGCGGATAGTGGTCTCCTCACGGGAACGAGACGCGAATGGCCTACCACTGTTCTCCACCCCGATGGACAACCTCGTGGCAGGTCGAGCAGCGGCCGACAATATCACGGCCACCGGCGACGGCGCCTTACAGATCCAGTACATGAGGGCCCTGCTCGCAAAGGCGGTCGAGCAGCAAAACGCATGCGCCGACTCGCAGGGCCGGGTGTACTCGCGTTCCTCGGGCAGCAGAGCGGCCTCAAGCGGCCACCCATTGGCGGCAAACACCTTCAACTTCCCGCCACCAGAGCCACTACAACTCCAACATCGACCCTAACGCGCACTTCCACCAACCACCCCTGTGCCAGAATTAACTTCGCCGCCAACGGTCGACCGTCCGCCGCACCACATCATTAACAACCAAAAGCGCGACGCCCGGCGACCCGCGACACCCTAACCAATCGGCGACGGCCGATGGGATCGCTAAGTCGACTCGGCCGAGGTGCTTGCATCGATGATCCGAGGCGAAAATACCCGCGAACTTCAAGGCGCGAAGGAAAGAAGTACGACCCTTCGACGCACCCTCCCGGTGTGGATACATACCTCATGGCGATGGGGATCGCTGGGCACACCGACCTGCTAGCCGCCCGTTACCTCCCCCTGATGATGGAGGGAACGTGCAGGCAGTGGATCAACACCCTTCCCCAGGATAGCATAGACTCCTGGTACGAGATGCGAGATGCCTTCGTCAGGCACTTTGAGTGCTCCTACACGCGCGCCACCACCATCGAGGACCTGGAGCGATGCGTCCACGGACCCCGCGAGTCGACCCGCAACTGGGTCCAGCGGTGGCAAGAACTATGGGACAACGCGGTCGACATCCACCCGGACACCGCGATCCATTGCTTCAAGACCTAGTGCCGCTACGAGCCCTTGGTCGCCAAGCTCAAGCGACACTCTCGCACGCTCTACAACATACCGGACCTCCTCGATATTGCCAAACAGTACGCGAAGGAAGACCCAAATCAGGAAACGGACGACGAGTCGGGAGGCCAACGCCGCACGAGCGGCAACGACAACGGACGACGGTCCGACCTACTCTACAGCAACACTCGCCTCACCGGCAAGCGCCGCAGTGACGGGCGAGTCGACTTCGTCGCCAACGCCGGGCACGCGCAGCGCGAGCCCAAGAGCTTCCGCCACGACGGAGGGCAACGCCGCGATGGCAGCAATTACAAGGCGAAACCAAGGTTCGACCCCACGGCCCTCCTTAACCAACCTTGTGCGTTTCACAGCAGAGAAGGGAAGCCCGCCACGCACACGACCGCCGACTGCCACACTCTCAGGGAGATTGAGAAGGCACAGCGAGCGCGGGAGGACCCCGACAACAACCCGCCAAACGGCGGAAAATTCGGCAATATGGCCGGCTCGCTACACACCTTCACAGGCTTCAACACGAAGCGCGAGAAGAAGGTCATCGCCCGCGCTGTCGCCGTCAACGCGGTGGCCCAGGTGGACGTTCCCCAGTTCCTCAACTGGTCGGAGCAGCCCATCACCTGGAGCCGCCAGGACCACTCGCCACGCATCGAGTCACCCTGGTAGTCAAGCCCAAGGTGGGCGACTACGGGCTCCCCAAGACATTGATGGACGGCGGCAGCTCCATCAACATCCTGTACCTGGACACCTTCAGGCGACTGCGGCTCCCGCAGTCGATGGTAGAGACGACCCACACCATGTTCCACGGCATCGTCCCCGGTCGGAAGGCGTACCCGATCGGCAAGGTCATGCTGCCAGTCACCTTCGGCACACCAGCAAACTTCCGCACCGAGCGGATCGTCTTCGAGCTGGTACCCTTCGACAGCCCCTACCACTGCGTCCTGGGGCGCCAGGCGTTCGCCAAGTTCATGGCGGCGCCCCACTACGCGTACAACGCGATGAAGCTCCCCGGGCCGTGCGGCGTCATCACCATCAACGGCGACCCCGACATGGCCGCCGAGTGCGAGGCCAAAGGAGCCGAACTCACCGACGCCGTCATCGCGGTAGAAACCAACCACGCCGACGAGCTCGCCAAGTACGCGAGCGGGGTCAACAACAACGACCCCACCATACTCAAGAAGCCCAACTTAGAGGGCGCAAACACCTCAGCCTTCGAGGCAACGACGCACACCCGCACCGTCGAGCTGGTCCCAGGCGACTCCAGCCAGACGGTGACGATCGGGACGGGCATGAGCCCAGCCTAGGAAGGCGCGCTCATCGAGTTCCTCCGTGAGAACAGGGACATCTTCGCATGGAAGCCCTCTAACATGCCTGGTGTCCCTAGGGAGCTCGCTGAGCACAAACTAAATGCCGGCCCCAAAGTGCGACCCGTCAAGCAGTCATTGCGGCCCTTCAATCAAGAGCGCCGCCGAGCTATCGCCGAGGAGGTGCAGCGTCTACTCGCTGCAGGATTCATCCGGCCAATTAAATACTCCAAGTGGCTGGCAAACCCAGTCTTGGTCGAGAAGAAGAACGGGACCTGGAGAATGTGTATCGACTACACAAACTTGAACAGCGCCTGCCCAAAGGAGCAGTTCGTCCTCTCCGCGAATCGATTAAATAATCGACTCCACCGCTGGCTCGAGTCGTGTTTCTCGACGCCTACTCTGGGTACAACCAGATCAAAATGGTTGTTGAGGACGAGGAGAAGACGCCGTTCATCACGCCATTCGGAGCCTTCTGCTACACCGCCATGACCTTCGGTCTCAAGAACGCCGGGGCGACCTACCAGCGGTGCAAGCAGGACTGCCTCGCGAGCCAAATTGGCCGCAACATCCACGTCTACATCGACGACGTGGTCGTAAAGTCCGCTCGCCAGGGCGATCTACTCGCCGACCTGGCGGAAATATTTGCCAACCTGCGGAAATACAAGATAAAGCTCAACCCGGGCAAATGCACCTTCGGTGTACCAACATGACAACTACTGGGGTACGTCGTCTCCAAGCGCGGGATCGAGGCGAACCCCACCAAGATCGACACGATCGCTCGACTTGGCAAACCCGAGTGCCTGCGCGATGTCCAGAAGCTGGCCGAGCGAGTAGCGGCTCTCAGTCGCTTCATCCCCCGCCTGGGCGAAAAGGCGATGCCCCTATACCGCCTGATGCGCAAGAACCCCACCTTCCAGTGGGACAAGGAGGCGGACGACGCGCTCCGCGACCTCAAGAAGGTGCTACTCGCCACACCGCTACTCGCCGCCCCCGCCGACAAAGAACCCATGCTGGTCTACGTCGCAGCGTCCGAGCATGTCGTCAGCGCCGTCATGGTCGTCGAACGGCCAGAGGAAGGAAAGGAGTGCCTGGTGCAGCGACCGGTGTACTACATTAGCGAGGTCCTCACCGAGACGCGCCAGCGGTACCCGTAGTACCAGAAACTGGTATACGCAGTCTTCAGAGCACAGCGGCGCCTGCCGCACTACTTCCAGGAGCACCCTATCACGGTCGTCTCCTCATCACCGTTGCAGGACATCATCCGCAACCGCGAGGCGACCGGGCGATTCGCCAAGTGGGCCATCGAAATCGGCGTCCACAACATCAAGTACGAGCCACGAAAAGCGATCAAGTCGCAGGCTCTAGCGGACTTCATCGCCGATTGGGAAGAGGCCCAACAGCTAGAAAAGCTGCCATACCTCCACTACTGGGGCCTCCACTTCGACGGCTCCAAGAACGCGGACGGCGCAGGAGCAGGGATCGTGCTGACTTCACTGAAGGGCGACAAGCTACGCTACGTCCTCTGCCTCGACTTCACCCCCTGCACCAACAACATGGCCGAGTACGAGGCACTACTCCACGGCATGCGAGCTGCCAAGGAGATGAACATTAACCGCCTACGCTGCTACGGAGACTCCGACCTCGTCGCTGGGCAAGTCGCTGGCACTTGCGACGTCGTCTCACCCACCATGGCGGCATACCACCAAGCAGTAGACAAGCTGGGGGGCATTTCGCAGGGTACTCCGTCGAGTGGATTGACAGGCAGAAGAACGAGGAGGCTGACTCACTCTCTCGCATCGGGTCGGCAAGACTCGCACCACCTGCTGGTGTCTTCCTCGACACGATCACCAAGCCTTCAGTCTCTCCCCCAAGGGAGATCGACATCGGAGTCCCGCTGCAACCGGAGGCAGCCCTGGTCGCACTCGTCTCCGAGCCAGACGACTATACCAAGTTGTACGTCGCCTACCTGGAGGCTGGCACCCTGCCGGCAGACGAGGAAGACGCCCGGATGATTGCACGCCGATGCAAATCCTTCACCATCATCGACGGCGAGCTCCACAAGCGCAGCGTGACCGGCGTGTTCCAACGCTGCGTCCAACCCGCCGAAGGACGCAAGATCCTCCACGACATCCACTCCGATCGCGGCCACCACGCCGCTCCCGCTCGGTCGCCAAGGCAATGCGGCATGGCTTCTACTGCCCACCGCACGCCGATGCCGTCGACATTGTCCAGCGTGCACCGGTGCCGGCACGCCAACCGAGACGCGTGCCGAGATCAGCGCCAAGACAATCCCCATCACCGGACATTCGCCGTTTGGGGTATGGACATGGTAGGCCCTTCAAAAGGCCCCTCCGCTACACCCACCTCCCCGGTCGCGGTCGACAAATTCACAAAGTGGGTGGAGGCTAAACCAGTCCGGAAATGCGACGGGGAGACCGCCACTAAATTCCTACGCGAGCTCATATATCGCTACGGGTTCCCAAACAGCATCATCACGGACAACGGCACCAACTTCGCCAAGGGAGCCATGGCCGAGTTCTCAAGAACACCACATCCGCTCGACCTCCGGGCCGCCCACCCGAGTCCAACGGCCAGGCGAGCGGCCAACGAGCATCCTCCACGACCTGAAGCCGCGACTCCAAGTACCACTAGAGTGCACCGCCGGATGCTGGGTCGAGGAGCTACCCTCCGTCATCTGGGGCATCCGCACCTTGGTCAACAGGTCGACAGGTTTCACCCCCTTCTTCATGGTGTACGGCGCCGAGGCAGTAATGCCCACCGACCTCAAACACGACTCGCCAAGGGTCGTCCACTACACGGAGGCTGCGAACGAACTCGCATGACAGGATGGAGTCGATCAAATCGACGAGGCACGTGACCTAGCTCGCTCACGCACCGCCATCTACCAGCAAGGACTCCGCCGCTACCACAGTCGGCGGGTGAAAACTCGCACCTTCCAAGAAGGCGACCTGGTGCTGCGCCTCATCCAGGACAAGAAGGGCATGCACAAGCTTTCCCCTCTGTGGGAGGGACCATTCGTCATCGGGCGGTACCGCAACGACTTACTACCTCATCGACGTCCGGGACGGCAAACTCGACGTCAGCGACCGTGGAATGTAAACCTCCTATGGAAGTTCTACTTAGAACCCCACATATGTACCCTCCAACGCTATGAAATAAAACAATTGGTTACCGAAATTGCGCCTACTCTCGTGTCTTGTGCCACTACTGTAATAACAAAGATCAAGCTAATCGCAGAAGTCAACCTTTGGTACAGCGATCGGCACGGCCAAGTAGTGTGTTACAAGGGCACCGAGTCACCTCGGGTCTTGCAACGTCCACGAAAAAACGCCTACCCGAGCCCCATTGAGTCGCTTAGCTCGACCGGCTTTCACGAGCCAAGACAACTGCCGCTTCTCATAGTGACCATGATCCTCCGCATCCTCGACATAGCGACTCGAAGGCCAAGTACCACGCTCGGGATCGACGACCAGTCCGACGAAAGGCTAGGAAAACACCAAGTACGAGAGCATGCCCAGGATTCGCCATGCGACTGACCCAACGGGCCAGGTAGAAGCGATGCGCTCACCTATACGCGCCAAGTCCTCACCCACCTCGAGTCGCGCCTAGAACAACCAAGTACCACGCTCGGGGACTCGGCAACCCGACCCCGCTCGCGCAAGGGAAAACGGTGAAGTACAGAGCACTCATGGGAGTCGCCTTGCGACTGGCTCACCGAGTTCGGGCGAGTCGACAACAATAAACAAAACATTCAAAACCACAAACACATAACAAACGAGGTAAAGCCCATAAAAAAGGGCGGACGCGCTCGGGGACTCGTTCAAACCTCAATCAGAAACACACGACAATTCACAAAACAACACGATATTCCATTAATAGCATGTCGCAAGCGTTACAAAATACAAAGTATGCCCAATGGCAGATCAATTACTAACGCCCAGGCACAATATTCTACTCTGCAGGCTTCGACGACGACTCGCCACCACCCTTGCGATTGCGAATGAAGGGAGTGTCGGGTTTGACGGGTACGTCGACAGCTCACCCGCCATCGCTGCACGGAACGGTTGCCCGATCTTGAAGTCCCGGTGCTGCGGCTTGGGGTCATTGGGCGCGACGATCGTCTCCTGATAAGGAAGGAGGTCGCCCATCGCCCAGACGCGCTCGGAGTATACCGCGGCGCGGTCCGTCAGCTTCAGCACCTCGGAGATCTCCACCGAGCCCATCGACGACGGGTAGCCACTCGTCACATCGCCCGCATCAAGTCCTCCGTAAAGTGAGCGAGCCCAAGCGCCGTCGCCGCTCCGGCTTAACGCCGATCGCCATGAACTCGACGACCGGCGCTTCTCCAAGTATCGCCACACCGACGAGGTCGCCGGAATCACCTCCGGTGATATTTCCTGGAGATACGCCCGTATGCACGTCGCCGAAAACGCGGCCGAGTCGACCATTGTGGCCACACATTGTCGTGCGTCGAACAAATTCGCCTCTTCCGCGCTGTCAATGATTCGACCTGCAGACAGAAAGCGACAGTGAGTACATCAAAGATTACACAATACAACCATTACAGGCACAAGAAGGCACACTCACCAATCAAGGGACGGGAGAGATCAGTGATGAAGCTCTGAAGCGAGGTGTAGTCATCTTGAAGCCCAGCAACAAGGGCGTCGGAGACCTTACACTCCTCAGCGGCGGCTGTAATGGCAGCCTTGGCTCGCCCATCCGCCAAAGTTGCCTCCTCCCTCGCCTCTTTCAGCTCACGCTCAAGGTGGGCAATCCGCTCCTCAGCTGAGCTTAAAACAGTCTAAGCTGCCGCCAACTCAGTCGCTGGGACGAGGCCCTGGCGGACCTCCTCTGCCTTCGCAGCAGACGCCTGGAGCCCCTTGTTCGCCTCCTGGACGGCGGCCAGCTCCCTCTCCACATGAAGTTTTGCAGCGAGACGGTCGGCTGACTTGCGCTGCAAACCCTGAACACAAGTTAAACAGTTAGCAACAGCGGAATCCTAAGTGCCCACCCGCTGAAATTCAGCGGGTGCGCACTTGGGGACTGGCAATCAAAAATCCTAATTGCCCACCCGCTGAAATTCAGCGAGTGCGCACTCGGGGACTGGCAATCAAAAATCCTAAGTGCCCACCCGCTGAAATTCAGCGAGCGCATCGGGACCGACGCGAATTAAAAACAAGACATTAAAGAATCGACCATCGCAACACAGCGCCTGATCCTGGGACCGGACATACCGGATGGCGCGCCAAGCATACCATGAAGTCAGACGCGTCCACGGATGCGAGGAGAGACGGCGTGTGCCCGCGACGTTGCTCGACCTCCGTGTCAGCAGGTGCGCGACTCGAGGGCGAGGTACCACTCGCCGTAGCCGCTCTGGTTATAAAGCGCGGGAAGGTTGCGGATGCACCGGCACCAACGGATGCCGCCGCCGCTTCATGAGGGAGCACCTCCTGGTCGGCAAGGATGCCTCCGCCACGGTTCACTCGGCGCGATCGCCGTGTCAGATACCGTGACTTCGCCTTGGCCTTCTTGGCGCTATCCGCGGGGAAGACGACCTCATCCGCTTTCCTCTTCCGGGAGGGATCCTCCTCGCTGACGACTGGTGGCACCTTGGCCACGGTCGGGTGACCTATCTTCTTGGCTCCAGTCCTAAAAATTAATCACATGAGGAAATGGTCCGAGTACAATGAAAACAAAAGACAGGTGAATAAAACTTACTTGGCGACCGGTAGGAACCGCAGCCCGTCACGGATGCGGCGGCTTTCCAATGGGGCCCGGCCGTCGAGGCCCATCTCCAGGACATCGCGTGCCCAAGACACGGACGGCTTATTCGTTGTCGAGGCCACGACTAGAACTTCCGAAACAGTTTCGGTAGGAGCATCCTTGGGCGGCGAAGCTACCGCGACCGGAGCAGCCCCCGACCCAGAGACTGGGGCGAATGGCGGAGGCATCGAGGCCAGAGGCACCTCATTCAGGACGGCGGTGATATCCGGCGCCATCGCCGTCTGTGGAGCTTCACCCCCGCGGGATGGTGGCGTGAGCTGCTGGCGAATGAGGCGAGACGCTGTTTGGCAACCGCCTTCATCTTTGGAGGCGCCTTCACCTCCTTCTTCTTCTTCTTCGATGGAGTGGTCTCGCGACGCGAGGTGTGCTTGGGGAGCTTGTCGTCGTCATCATCATGACGCTCGAGGCTTTTTCTCGCTTCGAGCTCACGTTGCCGCTGTCCGCGTGTTTTCCAGACTAGCGGGGCGACCTCTTCCTCGGATTCGTCGTCGTCGCCGCTTCCGTCACTCTCGACGCCTCCCCTTGCTGGAGGCGATTCGCCTACCTCCTGGACGGACGAGCTTGAATTCTCGTTGTCCGCGGGCCGAAGCCACCCTTCCACCACTTGAAATAGCTGCAATAAGCATAAACAACATCAGTATGACCGCGACTGCATTTAACTGCGACTGCGAATGACAGAAAGACGACTTACCGTTGGGGCTGGATGCTTCGCAGTGTAGGGGGCGAACCCAGCCTTCGCATCGAGGTACGCCGCCTAGGTGATCTTCTTCAGCTCTAGGAGGTAATCCTCGAGTTGCCACTCAACGAGGCAGGACTTCGTCGAGTCCTCCCGGCCCGCGTACTCGTACATGTAGTGGTCGGAGGGCGGGGACGAGCCGCCCGAGCCAGGTTGTACAAATTGATGGGCTGAGACCCCTCTTCTTCAGCATGGATGGATGAAGCATTTCGTCCACCATCATCCCGGTATGTTGGAAGCTTGCCGACTTGGAGTCGGCGTGGTTCAGGCCGGTCGGCGGAGTATCTTGGGATTGCCACCTCGCCGTCCGAAGTCGCCTCAGTTACATTGAACCAAGACTTCTTCCATTCACTCGCCGCCTTGGCGGGTAGCATCAGATCAAAGAAGGAAGCCTTCGATTTCTGCTAAAACGTTAGGCCGCCCACAGCGAGCATTGGGCCGCCCGCTTCCCCGCGACTGATCCGCCCGTGGAATAGATCCTGCCACAGGGGGAAGTAGGGCCTGCAGCCCAGGTAGCACTCGCAGAACTCCACGAAAATGGCGAGTTGCTCGATGTTGTGCGGCCCAGGTCCGACGGTTGGATCCCGTAGAAGGCGCAGAAGCGCCGGAAGAAAAGAGATGTTGGGAATCCGAGCCCCCGCTCTAGGTGGCTGGTGAAGCAGACGAACTCTCCCTCACGCGGGTCCGGGGTCACCTCTCCGCGAGGATGCGCCACCGCCGACGCTGCAGATCGGCCTCCTCGAAGGACGCCAGCCTCGTGCACTTGGACCTGCCCATGGTTCGGAGGGAGCCATTGGCGGAAGGGTTCGTGGGGTCGGAAGATTTGGTTCGGTGGATCACGATGCGGGGAAAACGAAAGTGCGCGTAATCGGAGGAAATGACAAGGAGGTGGTTCTCGATCGCCTACCATCCCTTTATATAGCGGTTGTTACCCGCCAAATCGTGAGCCGTTACTACGCGGTGATTACGCTGAAAGTTACCGGGTTACCCCAGCTAGTTTGACTGCGTTTGACGGTCCAACTTCAGCCACGGCCACGACCGATCACTACCAAGGATCAATATTTCACGATCCAATCGCGGAGCTGTGACCGTAATGACTAGTTTCCTCCTTTGTTCAGGGCCGCCACCGATTCGACCGATGTCCGCGTTGAAAGTCGATACTCCGATCGCCACCACCGCGCCAATCGATGGCCTCGGGACTCTTGATGCGGATATGCCTACCGGGTATACCCAGCAGACGCTTCCGACCGCCCAGAACCGGCGAGTGGGCCTGCAAGACGGCGACTGGATCGAGGCCCGGTGGGGATCCAAGCGACTAGAAGCTGAAGGCCCAGGCGAGTAGATAGGCCCAGTCGGATTAGGTTAAACAAGTACCGAAGCCTTAACTGATTCGGTTGAGATATGTAAACCCTAGGGGAGGTGAGTCTATATAAACCTCCCTACAGGGCGTGTAGAGATACGTTCCATCATATACCCAAGCGACTCGCCGCCTAGCCGCCGAGTTCGCACCATTGTACCACCATCATAATACAATCTAGCAGGAGTAGGTCTTTACCCTCCGGGGGGCCAAACCTGGGTAAAACCTTGTGTCTCTGCCCTCATCTCGCACCGCAGATGGCTGGCCGCCCTTGCCCCTTGTTCTACTACTCGCTGCCGATTGCAGCATCTGTCGTGACCATTCCCACGATAGACTACATCCGGGACTAAAAGCTTTCGGAGAAAGGAAAGAGCGGGAAAACTTGGCGGGAAGCGGTGGGAAATGGCGGGAAATATCTTTAGTCCTGGTTTGTGACTACAATCGGGACTAAATGGATATTATATTAAGATTCTTTATATTTTTTTGATAATAATAGACATATTATTTGTGTTATTTGGATTATTACAATAAAAGATATGATTTTCCAAAGTTTTTATATTTGATTTGAATTAAAAAAAGAAAATTTACAAATGAAATAATTTATAAATGATGCAAACAGATAAATGGATATTATATTAAGATTCTTTATATTTTTCTGATAATAATATACATATTATTTGTGTTATTTGGATTATTATAATAAAAGATATGATTTTCCAAAGTTTTTATATTTGATTTGAATTAAAAAAAGAAAATTTACAAATGTAATAATTTATAAATTATGCAAGCAGATAAATGGATATTATATTAAGATTCTTTATATTTTTCTGATAATAATAGACATATTATTTGTTTTATTTGGATTATTACAATAAAAGATATGATTTTCCAAAGTTTTTATATTTGATTTGAATTAAAAAAGAAAATTTACAAATGAAATAATTTATAAATGATGCAAACAGATAAATGGATATTATATTAAGATTCTTTATATTTTTCTGATAATAATAGACATATTATTTGTTTTATTTGGATTATTACAATAAAAGATATGATTTTCCAAAGTTTTTATATTTGATTTGAATTAAAAAAAAGAAAATTAAAAAAAACAATTAGTCGCGGGTCGTGGCTGGACCCGGGACTAAAGGGTACTGTGGCAGCAAACGGCCGGAAAACCCTTTAGTCGCGGGTCGTGGCTTAACTCGCGACTAAAGGGGAGTCTTTAATCGCGGGTTAAGCCACGACCCGGGACTAACGACCCTTTAGTCCCGTCCTGTGGCTTAGCCCGGGACTAAAGGGGTGGCCCTTTATATTCCGCGCGCCAGGACAGGTGCTGCCCAGCACTTGGCATTCTCGACGCAGCGAAGACGAAGCACATAGACGCCCGCATCGAAGACGATGCGAGGTGTCTTCCCGCCGTGCCACTCGCCGCCGCCGTGCCTCCGCTCAGTGCCTTGACGTGTTGCCGCTCGGCCGACGATCCTCGCCGCCGTGACGCCGGCCGCCTCTCCGTAGCCGCCGCCCTCGGTGAGCTCGATCGAGAGGTCGCGCACGCGGGTGGTTTTTTATAGTTTTTTTATAGTTTTTTGTTATAGTTTTTTGTATAGTTTGTTATAGTTTTTTTATAGTTAGGTTTATTATAATTAGGATTATAATTAAGATTATTATGATTGTTATAATTAGGATTATTAGGATTATTATAATTAGGATTATTAGGGTTTTTGTTATAGTTTTTTATATTTTTTATAATTAGGATTATTATAATTAAGATTATAATTACGATTATAATTAGGATTATTATAATTAAGATTTAGTTATTAGGATAAGTATTAGGATTATTATAATTAGGTTTATTAGGTTTTTTTTGTTATAGTTTGTTTCTATAGTTTTTTCATATTAGGGTTTTTTGTTTTAGTATTAGGATTATTGTTTTAATTAAAATATTAGAATTAGGATTAGGATTATTGTTTTAGTTATTTTTTGTTTTATTTATTAGGATTATATTGTTTTATTAGGGTTATTTTTTGTTTTAGTTATTATGATTATTTTTTAGCACAAATAATATTAGGATTATTATAATTAGGATTATATTGTTTTAGTTATTAGGATTATTGTTTTTTCTAACCTGTTTAACTCTCTTTTTGTTATAGATAATTAAGTCATGGATCCATCCGAAGAACCTGGCCGCATCGGTGAAGGTTTTCTTCAGGGCATGATAAGAGGTGAAATTCCTCTTAATATTACTACCGGCGCCGAAGATATTTTGCTCGAGGAAGAGATATCCTCATATCTGAATCCATCCGGTGATGGACTAGAGGAAAACCTAATGTACCAAGGGGAAGACCAGATGGACGAAGGGCAAACAAATAACAACAATAATGATGGCCCCTCGACAGGATCCGGCGAGGTACATATATATATATATATATATATAAAGTCTCGTGTTACCTCTATTCATTAACTGATCTAGATATATATTAATCACTCTCTCTTCTTCTTTTAGCCCACCGATCGAAGCAATCGACAGCTCGAACGAAATGAGGGCCGAACAAAAAGTTGGATGGTAATCAGAGGTTCACCATCGAAGAAATAGATGATGATGGTAAACCGATTGCTCCAGAGAAGCACCGGATGATGTTTATAAATCAATGCGGGGTGCTTGTTAGGGACAACTTGCCGATCACCATCCAAGAATGGAATAAGTCAAAGAAATCCGGTGAAGAATCCAACAGCTATGTCACCGATGATGCCAAATATGACCTTTGGCAGAAGCTCATAGCGCATTTCATACTACCTCCAGAGTATGAGGAATTTGAGGTAGATGGTATTACCCCAAGGCCGGGTGGGCTTGAAAATAGAGCGAAAGTCAAGGAGTGGGCACTGAGCAAGATGGTTGAACTATACCGGAACCACAAGAAAAGTTTATACGCGAAATATGTCGTGAAAAAGAAAACTCCAGACTTCAAAGGATTAAATGAGAAGTTGAGAGAACAGTGGCCCGATTTTGTACAGTACAAGCAATCTGATAAAGGAAAGGCAAAGTCGGAAAAGAACGCGTTAAATGCTGCCAACAAGAAATACCATCATAAAATGGGGACAGGTGGCTACAAGAGTGCCGTCCCTAAGTGGGAAACTATGGAGAAGGAAATGAGGGCTCGAGGCGTTACTCCTGGTACAGATGGATGGCCCGAGAGGTCAAAGCACTGGTGGTACAGGCACGGGGGATCCTTGGACCCAGAAACAGGGAAGACATTATTTCTAGAGAAAATTCTAAAACCCTCCCAAGACCTTATTCAAGCAATGAACGATGCTCAATTGGGATTGTTCCGTCCCGAGAGAGAGAGAACGACGAGCTGAATCCTGAAAAGGGAGGACGAACACGAGGCAAAGGCGTCGGTGTCTCGTGGAAGAAAGGGTTTCCTCAGTACGATGCCAGTTACAGAAGCCGTCAGAGAAAGAAGGACCGGGAGGCAGACCGGATCTCCAGGGTAGAGAAGGACCTAGCTGATCTGAAGAACCTCATGCATGAAATTAGCCAAAGGCCACCGTCGTCAACTCACCATGATGCGATGATCTGCATTGGATCTTAGCCAATGGAGAAGCGGTGTGGCTTCCAGAGGTCTCAGGCGATGATCAAGCACTGCTGGATGATGCACCGGCTCCTCACTACCCCGTGGATGATGTCAGAGAGATGGCACAATGTGAGCTACATTAGCCAATGAACAACCTGTCCTTCAAGGTGGCGATCGGAACTGCTTTACCTTGTCTACCTGGAGCACTCCACCATTCACTTCCAATTCCACCAGGCTATGCTCGTGTCACGGTGGATGACATAGTGGAGGATTTTGCGGACCTAGAGATTGAAATCGCTACGCTTGAAGGCCTTACGAAACTAGGAGATGTCAAGCGCAACATCATTCTATGGAATAAGAAGTACATCAAGTTTCCAGGCTCGGCGCCAAGGCCACCGACTCCAAGGAATCCAAGTCCACCCCGCATCGAAAATCGTCAACCTCCAAGTCCACCCCAACCCGATTATCACCAACCTCCAAGTCCACCCCAACCCGATTATCGCCAACCTCCAAGTCCACCCCGCCCCGCTGATGATCGCCGCAGCAGGAGTACATCAACTCAATCTCCACCTCTGCCTCCGTGCAATAATACTACCTCGTCGAAGAAATGGAAGTTCGACGGTCCCCCGAGCCCCACATCGAAGAAAGGTCAAACGCCAAAGATAGTCGATATCCCGCCGGCTCTTTCCAAAGAGACCTTATGACAAGATCGATGAGGAAACTAACGCGGATGTGGCTGCCCAAGTTAAGGCACATTTTGCACCCAAAAAGCCTGAGCCAAAGCCGGTATATAATGAAAAGACCAAAAAGTGGGCTAAGTCCTTTCTTGAGCAACCATCCCAGATATCGATGAATCTGGAATCAGACTATGACCGGGAGATTATTAAGCAAGCACAGAAGAAAAATATCACAAGTGCAAAAAAGGGAAGCAAGTTGCATAGGTCGGAGCACAGAAGAATCAATCGGTCGCCCCACTCAAAGTCATTTCAGACCTCGACAAGGCCTTCAGAGCTAAAATGGATATGGACATGCAAATAATGGACCCTAGAGCCCGTAATAATGCTGCACTTATGGGAATCACTATATCGCAGGCCAAAGCACTTGCTAACGAAGCAAATATGTCTCTTGGTCAATATTTAGGCTATGAAGATACGCCAGTGGGTCAAATAGTACGGGCAAGATGTCCAAGGAGCCTCTAGTCAAGAATGAGGAGCTCGGCGTCTATCCACACATATGCGAAATCTGTATGAATGGTACATGTCGCCAGAGAAAAAAGCATCATAAAGATTGGTTTCGGTGGGCGTTAGAAAGGAGCATCACTTCAAACCATACCGATGAGGTTCAAATGACCGAACTGTTTCAGTTATACAATCAGCGCGCCCTCGACAAATCTATCATTGGTTGCTACTGTTTGTAAGTTATTTATTTCTATAATTAAGTTTGTAGCTCAGCTCGTTCATTGCATTTAATATATTATCCTAACTATATATCCTTTTGTATGATGATATTATATTTCGCAGAATGAAGATGCTTGAATGCAAAAGAGCTAGAAGATACGACGTTGGGTTCATTGAACCATATATCATTAATGAATATACATTAAAGAATCACCCCAAAGACATGGAGGAAGACTTGTGCAGGTTCTTAACCGAGCATAATTTTGTTAATGAAATACTATTTCCTTACAACTTCAAGTGAGTGTTTATATCTTGTACACATTTTATTTTTGCTTACTGGATGAGCTATGCATGTATGCTTATGTAAATGTCCGCAGATTCCACTGGATCTTGGTAAACATTCAAGTTGACAACTCCCTAGTTGAAGTCCACGACTCATTAAGTTGGGATCAAGAGCAGTGGAGCGACATGAAAGCAATGCTCCATAAGTAATTTCAATCATTATCGCATTATATCGTCCTCTTTCATTCATTTCCTGATATCAAGGAACTAATAACTCCTTTGTTCATTTTCTTTGCCGAGCAGGTGTTGGACACGGTTCAGACAGAAAATACCAGGTCCATTCAAAGAGGAGTTAACTTATAAAATGGTGAAGAGTTTACAGCAGCCACCGGGAACTCATTTATGTGGATACTACGTCTGCGAGTACATCCGCGAGTTGACCAGTGAGCGGAAAGTTGACTCACGTTATATTTATGATTTGCGGGAGAAAATAGAGCCAGACCAGCGCATAAGAGCAATTCAAGAGGAGCTGGCGGGATTTATGATAAAGGAAGTCCTTGATGTACATGGAGAGCATTATGCAGATGACGTGGAACTCAATTTGCCTTAGTCATCTTCATGTAGCTGATATGATATATATATTCATCAATGACCATGTAATTTCAAAACATTTCTTCCTTTTGATATGATTGATTATATGTATGCTTGCAAGGGATCAATTAATTATATAAATGCATCGACGTGTAGTGTGTATGTAGTAGCGTATAATATGTATACTGAAATATATGTTTGAATTATAGTGAAACACAAAACGAAAAAGGAACGAAATGGCAAAAAAAAATGAAATACACAATCTGCGCGGCAGAGAATGTGTCCGCCATAGCAGAAACCTTTAGTCCCGTGGTGTTACAGCCCGGGACTAGAGGGTTTCCGCCTTGCAACGCTGAAAGCCACGTGGTTGTTATCGCGTCATGCGAGCCGGGACTAGAGGGAGGGGGGCTCCGTTTTCGCAGTCCCGGGCCCAAAACCGGGACTAGAGCCCGTTGCGGCCCGGGACTACAGCCCTGTTTTCTACCAGTGTTAAGAAGTCACAAGCGTCAAGCCCTCTCTCCCTATAACCGCATGTGCCTCTCCGTTCTTGGCATTTTGGCAGAATGGCCACTGAATTCGAAAGCACCAGAATGATACTTGCAAAGCTACTCCATCCGTTCCTAGCTAAATATAAGACGTTTTAAGAGTTTAATTTGAACTCCCCAAAACGCATTCTATTTGGTAGCGGAGGTAGTACTATGTATATGTGCTGAAAAGTGAAAACCTAAAACTGACAAAATTATGAATCAAACCAGATTAATTAACGAGTCTTGATCAGAAAACTAGCTACGGAAGTTTCTTCGATAGATTAGCTTGATATCTTCCTTCTGAAATTCCCAAAACTAACAGCATGGTGATGGTGATTTACATCAAGTCCCACTTCACCGATCACCAGCCATTACTACCTTTCAGAAGGCACCCACCGGTCGTCCATGCTCATGCAGAGCTCTAGACTATCCTAAAAATTACTGAACTTGATTAACTTCTAGTTACTCGCACAACGTGCAGTACGAACGTTACAACAAGCTAGTGGCAATATTGGTTAACCAGTACGTGCATGATCGAACGATCATCCCATGCCGCTGAACGGCGAGCTCCAGTTATTGGAGTACCCGTCCGCCACCTTGGCCACGCTGACCGACGAGGAGCCCTGGGAGAGCTCGTACGCGCGCCTCATCGCCGCGTACGGGTCGACGCCACCATGATCGGCGCTGTAGCCCACGAGCCTCCCCTCCTCCGCAGTCGCCGTGGTACCGCTGTGCCCCTGGTCGGCAGCCTCCACCGCTGCGCCCACCGGCATCATGTACGCGTTGCCGCCGAGGCCCTGGTACCAGGTGCCGCCACCGTTGCCGTAGACGGCCGTTGATCTGGACGCCGGCAGCTGGAAGAAGTTGTGCGTGCCCAGGTGCAGCTCCTGGTGGGCGTCCTGGGCGCCGTGACCGGCCGCGATCACCGCGTCCTGCTCCGTCTTGCACCACCCGTGCCCAGCGTACGGGTAGTGCGCCGCGAGGTGCTGCACCGCCGCGGACGGCGGCTGCTGGTGGCCGCCGAACGCGATGGACGTCGGCCAGCCGTGGTACCCGCCCATGCCGATGCCGTCGGCGCCATGCAGGTGCGACACGAGGCTGCCGTCCTCCGCCCTCCAGACGCCTGCCTCGGCTAGCTCGGCCGCCTCCTTCAGCCGTCTGGCTGCGCCGCCCACCGGCAGCGTGCTCCCCTCCAGGATGCTCTTCACGTCGTAGCGGCTCATCTCGAAGTTGGTGACGGCGTTGAGGCCCCGGAACTTGATCGCTGCGATGTCGTACGCCTCCGCCGCCTCCTCCTCGGTCGCTGCACATCCACGAAACGCGCGCACGCGCATGATTAGGGTTAGCTCACCAACGCATCCATGGATGTGTGTACTCCTAGAAGCTACTCCATCTATCCCGTTGCATGCATGCACGCCCGCACGCACGGGCACGGTGGCGCATGCAGCGCGAGCTGTGACGGCGCGAAGCTCAAGCGAGGCACTAGGGTATTCTATGGAGCTCTTGACCGCATGCCCCGGTTTCCTCAGACAGCTCCGAGACACAAGCTTGGAAAGGAACATTTCGGGACATAGTTAATGGGCGTACGTACTCCACTATCTTAAGCGTCGTTTGAACGGATAAAAATAATGCCACACTTACGTTCTACGAGACAGAGATTTCGAGATGGATTAGTAAATAATTAGGGCCTGATGACTTGGTTCTTCAAAGCACAGCACAGCTACTACTATAGCTAGCTAGCCCTGCTTCCAGTTAACAAGTTCTTTACTAAGGAGGATCGTTCTCTTTGCTATCTAGGAAAGCAGATTTGCTTTGATGTGATAGTTTATGCGGCTTACTGAAGGTGCCGAGGTAGAGATCCTTGTTGCCTGCCACTCTCCCTATCCTTGCTTGCCATCTCCCTTGCTGATGATGCCTGTCGAACCATAAGATATTTGGATATTGGCTTAGCTTGAGGATAGCATTTTTTTACTAGCAATGTAAACAGTAGATTTACCTGGTTACACCGCGATATTTTGAGGCGCCACGAGAAAACCCACTGCTATTCCTGCAGTTCAATGATCATATGCATCCATGTGATTGTTAGCCCATTACGTGTTGTGCAATCTTTCAACACATGCGAGATGTTGTAAAATGCAACTTGGAATGTGTCAAGGAATTTATACTACCTCCTAAGGTATGCAATGTACTCCTGTCTGGTCATATGTTTCATTTCCTCTATCTCCTTCTCGTAAGTACTTATCTGCAGAATTTTTCCAGGCGAAAGAAAAAAAAAGAAGAATATTAGCAAAAGCTGCTAACACAGAAGGAAACAGAACAATATCTAGTGCAGAATCTTCTTTACTGGGATATTTGTTGTTGTGGTTGTTCCCCAGTATTTTAGAGCTGCCAAATCATAAGCCCTAGCTGCCTTGTCTTCTTTATCGTAACCGCCTACAAAAAAATGTTCACCAAAAAGGAATTAAAGTTCTATCCTGGTTCATGGACTTTGTATCATAATTTTTGCATGTGTATATGGTAGGTGAATATACTTGCACAAAAGATTAGTAGAAGATCATATAGTTCTTACCTAGATAGACTGTAGTCTCAAGATCAGCATTGTGATGTCACATTCCATGGGAGGAAACATATTTATGATCATTGACACAACAGAGGGCAAAATGCTTATTAGCACAAGTGTAGCAATATATTTCATAAAGTATGAGCAAAAGGAGAATGAAATCTAGTGATTCAACTACCAATATATTAATATCCGGCCGTTCTCATGATGCATACCTTGTTTCCCCTTGCGAGTTTGCCCTTCTCTTCTGCAGCTATTATCCCAGAGATGTGCCTCATACCGGCCAGTCCATCTATGCCTAGAGAGGGATCGAATTAATAACCCGATCAAAAGTGGGCAAAGTAAATAAACTTTTTCAAGCATAAGTGACACTCTCATTGGCCGAACAAACAATGCAAATCATGGAAATTCTATGCATATGTGTCCCCCCTTTACCTAGTCAACTGTAGCAGTATTAGTACATTTTGTGAGTATCACCTTGTATTACAAGCATTGTGTTACCAAAAGGCCAAGGAAGTGGAAGTTGTATAGTGGGCTAGTAGCATACTACTGTATTACTAATTAAGCTTTGATTTGATTTTATGTTCCTAGCTAGTACTACAATACGTATGTTTTGTGTTCTAGAGAGATCGATCATTGGATCCGTCGAAAATGACATTATTGAAAGGGTCAAAAATTGAAGTGCAATCGACTCTAATAAGCAATGATGATCAGGTCATCGGGAGCCAAAAAAGCAAGGAGATCCAAATTACTAGGTCACCAGCAAATGCCAGGAAGATCCAAGCTAACCTTGTTACACCTCGATAGATCGAGGTCCTTTGGCCGAAGGTGTCGATGGATTTCCTCTGGACGGCGTCCCCCGCGCCGGCGCTCGGTGAATCCACCCGCTTGTTCTCCGACGACGTACTCTCCGCTCCCCCGGCCGCCGCGACCACCGGCATCTGCGGGTGCGAGTTCGAGCCCATGCTCATCGAGAGCGCGAGGCCCTGCTGCCCGCGCGCGCCCACGCCGTTGCCGTTGGCCCCCTGCGCGGCCGAGCACGCATAGGTGGTCGCGCTCGCGTCGGTACTCATCTCGTGCTCATGGTGCGCCTGGTTACTGTCGTTCCGGAGCCACGTCTTGATCATGGACAGCTCTATGGTGCTTCCGCCACGGCCGCCCTCGACGCCGTGCGAAGCAGCCGCCGCGGCGCCGCCCATCGAGGCTCCTCCGGAGGAGAACAGGTAGCCGCCGGCGTGATCTTGCACGTCGGAGAATGAGTTGCCGCCCAGGAAGTCCTCGAGCTTGGGAGCCTCGCCGTCGTCCACCGTCATCCTACCGCCACTGGAGCCCACGAGCATTGACAGCTCGGAGGAGCCGCCGTGGTAGTCCAAACCCCTCATTGCCCAATCTACAACCCAATCGTCCCATCCAATATCAAACGCTAGAGAAAAGTATATATGGAGATCGAAGTAGTACACGCACAGTAGCTCATGAGCTCACCTTGGGTTTCTTGGGTGCCTCCGTTGAAGCCGTCCATGACGCCGTAGTTCGCGTCGGCCCTGAGGCCCGGCATGCCGAGATGCGCGTCCGGCGGCGTCTGGGTTTGCAGGCCATAGAAGTCGCTTCCACCGGAAACGTCGATGGCCGCGGCGGCGGGCGAGCCGTTCTGGTGAGGCTGCTGGTTCCCTTGGCCGGAGAGGGAGAAGCCTAGCCAGTTGTTGGCGGAAGCCATAGCAGTGGAGATGGATCGAGCTAGCTCGCTCGTGTACTTTTATCGATCAGTGGTTGATTCGGAAGAGATGGCAGTGGTGGTCGCTAGCTAGATTCTTCTGATCCGGTCAGTCAAAGCTAGCATCGGTTTGTGGGAGGTGGCTCGTGGCTGGCTGGGAAGAAGTGAGGAAATAATCCTACCTATCTCTCGGCCGGACAGGAGGAAAATGCTGGAGCAGCAGGGGCCATGTACTTATACCAACATGAGTAGCTATCTAAGCTAGGCGCAGTGGGGCCGGCACATGCAGGGCTAATGAACTAGTATAGGGTTAACTGATGCTGCAACGTGCAGAGTGTACCGGCTTTTTCCCCTTCTGAGCAGATGCAGTATGTATTGAAAACATTCTGAATTCAAACGTGCATGCAAATCCATTCTATTGTATGTTTTCTTTTGCAACTAGATTCGATTTGTATAGATTGGAGTTCTTTTTTGAGAGATACTCCATTGTGTCAGTGGCAGCAAAGCTGTGGGTTATTTTGACCATACTAGAAACCGAGAAGTTTGACGCCACACTACCACGGCAGAATGGACGAAAATAACCTAAAAAAATAACAATGTCACGAAATGAACTCTAGCCAGAAGAAATTCATGAAACTAACCCTTTTTGCAACGCCATACAGCTTGGCGCCGCACCTTGAAGAGTGGCGCCATTACGCCTGGCGCCGCGCACCTGCCAGCGTGGAGCCCATGGCCTGGTCCCGCTTAGTGCTTGTAGCATGGCGCCGCCTTGTGTGTGCAAGCGCCGTTGCTGGCGCCGCACTTTAGGTCTTGTACCAGCTGAGCCAGCCCTCCCAGACCCAGCCCATTCTTTCTCACCCACACACGAGCTCCCGCGGAGGCGGCTCTTCTCCCCCCTCCACCTTCTCCCTCCTAGTGTCCAAATCGGAAGCCTCTCTCCGTGGAGTTCGACCCCCCAAGTGCCTTGAGGTATTCTTCCCCTTCATCTTTGATTTGACCCATTAATTTCTTGCTTTGGTCCATATCTTGTAAATCCTAGTTTGTTTTGTAAGATGCATGGTAGAATGTTGTTGTATTGGCATATGGGTTGGTATTGTGTTAATGTTAGCATGGGTATCTATTGAGTGTGTTGACCATGGTATTGTTGTTGTGATTATGTTAGGCATGGCAAGAATTGTTCATGTTCACCATGTAGACAAGGATGCTTTTTTGAGAGGTAACATAGAACCGGACCCGGACGAGCTCGATTTGGTGTTTGAGCGTACTCCAACATATGCCGAGGTCTTGGAGCAATTGAGGATTGAATTGAAATGGATGGACCCAAAGGATGATATTGAGTTGGAGGGAAGACATAATGTTGTCTTGGGAATGTATGTCCGTTGGAAGACCATGCGTATCTTCTCCGAGGCCCGTTGGCTTGCATACAAGGAGGTGGTGGCCGAATCACTAGACAAGGCTCTTGAGCTATTTGCCACCAAGAAAGTTGGTAGTTCATTGTATTTGGACTTAAACCGTATGGCATCCCCATTGCGTACTATGAGTCCTCCACCCGTAGACCAAGAGCTAAGGCGTGAACCTCCCTTGACCCAAAAATTGAGCCTGATTTCAAGACACCAAGATGATGATTGTGGGGGTGAAGATGAATATGAAGATGACAATGATGATGTTGAACTCCACGACAACAATATTGGAGATTTAGAGAAATATATCACACAAGATGACATGGACCATGACCTCCCGTATTCTCGAGGCTATGCATCGGACTCGGATGATGATGGTCCCGAAGAAGAAGTTGACGAGGAGGGGTTCACGGCTAGAGAGGCCGAAATCCACCATACCGTATTGGGTCGGGACCATCGGGTGCCTTTGTTTCGTGATCTCAGTCTCGCGGATGAAGCCACGGTTGATGGTGGCAAAGGCATTTTGCTCGGACCAAGGACAAGTTCTTACCGGGATGGCAATGAAGTGAATAGTGGCTTTTGCAAAGGATCAAGGTTCAGGACCTTGTTGGAATTTAAGCAATGGATAAAGGACTTATCGGTGAAGCATCATCGTCCTTACACGGTCGTGCACTTGGACATCAAGAAGTGTTACACGGTGAAGTGCGAGGAGGAAGGATGTCCTTGGATAGTGCGTGCAAGACCATTCAAGGGAAGTCCTGATTGGCACATATCTAGTTGCATATCAACTCACATGTGCCGAGGCCCGGTGTTGGATGGGAAGGATGCGAAGAACGAGCACCGGCAACTCACCTCCGAGTTCCTCGCTTATAGGCTTTCCAATGACATCGCGTCGTTTCCAATAATGACCATCAAGCAGGTCATAGAGTTTGTGAAAGCCCTCTTTCACTACGAGGTGAAGTACGGGAAGGCATGGAAGGCTAAGCAAGCCGCATTCAAGATGTTGTACGGTGATTGGGAGGAATCTTATAACCGAATCCCAAGGTTGTTGTTAGCGATGGCCAATGCTAACCCCGGCATGGTTCATGTGGTTGAACCTTATGGGAACAAGACAAGGGTTGTAAACGGGAAAACCGTGCGAGTATTTGGCCATGCATTTTGGGGTTTTGAGCAATGTGTTCGGGCTTTGGAACATTGTAGACCGGTCATCTCTGTTGATGGAACCTTTATGACCGGACAATTCAAAGGCACTATCTTGATTGCAATAGCCAATGATGCGAACAAGTTAAAAAGCGTTATTTGGCGAATGATAAGCACATCACATGGTAAGGCAGTTAATAGCTTACCTATGGAGCCCTAAGTCCATGTCCTTCCACTCAGGCGGGACAATCTGAAATAACCCAAACTAGGTCATGACACGGTGAGGCTGGTGATACTCAACAGCCCACATGCACACCATGGGGCAACGCATTAGCCACAAACGAGATTCTCTGAGGCAAATAGGGTTAAGGCGATAGTCCTCCGGAACACCAAAGCGGTCTCCTCGACCGTATGGCTCCCACGTCACCTGCATCATACCACACTCATGTCAGGGTCAAAGATTACAAGTTCAAGACATATAATTGACCGCACCCGCGGAAATTACCTGATCCATGGTGATCGTGTCAAACTCGTTGGTGTACCTCTTGTACGCCTCCAGTGGGTCCGTTGGCGGTTCGGAGACCACATCCCACTTGTAAGCCCACGTGGGGAGAAGGTAGTCGTTGACGTTATCAATGTAAGGATTGAATGACAACAATCTCGGCCGTCCAATGGAGAAGCGTTCCCAGCTCCACACCGAAAGAAGGAGCAAACAACCACCAATCCCTGAATCGGCGGCGCTCCTAAGGCAAGCGTCATCCAGCTACAGATGAAGTGAACAACCATTTGGTAAGCATTTTTTTTTTGAGATAGTGCAGAAATATACAACAACATTTGTAAATAACTCATTACCTGACGGTACAACCAGGCCAACGCCGCAGAACCCCAACTGAAGGTAGAGTCGAAAAAACCCAGCAACTTGAGCCAATGCCACTGAGCACGATCCCCACTGCTGTCAGGAAACAGAGTCCTCGTGATAATGTACCACACATACACACGAGTGTATGTCTTGATCGTCTCCTCATCGGCATCCTCGGGGCAAATCTTGAAATTCTGGATGATCCAAGTAAAAGTAGCCCCGGCAGCGACCCTCAGTTTTTCCCCCTTCTTGTTTATAGCCTCGGGTGGATCCTTCCCTATAAGGGAGACCATCTGCTCACGCCACCCGTCTGAATCCGAGGACATGCACACAGGGTTTCCCTCGATTGGGTGTGCCAGGATCATGCTCATGTCCTGCAAAGTGACCGTAGTCTCACCGGTCCTAAGGTGAAATATGTGCGTCTCCGGCCTCCATCGGTCCACAAGCGCGGTGATCGCAGCAGGATTGAAGGCCGGTGTGGACCGAGTGACCATGTGGATAAAGGGGAGGAGTCCTAGATGCTGGATGTACGGAGTGTACCGTGCATCATAAGGCATCTTGCCGGACGAGACCTCGTGGTACCTAAGTCGAAGGGGTTGAAGCTCCTGCAAACATACAATGGCAAAATGTTAGATTTCCATCTAAACAAACATGGTCTTGTTCGACTTGCGTTGAAGTTTTTAGTACCTGTCTCTTCTCCGACATCTTGTAGGCACGGTGTTGAACATCATAGTGAGCATTGTTTAGAAGGGGGTTTAGAGACATCCTACATATTCAAAACAATAGAGAGAATAAGAACAATTACAAAATGTCCATCTTATTCCAACTATAGTTATCACATATACTCCATCTTACTCTAGCTATAATTGTAACATGAAAAAAATCCTACCCTACTCTACCTATAATTGTAATATGAACAAAAATTTCATCCTATTCTACCTATAGTTCTAGCATCTAGAGTTGGTAATATATATTGCAAATAGTTCTAACTATAGTTCTACCATGAACCAAAATGGCATCCTACTTGAACAAAAATCAACACACCTAGATGTAACCATACAATTGGTAATATATATTGGCAATGATTCATAATATAAAGAGAAATTGCAACCTAGAAGACCACTATCCATCTTACAAGTATTTCAACATAAACTAGTGTTCCACCGAAATTGAAACTAAAAGGAGACAAACCTAACCTAGGAGACCACTATCCATCCTCCAAATCCACTTGAAACTAGTGTTCCACCGAAATTTGACTAAAAGGAGACAAACAGCAAGGGATTTTCGGATGGGATTGAGAGGAGATACCTGGGAGAGGGATTGGAAGGAAGATCCTTGGCCAAAAATGCTCAGATCTGTCGATTTCTTCAGAGGCGAATCACCAGCGGCGATGAACCCTAGCCGCCATGCGCTCCTGTGTGGGTGAGAGGAATGAGCCGGGTCGGGGAGGGCTGGCTCGCGCGTTGGTACAAGACCTAAAGTGCGGCTCCAGGCGCTGCACTACACAGTGCGGCGCCATGCTACAAGGCGCCGCACTAGCGGGACCGGGGCCCGCGGGGCTCCACGCTGGCAGGTGTGCGGCGCCAGGCGTAATGGCGCCGCTCTTCAAGGTGCGGCGCCAAGCTGTATGGCGTTGCAAAAAGGGTTAGTTCCGTGAATTTCTTCTGGCTAGAGTTCATTTCGTGACATTGTTATTTTTTTAGGTTATTTTCGTCCATTCTGCCCACTACCACAGACTTCCTACAACTACTAGTAGTACTACATTTGTGCTTGTATTTTCCATCCTTTTATTAGAAATTTTAAATTCATTATCATTGCATTAAAGTCCTCTATTTTTCTTGATAAAGTGCCACAATTATCTGCGGAGTATTTTATAGAACTAGATGTATCCTACATAATGGTTTTCTCTTACTTTATTAATCGATTAGCGGCTTTTGATCTACCAAAGCAAGTGTTAAGAATCTTGTGTTCGATTAATAATGGTATATAAGGTATATATCAAAATGTTCTATTATATAACTGCATATCACATATTCTCAGTCATAGGGGCAACATATCATGTGAATTCGCCGAGTGAATCGATACATCCCTCTCTTATCAGCCAAACGACCGTAATCTTGCGCCTCACGTCCTAAGTCATGGTAATTTACAATTTCTACCCGTTTTTAACCAATCAAACATTTTTCTTTTTGCAAATACCACCATCCCAAGAGACCCTCTACAAAACTTATTTCTCCTGGATTTAGTTTAAGTTTTTCCGGTCTGCGGCAAAGGTGACCCTATGCCACGGACGACTATAAAGTATAAACATGCATCCACTTAGACTCCATCTACCTCTTTCTACCTTCCTCAATCTCTTTCCATCGCCCCACCTTCATCCCTTGCTCTCCCATGGTGCATCTACCGAGTAGCTCTCGAAATTATTAAATGGGTTCATCATGCGGTGAGAAATTATTAAATGGGTTTAACTATCTGGGAATACCGATCCACTATCGGCGTCTCACGATTGCTGAATGGAAACTCGTTAAGAAAAGACTTCAAAAACGTCTTAATAGTTGGAAAGGAAAATTGCTATCCCTTGGCGAAAGATTTGTACTCATAAATTCAGTACTCACCAACATGGTACTGTATATGATCTCGTTTGTTCAGCTACCAAAAGGTGTCTTAAATAAAATGGATTATTTCCGATCAAGATTATTTTGGCAAGGGGATAGTGAAAAAAAGAAATATTGACTAGCCAGATGGAATGTGGTTTGCGGACCTAAAGAATACGATGGACTGGGTATACATGGTTTGGAAGTCAAAACACCGCGCTTCTGGGTAAATGACTTTTCAAACTTCTTACAAAAGATGGCGTTTGGCAAACCATTCTATGGAGAAAGTATGTTGGCTACAAAGTTGTGTCTCAAGTGGTTTGGAAACCCGGTGACTTACACTTTTGGGCTAGACTAATGGCATTCAAAAAACATTTCTTCCGTTTTGGTGCTTTTAATATTAAGGATGGATCGTAGATTAGGTTCTGGGAAGATAAACGGCTTGGCCAAACTTCTCTTCGTGAACAATATCCAGCTCTATACTCAATTGTTAGACACAAAGGGGACACATTATCCAAAGTAATGGAATCCAATCCTCCTAATGTGTCTTTCAGAAGAAGTACCATAGGTCCTATACTGGTATCTTGGAACAATCTTTAATTGAGATTATCCACGATACAACTGTCTGAGGGTATGAATGAATTCAAATAAAAATTACTACAGAGTAGTAACTTTTCTGTTGATTCAATGTATAGAGTTTTGATCCAACCTGATGTTCCAGTCGATGATAATAGTAAAGGTGAGCTTTGGAAGATGAAAATACCCCCTAAAACGAAGATATTCGCTTTGTATCTCCGTAAAGTTGTAATTCTTATAAAAGATAATATTGTTAAGAGAAATTGACATGGAAGTACACAATGCATTTTTTGTCACCATAATGAGACAATCCGGCATTTATTTTTCCAATGTAAATTTGCTCGTGCTATATGGTCAATAATCCAGCCTCTGGTTTATCTCCTCCATGTTTGGTAATCAATGTATTTGGCAACTGGTTGAATGAGATTGTGGATAGATACGTGACTTTGTTTAGGTGGGAGCGCTTGCCATTATTTGGTCGTTTTGGCTATATAGAAATAACAAGATTTTTAATAACATCGTGTCTTCCCCTCTGCAGGTTATCTATCGAGCCACGACTACCCTCCGATTATGGACTGTTTTTCAACGTATGGAGTTCCGCGACTTGTTTGTGAAGGAGTGTACGCAATTGGAGGACACGGAGAGGGATATTTTCTCCCGACATGAATGGCAGTGTGATCTTCGGATAGATCTGCCATAGCCCGAAGATGTTTATTTTTAGCATGTCTTGTAATTTTTGTACTTTTGCTTTGGTCAGTAGCTTTGTGGTTGATCGGCTATGTACATTCTAACTATACAAAGGCCAGGTATAAATATTACTGTTAACTAATAAAAACGCCCATTTACCCCAAAAAAAAAAGTACAGTGAGATGAAGGCATTGAGGCTACACCACGAGCTAAGCTTGGTTTTTGATTTTGGCACGACCGGAGCCAATAGAGAGGCGCGACGGAGAGGCGCGAAGACATAGTAGAGAGAGAAAAAGTGAAAAAGTAGAAAGAGAAGGTTGGAAGTTCTTAATATACCTTTATGATCCCATGTGTGTGGTTATGTGGCGTCCAAAAATCCAAAAACGAGAACGACCTTGTACCTGACACATCGACCATATGAATTGGGTATACGTAGAGTTATATATTTACTCCCTCCGTCCTAAGATAATTTAATTTCTAGCTCTAGTCTTAAGTAAAAAAGGTTAAAACTTTGACCAACTTTTTTTTCAAGAAAATAGCAACATCTGTTGATAATTATTAATAGATTGGTGAAATTTCATAAAAAAATATATGTATAATATGAACATATATTTGAATACATATCTAGTGATACTGAACTAGTTTCATAAAAGTTGTTCAATAAAGTTTGTCAACCTTTAACAAGATTGACTTAAGACAAAAGTTAAAGTACACTTATTTGTGGATGAAGGGAATACATCCATTTTCTTAAATTTCATATCTGTTTGCGAGTCTATGATTACAGCACAACATATCTTGGTACCAAAGCTCTGCCGCAGAGTCCTAAATCCATTATCTATTTATTTAATTTGCGAAAAATTCATAAATCTATTAATAACTATCAACAATAGTACAAAGGTTCCAAAGTATAATAAAAATGACAATTAGGTCCTTGAACCACCTAGCAACATAGACACTATCACGAGCCGAAGGCGTGCCGCCGTCCTCGCACCTCCAGCACCGAAGCCAGGCAAAGATTGTGATAGTAGAGTTTGTTATAGTTGACAGACGGAAAATTGTCGTGATAAGACCCCAAAGAATAACCACACTAGATAAAAGAACAACCAACGTCAATGATGACATCATATATCGGAAGGGATTGGCCTGAAACCACACCAACAAAGATGAATAATGAAGATATCACAGAAGATCTGTAAGACACATAACTTCACGTGCACCCAGCGCTAGACGTACCACCGTAGAGGGGATAGCATCGGGAGTATCTTATTCTAACTCCAGGAGTAGTCACTGCCTCACTGTTTTGGCGAAAACGCAAAAGCTTGCTAAAACAAGAAACGAAAACCCTCCCGCCGAGCGCCGACAGGGGTCTGGGATCCAACACCCCTCTGAGGCCCATGGAGGGCGGGGCTAATCGGCGGCGAGTCGATCGGCGGGGGGACGTGAACCCTAGCCACCGTCTTGATATCACCAACCTTCTTCCTTTGATCGTTTCAAAATATAAGATGTTTTAGGTTTTTGAAGAAAATATATCTAGACCTTTTTTAGTGTCTAGATTCACTCTAAATCGGAGTGAGCCTACATACTAAAGAAAATCTAGATACATTTACTTCATAAAGCTAACACATTCTATATTTTAAAACAGAGGAAGTATTTGCTAAATGTATATATTATTTAGCTTCGTATATGTATTTTGTCCCACGGAAATATGAATAGGAAAGGGTACCCTTAGTTTGGTCAAACTCTTGACGCACAACCGTCGAGGCTAAAGTCTCACATGTGGTGACAAACCGACTACCGCGCGTGCACATCCCTCGTTCTGCTACAGTACGATTTCTGACTTTTTTAGTGATCCTTCCAATGCAGTATAATCTATACATTGGCCCACTAGGGCGTGGATTCCAAACATGATTACACGTAAATCGTGTTCCTTGAGAGCTCATTACACTTAATCTTGGTTTTGGTCATGTGAAAACAGTAGTCCAACTCTAAAGTTGATTTTTTTAGACAGTCTAAAGATGCCCCACGACGTCGATTAGGCTTTTCGGTTTGTTGGATATTTATAAGTTTATGGTTTAACATCCATGTTATGTTTATTTGGCTTCATTTAGACAAGTGCAAGATTGTATCATGGAAGAAGAAGATTTTAAAAAACTTCTAGATTTGCTTGTTTTATTTTAGATTTATTTTATAGTCGTTGAAGACGGTTATATATCTCTATCGTATACTATTTATTACTATAAATATATGTGGTATTGAATGTCAAAAAAATGAAATGGATGCATCATACATAGCTTATATTAAGCCAGATAGGCTCACCCAATGGAAAGAACATCCCTTTTTGCTCTACTGGGCGAATAGGCCCGCTCGGCTCAAGCCAATGTGGCCCCTGCTGTTTTACTTATCACTACCACTATACTATCTAAAAACTCTTTCTTAATTAGAGCAATATCTCTGCATGTCAAGCAATTATAATTGTTCTCCATGGTACACTGAGCATTTTTAAGTTTCCCGTCTTACCCTGTCTCATAAATTTGAGAGTTGTTTGCAGGAAAACCTATATTATGTTTGTATCTTTTTTTTAGTTAGTGGGAGGATTAAGGACATATAATCGTTCTTTCTAGTGACATTGTTTTTTTAAACCAGTGACATATCATGACTGCCCCAAAATTATTTTTCCAAATTTGATGAAATCGATGATCCAATAACTGTTTCATAGGAAACCTAAACCAATTTATGTTCATTAGCACTATTTTGGCCTCCAATAGAAATGTATCCCATTTGGTAACTAATAAGAAAGAAGGACATATAAACATGAAGAGTATGATCTTCCATGAGGAAAAAAGGCATGACCCTACATTTTCATGTCTATGGGTTGAGTGGGCTTCTGCGGTCATTTTTCTAGTTTCATTTCTTTGATTTTCTAGAGGTACATTGGACCAAGACAGTTGGTTACATAGGATGATAATATTATTGAGTGATTGGATCATATATGTTGGGGCGGAGGCCCCAGAAGGTGGGAGTCGCGGTGCTTTGTGGCAAGGTTCATGGCTCAGGCGCTGGTTGGTGGAAAAGACCATGGGGTGGTACTACCGAGGGATTTTACCAACAAGAGAGAGGACGGGTGATGACCTACAAGTATAGGGGATCGCAACAGTCTTCGCGGGTAGTATTACTCAATTTATTGATTCGACACAAGGGGATCCAAAGAATACTTGCAAGCCTTAACAACTGATTCGCTGGTTCGATACGCCGAAATAGTTCTTGCTCACGAAGTTTATCAAGAGCAACAACAAAGCAACATCAACGGTGAAACAGAGCAATAGTAATGAACTTGATATGAGGGATTCGAAACGGTAGGCATAGGGATGGATGGATGGCGTTGCATGGAAGTCTAAACATGTAACTTCAAGATCTAGGGCATTACGATAAATAATAACAATCATCCAAGTACTAAACAATCCTAGGCATGTGCTCCAAATATAGTCATACGTGCCATAATGAGAACTTGCACAACATCTTCTGTCCAGCCAGTCCGTGACAGCGGGGCCTCTAGGAAACTACTGGCAATTAAGGTGCTCCTTTTAATAGAGCACTGGAGCAAAGCATTAACACTCCGTGAACACATGTGATCCTCACACCACAGTCATCCCCTCCGGTTGTCCCAATTATTGTCACTTTGGGGCCTTTGGATCTGGACAATGATATGTATACACAACTTGTAGGTAAGATCACAAACAATACTATCATAATGATTCAATAATAAGTTCAGATCTGATATCATGGCACTCAGGCCCTAGTGACAAGCATTAATCACAACAAGTTGCAACAAAGTCAAATAGCACTAATAGAGACACTAGGCACTATGCCCTAACAGATCTTATTCGATTACATGATAGAACTCATCCAATCCCTACCATCCCCAAGCCTACAGTGGGGGATTACTCACTCATGGATGAGGGAAACATCGGTGGTTGATGGAGATGCGTTGGTGATGACGATGGTGATGATCCTCTCCAAATTCCCCGTCCCGGCAGGGTGACAAAACGAAGTTTCTGGATCTGAATCTTGGTTTCTGGTGGTGGCGGCGGAGCGGAACTCTTTTTGGAAAATTATCAAACCCCCTCGGTTTGTAGGTCGAAAGGCAACTTATAGGCGCAAAGGAAGGCCGAGGAGATGCCTGGGAAGGCTGCACCCCTCCAGGCGCGGGGTCAGGTGGGCCCGCGCCTAGGGTGGGTCTGGGCCCCCTAGGCCTCCCCTCCGTCTCTTCTTCTGGCTTCGTGGATCTTCTAGTGAAATATAATTTTTGGCATATTTTCCAGGATTTTTCCTGATAGTTCATTTTCTGCACAAAAACAAGACACCAAGGTAATTCTGCTGAAAACAGCGTTAGTCCGTGTTAGTTGTATCCAAATCACACAAGTTTAGAAGAGAAACAATAGCAAAGTGTTCCAGAAAGTAGATACGTTTTGGACGTATCAACTCCCCCCAAGATTAGCTTATTGCTTGTCCTCAAGCAATTCAGTTGAAAACTGAGTGCGATAAAAGAACTTTCACGAACACTTTGTTTCATATGATGTAAATATTCTCAGCACAGGAGTAGATGCCTAGAGAATTCATAATAAGAAGTATGCAACTAAGTCTACTCAATAGTCATTGCAAGCTATGAAGAGAAACCAACTCAATAATAATAAGTAGCATGAAACATAAACATAAGCAACATTACAATGCTCATAATAAGGTAAGATAGAGTGGTATCTCGCTTGCCTTTGTTTAAAGAGCGCAATATAAATGTCAAGGCACCTCTAAAGTTCACATGAAGACTATAAGTAAAGATATCAGAGATACAAGCATCAAAGTCATGACATAATTAACCAAGTTTTGGAACAAACACAAGAATAACAACTATGCTCTCAAAAAGGTGCTCATAGAATAAGTGGTGACTCAACAAGGTTGTGAAAACAGTTTTGTGAAGGTTTGAAAGGCTTCCCAATGCTGAAAGGAAGGTACTCATTAGCTTTGAGCTCTCATTGCCCCTATCATAGGCATCTTCATGTGGTTAAGGTGAAAGTGAGGTCCACTCTGAATCATATGCTTGACAGACCATAGACTGGAAATCCAAGTCCCTTGAGTACGAGGGTCGCTCCGCATGCTACTCAACTTTGGTCACCTGAAAGTTCTTGTCATTGTAAATACATGCATATCATCGAGAACCGCCAATGGGGTACCCCTTGCACATGGTACAGGAGCTTTCCCATAACCACAATGACAAGGCAAGCAGACAATAAGCATCTCAGCAATCTTTTTATTTACCATATGCATAGCTTTTTATTAAGGACGCTTCATAGATGCTCATTATGGTGATGCTTCAAGTTTCCACCATGATTAAACATGGCTTAGGCTAGCGGCCCAGGCGTTTCTCTAACACAATGTATAAACTCCATGAACTCACAACCTCCCCTTTTATTTCACATCGGCATCCGTAAACAAAAGAGCAAAGTATCAATCGGATGAGATATCCAAAAGTGTTGAAAGTTCCTGTGATGACGGTTCTGCGACTCAAAGATATAATTAGCAAGCATACAACTTTCATGGACTATTCATAATGGTTCAGAATTATTAAGCGCAAGGAATAAAGTGTGCCATCAAGTTCGTGAGAGCTTTACTAACTTTCTCAAAACAGTCAAACATTTTATTTTGGAAGAAAACACGGCATATGGAATATGCACTGAAATAGCAAATGATGCTAATAGGTATGTATGGTGGAGACAACTGACAATATTGATTTTGGGGAGTTGGAAGCATAGGTAGAGCACGGACTCAGTGCAAGTGAAGGCTAGCAGTAGAGAGGGAGTGACAAACGAGAGAGCAATAGCTGTCATAATCATGCTTGCTACAAAACAGGACTAATTATGGCATGAAAGTGATACAAGAACTCCGAGGCAAAATAAATCATCAAGACTTACTGACTATTGATTAGTCATATGCATGCGTGAGCATGTGCCAAGTCGATTCACATGAACAGTCAAAGGAGGATACTTGACAATGTTTAATCTCGTCAATGCCCATTGTCATGAGCTTGGGTTTTGGAGAAGATGGGGGTGCTAGAGATCGCGGAACGGTTAACATACAAGCAATCAGGGGACACGAGATTTACCCAGGTTCAGGCCCCTAGAGGGAAAATCCTACTCCTGCTTGTCTGCTCTTGATTATGGCGGAACCGAAAAGTATAGGGGTGCGCAGATGCAATCTAGCGTGAAGGTGTGTATGCGGTGGTATGAGAGAGAGAGAGAGAGAGAGATCCTCCTCGTCGTGCCCTCCTAGACTTTATATAGAGATAGGCAGGTCCCGGGCATAGATCGAGTCGGTTACAAGTTTAGGGTTTGTCCCTTTGAATATTCTATCTGCTCTAGTCTTTCTCTCCAAGGATCCGAAGACGTCATGGGTTTGGGCCACCCAAAAATCTTCATGGGCCGCGTATATTCTCATGGGCCTTCCTTGGGCTAGACCAAGTATGCTAATGTCGTGTACCAGTAGGGTATAACCATGTCGAGCCCGAGTGTTCAACAAACACGATTGGTGAGGACTTTTCAATCTTCGGTACATCTGCTTATGTTCATCGGAAAAGGATGATTTTAGTGTGTAGGATTGTTGATGTGTGTGCGACTCTCTGACGGATCAGGGTCGATTAAGCGTCTTAGGACAAACAACACGATCTTCTTCAGATTCGAGTCCCTCGACTCGAACCCGAAACAAATGCTGGCGTAATTCGACTCGGGCCGTTGAGATCTTACAGGAGTAGAATCCCATTAGTTTTCGAATTATGTACCCAACGCGTCCGTCAGGATTTTCATCGCGCCTGTTGGCACGGATTTTCCCTAGCAGAGCGCAGTCGTGTGTGTTACCAGGCCATCAGATGGTATTTGTAGGTCTTATCTTTGTGTCGCAGACACAACATCCGAAATTTTATCACCACGGAGGTGTTTCGGGTGGCCAAGGAGGATGCTACTCACTTAGCGTTGGTTGGGGCAAAGTTGCCAAAACGTATTTGCATTCTGATCCGAAGGATCGCAGTCGAAGAATTCATAGGGTGCGCGACCAGCGCTCCCTATGGGAGTAGCCCCCAAGTGTCTGTTCGAGTCGTAGACTCGAGCAGAGACTTTAATTCAGCCATTATTTGCTTCAGGTTCGTAGGACACAATTTTTTCGGATGCTTGAATCAATCCTCCCTATGGAGTAGCCCCGAGTCCGTAGGTAGAGTCAGACTCGGCAGGACTCAAGAAATAGACCATTGACGTATTACCTTATTCATGCTTCGGGTGCACGGCTAGCGCTCCTGATAGGAGTAGCCCCCGAGTAGTTGCTCAAATCATAGATTCGAGTGAGTACTTTAGCTGTTTTGCCGAAGATTTATAACCGTTGCCAGTATGGCTTTGATGACGTCAGTGCTGACGATCGGTGACCTCAATCGTCTGCAGCGCCAGAGGTGACGTGACTGGATGAACGTGGGTCCCACTTTCTGACTTGGAGTTGACTAGTCATGCGCGACGTGGCGAGGATTATGGGGTCTCCTTGATTTCCGTGCGTAGTGGACGGCGTGCGAGCGACAGTTCGCTACTATGCTGACACGTGGATGGTTGGATTTGATGCTGGCGCTAGGGCTTCCAGATGAACGGTCCCTATTCATCGTCTTCGTCCTTATAACTGTGGGGAAAATCTGTGGTTTGTTTTCACCACAGTTTTTTGATTTCCACTGCTTCAACTTTCTCGAGCCTCTCCCATCGCGCGCTAGACGTTCTCCGATCATTTTCTTCCTCTTTTCTGCGCTCGCACCGCCACCGTCTCCGTACTGCAATGGTGAAGTCGAAGAAGGCCTCCACCATGGCGGGCACCAGCGTTGCTGCTGGAGGCAAGAAAGGCACCGCCGCCACTCGCGTCACCGATGGTGGGTGGCGGCGTACGGAGACGTGCGAGGGCGACATGCGCAAGCTTCGTGAGTGGGGTTTAATCCCGTAGGACAAGGAGGCCGTCAAGATCCCCGGCGACGAGGTAATTCCCCGCCCACCTGTTGGAGATATGCCCTAGAGGCAATAATAAATGTAGTTATTATTATATCTTTGTGTTTATGATAAATGTTTACATTCATGCTATAACAGTATTAACCGGAAACATTAATACTTGTGTGATTTGTTAACTAAATTAGAGTCCCTAGTAAAGCCTCTTTTATAATACTAGCTTTTTGGTTAATAGATGATCGTGGTTTCCCGATCATGAACATTGAGATGTTGTTAACAACAAGATCATATCATTAGGAGAATGGTATGATGGACATACTCCTGTAGATAAGTGTAGCATAAAGAGCAAGTCATTTTAATAGTTCAATTGCTATAAGATTTCTGATACATAGTAACCTAATTCCTTCGACCATGAGATCATGCTAATCACCATCACCAGAAGGATGCTTTGATGACATCAAACACCACACCATAACTGGGTGGCTATAAAGGTGGCATTGAGTGTTCGGAAAGTATGGGTTGAGGCACATGGATCAAGAGTGGGATTTGTCCATCCATATGACAGATAGATATACTCTGGGCCCTCTCGGTGGAATGTCATACAATTAGCTTGCAAGCATGTGACTGGCTCCCAAGGGATCACATACCACGGGAACGAGAAAAGAGTACTTATCGGTAACGAGGTTGAACTAGGTATGCAGAGATACCGACGATCAAAACCTCGGATAAGAAAACTATCGTGAGACAAAGGGAAATTGGTATCGTATGTAAGTGGTTCATTCGATCGCAAAGTAATCGTAGAAATATGTGGGAGCCATATGAATTTCCAGATTCCTCTATTGGTTATTGATCGAAGAAGTGTTTCGATCATGTCCGCATAATTCACGAACCAGGAGACACACTTAAGGATTTGATGTTGTTGTGTAGTTATGGAATGATGACTAATAGACGAATGTTGTTACGAGTCTCGGATGGGATCCGGATATCGAGGAGATCCGGAATGGTCAGGAGAATAAGATTCATATAAGGAAAGTCCTGTTTGAGTTCGGGAATGATTCGGTGTTTTCACGTGAATGTTCTAGAAGGGTCTAGAAGGTTCGCACTCGGGAGGAAGGGTAGGTACATGTATGTGCCATGACATTGTGGAATGGTTGCATCATGTACTAGGTCACTTGGCTGGGCAATATGGAGAGAGAAATCAAATCCAAGTTTGAAAGTCAAACGCCAATTTGAAAAGTCAAATCTGAAGTTTGCTTGGTGGAGGGAGAGTAGGAAACCTACTTGGGGAGGAAGTACCCTCCTCACCACGACCAAGGATGAGGAGTTGGAGGAGGACTCCTCCTCCCAACCGCCCCTCCCACCTATATAAGGGGTAGGGCTGCACACACACACCTCAAACCCTAGCTCTCGCGCCACCACCTCCAGTGTCATCGCCTAGGGTTCCTCCCAAGTCGCCAACATGGGGCTTCCCCAAGCCCTAGTCGCCGGCCACACCACCCCCCTTGGTGCCTCTAAACCCTAGATCTCCAAGGACACTCTCTTACTCCACCATACTCGCTCCGGCTTAAGGCGAAGCCCTGCGAGATCTCCCCTCTACTTACGACACCACGCCCGTCAGGAATCGAGGAGAGTACTACAACCTCCGCCACTGGAACAAGGGATAGGAAGGTCTTCATCGAAGTCCGAACGTGTGATCAAGGAAGCGCTGCCGAACGCAGCCGGAAGGATCGTCACGATCTTGAGATCGACAAGAGTACGACTACATCACCCACGAGAATCTGCTCTCGTTAACCGCTTTGGAATCTTCGAGGGTGAGTTCCTCTATCTACTCGTTGCTACAATCTAGTAGATAGATCTTGGATTGTTTGTGTGCATGCGGTAGAAAATTTTGTTTTCCATGCTACGAACTCCTACACCACCCGCAGGGTTTCGGGTCATGTTTGTTGCCTTTGTCCTTCGGGGCCTCTCTCCCAGTCCACAATTTCTCCGTGGACTACTTTTTTTCTATGGCATCCAACTCCACCATATCTTTGGCAGAGGCACCCGCTCTGGGAGGTGGAGCGTGCCGGTCTGTCCCACCTAGAAGCAGAAGCTTCCGAACAGGATCTCGAGCCCGTCGCCTACGGGCTCGAAGTCCTTCATGGTGGCTGGCGAGTGGGCGGTGAAGTCGAAAGCACCGAAGAGGAGATGGCTCTCCGTCGCCGAGGAGTTGTAGATCGCTTTGGTCAGGACCGTCACGATCGCACAATCAGCACCCCCGGTTCCCATAGACGACGCCAATTAATGATGTTTAATCTCGTCAATGCCCATTGTTATGAGCTTGGGTTTTGGAGAATATGGGGGTGCTAGAGATCGCGAAGCAGTTAACAACAAACTGTGGGACACGAGATTTACCCAGGTTCAGGCCCCCGGAGGGAAAACCCTACTCCTGCTTGTCTGCTCTTGATTACGGCGGAACCGAAAAGTACAAGGGTGTGCAGATGCAACCTGGCGTGAAGGTGTGTATGCGGTGGTATGATAGAGAGAGATCCTCCTCGTCGTTCCCTCCTAGCCTTTATATAGAGATAGGCAGGTCCCGGGCATAGATCGAGTCGGTTACAGGTTTAGGGTTTGCCCCTTTGAATATTATATCTGCTCTAGTCTTGATCTCTAAGGATCCGAAGACGTCATGGGTTTGGGCCACTCGAAAATCTTCATGGGCCGCGTATATTCTCGTGGGCCTTCCTTGGGATGAACCAGGTATGTTAATGTCGTGTACCCGTAGGGTATAACCATGTCAATACCATAATGTCATACCAAAGTATGAATAAAACAATGCAAGCAAACATTCATATGACATGCTACAAACTATTAGCAAGCTGGAGCTAATCATAGACAAGCAAGAACTACTAAGCATCCATAATGACATACATCTTACACAAACAGGCTAAGCATGTTCACAATGATGAGTATATGTACAAAAATGAAACAAATATAGTTCGTTACCAGCCTCTTACCACACCTTGAGTTTTCTTAATCTTCATTATTGTGCTTCACTTATGTGACTTGAATACTAACAAGAAACCAAAATCCACTGAGGACGGCTGAACCCTGCAAAGAACTCACAAAACCAAAGAAGAACAACAAATATTTTTGGTGTTTTCATTTTTTTAGAAACAAGCAAAAAAAAGGCAAAAACAAACAAAGCAAAAACAAACCAAACAAAGTAAAAGCAAAAAAAAACTAAGACGCTCCAAGAACAACACAACTGTGCATGAAATAATAAAAATGAAGTGTCTAAAAAGACCTGAGATTTTTATTGATGAAGAAGGGGATGCCTTGGGCACCCCCAAGTTTTGACGCTTGTACCTCTTAAATATTTCTTGGGGTGAAACGGGGTGGACCCACCAAGATTGAGCTTTTGTCCATTCTTCATCTCATTACATCATTCTCTCTCTACACCTGAAATTTTTCCTTCATACAAAACTTCACACAATCTTCATTAGCAATATTAGTGTATTCAAAAGATAATAGACCTTTGGGTTTAGCTTTGGAACAGCAAAACTTTTCACTATAAACACAAGCTACTGTAGCAACTCCTTCAAAATCTAAATTCCCCAAAAGAGAACTCAAAAAGAAATCAATAAGAAGCAAATGCAAATAATGGCAGAAATCTGTCAAAACAGACCAGCAGGTAGAAAATGATTTTTTCGGAAATCTTCTGTTGCTCAAATAAAAAAGTGTTGAACTAACGAAAGTTAGCTCACGTACTGGGGGATTTATTTGTAAATTTTGAGCTCAATCCAAGTTACAGAGACGCCTCACAAATTTTTATGGTGGAGGACAGAAATCTGTTTCGGGACAGCAACTCCCCAAATCTTACTTCCCTCTCATTAGAGGTCATTCTTGGCACAAAAAGCAAACAAAAAGGATAAGTAGAGGTCATTACTAAAGTAATAAATTTCAAGACTCAAGGAAACTCTTGGGTTATCTCCCAACAAATACTTTTGTTTAACGCCTTTAAGTTAGGCACGACGAAGGGCAAGGATTGGAAAGGAGAAAAATAAAGTGAGCAAGTATAACCACTGTGAAAACATTGTTTTGTTCATTAAAATCCTTTTGTTAACAACGGTGCCAGAAAATATTCTTGATGACCCACAAGTATAGGGGATCGCAACAGTCTTCGCGGGTAGTATTACCCAATTTATTGATTCGACACAAGGGGAGCCAAAGAATAATTGCAAGCCTTAACAACTGAGTTGTCAGTTTAGCTGTACCTGGAAATAGTTCTTGCTCACAGAAGTTTATCAGTAGCAACAGCAAAGCAACAACAACATCAATAGTGAAACAGGAGCAATAGTAATGTGAACGTAGCATGAGGGATTCGAAAGTGTAGGCATAGGGATTAATGGACGGGCGTTGTATGGACGAGTCTAAACATGTAACTTCAAGATCTAGGGCATTGCAGATAAATAATAACAAGTATCCAAGTACTAAACAATCCTAGGCATGTGCTCCAAATATAGTCATACATGCTTGCAATGAGAACTTGCACAACATCTTCTGTCCAGCCAACCCGTGGCAGCGGGGCCTCTAGGGAACTACTGGCAATTAAGGTGCTCCTTTAATAGAGCAGAGCAAAGCATTAACACCGTGAACACATGTGATCCTCACACCATAGTCATCCCCTCTGGTTGTCCCAATTATTGTCACTTTGGGGCCTTTGGATCTGGACAATGATATGTGTACACAACTTGCAGAAAAGATCACAAACAATACTATCATAATGATTCAATAATAAGTTCAGATCTGAGATCATGGCACTCGGGCCCTAGTGACAAGCATTAAGCACAACAAGTTGCAACAAAGTCAAATAGCACTAATAGAGATACTAGGAACTATGCCCTAACAGATCTTATTCGATTACATGATAGAACTCATCCAATCCCTACCATCCCCAAACCTACAGCGGGGTATTACTCACTCATGGATGAGGGAAACATCGGTGGTTGATGGAGATGCGTTGGTGATGACGATGGCGATGATCCTCTCCAAATTCCCGTCCGTGAGGTGCCGAACGGTTTACGGATCCGAATCTTGGTTTCTGGTGGTGGCGGCGGAGCGGAACTATTTTTGGAAAACTATCAAACCCCCTCGGTTTGTAGGTTGAAAGACAACTTATAGGCGCAGAGGCAGGCCAAGGAGGTGCCTGGGGAGGCACCCTCCGAGCACGGTCGGGGTGGGCCCGCGCCTGGGTGGGTCTGGCCCCCAGTGCCTCCTCCGTCTCTTCTTCTGGCTCCGTGGATCTTCTGGTGAAATATATTTTTTGGCATATTTTCCGGAATTTTTCCTAATAGTTCATTTTCTGAACAAAAACAAGACACCAAGGTAATTCTGATGAAAACAGCGTTAGTCCGTGTTAGTTGTATCCAAATCACACAAGTTTAGAGGAGAAACAATAGCAAAGTGTTCAAGAAGGTAGATACGTTTTGGACATTTCAACGGGTTCATGCATCCATAGAATCTCGATGGCCGCAACCGGCACAAGATTTTATACAGGTTTAGACTCCTAGGAAACATCATTCGGTAAAGATCCTACTAGTGTGAGTGACTAGTTGTATTCCTTGTGTTGAACTATAGGCTCGATACAGGATCTCGAGATCGATGCGATGGGGTGTATGGTGATGAGAGATATGATTTGGACATGACTCGTCAGGTCCCTACTTCCCTATATACATTGGTAGGGATCTAGGGTTTACAAGGCACCGAGTTTGTTGCATCTACAAAGATACGACAAGATCAGATCTAAGTCGGTTTACAAGGAGATAATGGGAATTATGTTACAAGATATCTTGACTTTTCTTGTGTACTTCAAGTTGATGAGGACTAGTCCTTGTTCCTCATGTATGTTGAGTATTTATGCTAGGACGCTCTAGGACCAACGAGCCTTGTTTGACCCCCGGGAGGGTATGCGAGATCAGAAATCCACGAAAAGTTCCGTAGCGCCGCCACCATCGAAGACAAGATTCGGGGGATAGAAGTCTCTGTTCCGGCACCCTGCCAGGATGGGGAATTGCCCCTGGAGCCATCTCCATCGACTCCACAGTCATCTTCATCGCCGTTGCTAACTCCCATGATGAGGAGGGAGTAGTTCTCCCCCGAGGCTAAGGGCTCTACCGGTAGCGATGTGTTCATCTCTCTCTCCATGGTGTGATCTTTATGTGATCATGAGCTTTGTAATCTAGTTGAATAAGTAGATGTTACTCTTCATCTATTATGCTACTCAAGTGCTTTTAGTAATGTAATCTCCGGAGACACCTTGTCCCACGTGTGTGAAGTTGATAGTGTGCACACCATGTGTGGCTCTTAGGATAAAGGTTATAGAAATACTTATCATGAGTTATAATTTGAGTTGGATGTCTCTATGAAATTGTGGTGTTTGTTGGAACCATCTAGCTCAAGGTGACATTGATGGGTTACCTAGATGGGGAATGCGGACTTTAAGGTGTGCTCTTATAGCCCTACGTGGTGAATTGGTGTTCGTGATCCAACCGGAGAGTAGTTCAAGGTAGCATAGTGAAGAGAAGATATTTATGTGTTATCATTATTGAGAGTGTCCACTAGTGAAAGTATGATCCCTAGGCCTTGTTTCTAAGCATTAAAACACCGTTTACAATCAGTCCCGCTACATGTTTGTTTGCTGCCTTTTTTTATTTCAGATTGCAATTACCACTTATAATAATCCATATTACTTGTATTTCACTATCTCTTCGCCGAACTAGTGCACCTTTACACCTGACAAGTGTATTGGGTGTGTTGGGGATACAAGAGACTTATTGTATATTAATTGCAGGGTTGCTTGAGAGGGATACCTTTGACCTCTTCCTTCCTGAGTTCGATAAACCTTGGGTGATCCACTTAAGGGAAACTTGTTGCTGTTCTACAAACCTCTGCACTTGGAGGCCCAACACTGTCTACAAGAATAGAAGCATGCGTAGACATCAATGATCACGCGGCACTGATGGCTCAGTTGATATGGAGCCTGTTGGGAACCCCAAGAGCAAGGTATGATGAGCACAACAAAAAGTTTTCCCTCAGTTATGAAACCAAGGTTATTGAACCAGTAGGAGAAAAACCACTTCCGAAGGTGTTGCTAGCAACGTGGAACCTACACACAACACAACCAAAATACTTTGCCCCAACTTATCAGTGAGGTTGTCAAGCTCACTGGTTTTGCTAAAAACAAAGGATTAAACATATAGTGTGGAAGAAAGTAATTTCTCATAGTAATTGCAGAAAGTAAACGGTAAACAGTAGATGGAATATCAGTGTGAACGAATGGACCAGGGTTCACAGTTCACTAGAGGTGTTTCTATATAAGATAAATAACATGTTGGGTGAACAAATTGCAGCTGGGCAATTGACAAATAGAGAATGCATAACAATACATGTACATGACATGATGATCACTATGATATTCACTTGGGCATTACAACATGATACATAGACCGTAATCCAACTGCATCTATGACTAATAATCCACCTCCAGGATATCATCCAAACAACCCTCGGGTATTAAGTTACAAGCAACAGATAATCGCATTAAGCAAAATGTGTAATTTAAACAATATAATTTCCTTTGGACAAAGGATTGTTGTTTTCTCCCTGGTAGCAACAGCACATCTACAATCTTAGAAGTTTCTGTCACTCTCCCAGATTACTAGAGGCATGAACCTACTATCGAGCATAAATACTTTCTCTTGGAGTCACAAGCAAATACTTGTCTAGAGTAACTACTAGCAACGGAGAGCATGCAAGATCACAAATAACATAGACATGATAGACCAATAATCAGTCTGACATAATACTCAATATTCATTGGATCCCGGCAAACATAGCATGTAGTATTACAATAAGATGATCTTGATCATGATAGGCAGCTCAAAAGATCTAAACATGACGACACAAATAGGAGAAACAACCATCTAGCTACTGCTATGGACCCGTAGTCCAAGGATTACTCACACATCACTCCGGAGGCAGGCATGGTGATGAAGAAGGCCTCCGGGATGATCTCCCCTCTCCGGCAGGGTACCGGGAAGAGCTTCAGATCCCTCCCGATCTAGGGACGACGGTGGTGGCGGCTACGGACTTTTTCGTGGAATTCTGATCGGGTACTTAGGGTTTTCATCTCAGAGGGATTATATAGGCGTAGAGGCGAGGTCTATGGAGAGCCAGGGGCCCACACCCTAGGGCCGCGCCCCCTGGACATGCCTGGCCTAGGTGTGGCCACCCTGGAGTGCGCCTCCCCTGGCCTGCGGACTCCGTCTCCGTCTCTGAAAAATAGGAAGGTTGGCTTTTGTTTCGTCCAATTCTGAAAATATTTATTTACTAGATTTTTTGAAATACAAAAATAGCAGAAAATAGGAAACTAGCTCTGTGGCACTTGTTAATATGTTAGTTCCAAAAATTCATAAAAATGCCATAAAGTGTAGACAAAAACATAAGATAATTGGTGCAAAATAAGCATGGAGCATCAAAAATTATAGATACGTCTGGAACGTATCAACCACCGTGACCAGACTTGGCGTGAGAAGACGTACACGGATGGTACTGTTCGGTATGATCCTCGCCGGAGCGCGTCCTTTGCTGCTCCTTCATTGCATTGAGATGCGTTTATCGAGTCGGCGTGGCATTCTGCTATGGCCGACGAGTTCGCTGCATTACAACAGACTGGCATGTGGACCTTGGTTCCACGGCCGCCTAGCGTCAATATAGTTGGCAGCAAGTGGATTTTCAAGACTAAGCATCGTCCCGACGGGTCTATTGACAAGCACAAAGCAAGGTTGGTAGCCCGTGGCTTCACTCAGCGGCACGAGGTTGACTATGAAGATACTGTTAGTCCGGTTGTGAAGCCAGCGACCGTTCATCTTGTACTATCTGTTGCAGTGTCTCGTGGCTGGAACCTTCGACAGGTAGATGTCAGCAACACCTTTTTGCATGGTTTCTTGGTCGAGGATGTCTATATGCAGCAACACCCTGGTTTTGAGGATGTCCGGTATCCCTCTCATGTATGCAAGCTTCAGCGGTCGATTTATGGGCTGAAGCAGTCCCCGCGTGCATGGTATGAGTGGTGAGTCGACTTCTTCATCTCGGATTTGTCTCCTCAAGGATGATACATCACTTTTCATCTACTCGCATGATGGGGTGCAGATTTTTATGTTGGTCTATGTGGATGCCATTATTATTGCTGGCTCTACTTCGAAGGCTATGGATAGTTTGGTTCGTTCACTCTCTACTAGTTTTCCTATCAAGTATTTGGGACGGTTGGAGTACTTCCTTGGATTGGAGGCCACATACAATTCAAAGGGGATGACGTTGACTCAAAGGAAGTATGGACTTGATCTCCTTCACCGAGTCAATATGGGGAATTGTAATTCAACCACCACTCCTCTTGCAGTATCGGAGACTTTGTCTAGAGACTCAGGTACTCCGATGAGTTCAGATGATTCACACATATATCGCAGTGTTGTTGGTGGACTGCAATATTTAACACTCACTTGGCCGGATATCTCTTTTGCGGTAAACAAAGTTTGACAGTTTTTATCACAGCCAACTGATGTTCATTGGGAGTCTATCAAGAGAATTATGCGCTATGTCAAAGGGACGTAGGCGACTGGCTTGCGTATTCACAAGCCATTTTTGGCTGTCATCAGTATTTTCACAAACGCCGACTAGGCAGGTTGTGTGGACGATAGGCGTTCCACAAGTGGGTTTGCAGTATTTGTTGGCGCAGACCTTATTTCCTGGATTTCGAAGAAGCAACCCACAGTCTCAAGATCCAGTACCGAGGCAGAGTATAAAACGTTGGCTAATGGTGCTGTTGAAGCTATATGGATAGATTCACTACTCAAGGAGCTTGGTGTATCTCGGCAGCGTACCCCCATATTGTGGTGTGATGATCTTAGGGCTACTTACCCGACGGCGAATCCATTCGTTCACGCTCGAATCAAGCACATTGTGATTGATTTCCATTTTGTGCGAGAACGAGTAGATGTCGGCGACTTGGATGTCAGGTTCATCTCCACTCATGATCTAAACCAGCCACACGACATATGCTAGATAGATTTAAGTCCAATTTCAACTTTGTATGCAGCGGTTTAGATTGAGGAGTGTTAGAATTGTAATTAGACTCTAACCCCACCCGCCGTGTATCACGTATACGAGATGTATACATATGTAACTGTATTGATCATGTCTATATAAGTGGAGCACGTGCGGAGTTTAGACCCACGAACGAAACCCTAAAACAGTTTTTATCTAAACATTTATTATCGGCGAATGGACATGTGGCCTCCTGTCATAAGAATTGATGGATAAACGTTGGCTTCCTGGTCGCGTCTCCATGTATTTTTCGAATGCGTCATATCGTCCATCGTGGTATCTAGGCTTCTCATGTTTCACTTCTTATTGTGTAGGCCAACTCTTTGTTGGTGTCTACCTTTGTGTGCGTGTTTGTGAGGTCGTGTTGTAAGCTGAGTTCAACGCTTTTACGATCGTTTTCCGGTTTTGGTGTTAGGACTACAGTTTTTTCTCAAAACAGCCGGAGGGCCATGGTTGCACTTTACATATTTATGGGCTGGGCTTCTCACTATAACCGTACTATGTCATACGTTTGTTCTTGGGCTGGCCCCGTGTAGTTTTTGACCGTTGGACAGGCCTTGGCCTGATTCACAGATTTTATCAGGGTACTCAAGAACTATTCCTGTGTACGATATATCCCGCCCCTGAATTTAAATGGAAGGAGGTAGTGTCCGATAGCGCGCGGAGTTATATTTAGACGGAAGGTTCCAAACACTGAAGAGCTACTGTCCGAAGCTACGCACGTCTCTGAAGGCGTACAATGGAATCCGAAGACCCGACAGGGATTTGAGCTCGAATTCTCCATCGGAGACGAAGTCCAAACTGCCTTCAGCTTAGTAGCTTCGGAGGACGCATACCATATCTACTCCAACGCAAATGCTTGCCGTGTCGGGACGGACACCCGTGCCGTCCCGTCGCGCGTGCTGTCGGAATTCCTGCACCCATAAAAAGCTGACGAACAGTGCATCGATCGCCCGACATTATTATTCTCCTCCTCCCCCGATCTTTTCCTCCTCCTTCCAAGTCCCGATTAATGGCGCGCGTATTCAGCGACATGTCGGCCGCCGACCCCTCGTTCGTCGACCTCGTGCTCCTCTTCCTGCTGCCGCCGCTCCTCGAGTACGCCTGCCGCCTGCACCGGCGCGGCTGTAGCTTGCATGCAAGATTTCGATGTGGAGGTAGTAGTAGCTTCGGCGGCGTGGACGATGGCAGCGCCGCCGATCATAGTCAGTTGGCGTGCAGCTGCCACCAGATGTTTTTCAGGGTGGAGGGGGAGGAGGACGATGACACAGCACGCCAAATAAGCACCGGCATATGTCGTCGTTTCCATCCGGCGACCAGCCTGGAGTGGGAAGACGCCGGCGACCGATTATTCGGCGCGCCCTGGAATCGCCGTATGGCAATGTTCGATAGATTAAGGGCTTATTACACGGGCCAGATGAGATCGAAGGCTGCACTTGGTAGAGCGGATCGTTGCACTTCTTGGGTGTGCCGGCGAGAAGCCGATGGCGAGATCCAGCTTGTAACCACACGTGAGGCGTCGCGCGACAATTTTAACGGCAGGGAGATCATCCGCACCTTGCGCCCGTACGTGGAGGAGAACACGACTAATAACAGAAAACGATCCACCAGGAAGGGTCACCGCCGGACGATGTCTGACAGACTAATAACAGACAAGGACGTCGAGCTTTGTACCTCGACGTGCCCAGACGATGGTCCATACGGATTGCCGTCGGCGGGTAATGGGCAATATTCAAGGTCGAACGAGTTGGTGCTTCGGTTCTGCATGAACATGGCACGGCACGATGATGAGCTCGATCGAGATTATCCCCAGATAATTTCTGTCGACCACGGCAACTATGGTTATTGGAGTCAGCGATCATTGTGGTTCACTCTTGGGGACATAGATTTCGACCAGTTATTGTCCGAGCAATGGAGCCGACGACAATGGCCGGGCTATTCCTCCGGGGAGATCTCAGTGCAAGACGTCGGCTCACACGATTACTGGAGAGAGGAGTCATGCATAGATTCCACCGGTACAACAGTTTCTAAGTTGCACGACGGCTTATGTCTTGGTCAGGACAGCGTGTGTTCTGACACCGACATTGACCTGCATTGCAACGAGACACTGCACGACACGGTGACCACTTCGACGACACTGGTAAATTATGTGTTTCCATGGTCAGCAGACAGCGGCGCTGGTGCCTCATCGTCAACGCAGCTTGACGACGATAGCAGCAGCGACGGAGACGCGAGTAGCTCGACGGCAGAGCAACCGGATGGCAGCTGCGACGACATGGATGACCGTGACGACATGGATAGCTCGATCACGACGGAAGAACTTCTGGTGAGGCAACGAGATATCAACGAAGAAACGGATGTTTCCGGCGCCGTGGCACCTGAGGCGCCACATAACAATGATGGAACCAGGAGTAGTACGCCCTGGTGGTTGATTCCAGGGTTCAGATTTTTACCCACGGATCGAGAGATCGTGCTATTCTATCTCAAGCAAAAAGTTCTGAATCTAAGACTTCCGGCGCATCACACGGTGGAGGAGGGACACAATGTTTATGCTCTTGACGCCGATGAGATAACACGTAAGTTTCCAACAAATCAATCAACTGTTTTTGACTTATTACATTTTTTTTAGTTTTTTAAACTAAAATGCTTTCATGTTTTTAAAACTAAAAGAATAGCTAAAACACAAATACTTGGATTTTCTTAAATTTTCTGTCCATTTTTAGTTCATTGTGTTTTATTAAAATTTGTGGAATTTCAATCAATTATATGAACTAATAGTCGCTTTTGTGGAGTTTTAGTTACTTCTCTTTGTTATTTGTTATCTCTATTTTTAGTTTTTGTTAGTTTTATATTTGTTGCAATTGCACTTATTTGTGCAATTGTGCTCTGCTTGTTTGTGCATTTGCACTTGAATGGTGTGCCATATAAGTGGATGAAATCAATACTTTCAATCACATATGTCTACACTCTTCTTAGTGAAAAGTGCAACTTGCATATTTTTCACTGAGTAGCACTTTCATGAAAAGGTGCATATTGCTCTTCTTAATGCATCGAAGTTTTAAAAAACGCACACGAGGTATAAGTTAGCAAAATTGATATTATTTTGTTTCGCATAATCGTGCTCACATGATTGTTGTGCCACCATGATCTAAGACCGGGAGGAGGGACGAGCCCAACCGTAGGGTCACCAATTTTTGACAACTTTTATATATGTTTTCCACCAATGGGCCACAGTTTTGATATTCGAAGTAGGACATCTCACAAACTATGATATAACTATATCATATGGTCTCTGAAGGCTAGCACTTTGTGAGTTAGAGTATTTCAAGTGGACTCGATCGAGTCTCAAAGCCTCACAGTATAGTTTGCCCCACACCAAGACAAACAATTCAGACTTTCAGCACATCTAACCTTTTCTTTTGGGACTGAAGCTTATCTAAACAGATTGGATCTTATACATATATATACATTATACAACTCCTAAAGTCTAATTCTTGTACGCAGTTCATGGAATCAACGGAGACGATGAGCGGCTAGGATTCTTCTTCGTACACAAGCAAGACGCGTACACGTACCGCAACGGGTGCTACTACCCCACCCCGGACGGTTACTGGCGGATCCGCGGCCGGCCGGTCTGCGTGCGGCGCCGCGGCCGCACCGTCGCCTTCAAGACGGCCATGGACTTCTACCGCGGCAGGCCGCCGCACGGGTGCAGGACACCGTGGAGCATGTTTGAGTACTCGCTCAACGCCTGCCAGGCCGATCTCAGGAACTTCGAGCAGCCATGGGTATAGAAAAACAAACTCTCACACAAACCGTTTGTTCCAGATTAATTGTGTTTCTACATATGAATCTGATCAAATTGTCTGTCTGGTTCTTGAAACAGATGAACGCCTACGTGGTGTGCAAGGTTCGCAGGAGGGAGAGCAAAACGTCGTCGGCCAGGGAGAAGAAGAGGTGGCGGCGCCCAGGACTGTCGCCGAGACGCGCTCTTCTGAAGAAGATATCGCCGAGACGCCTCAGACCGGAGATGATAGTTGTGCCGAATGCGGACGTAGCTCCGAAGCGGATCCAGGAGCAAGGAGGAGTCGTCGACGAGGAACCGGGAGTGACTCGGAAAAGCAAACGATCTGATCTGTTTTAGAATCTCGTCTGCTGCTTCCACTCTCTCGGTCGATCTTCTGAGATCAAACCAAGGTTTTGGTCATCTACCCATATGTAGGAGGTTGTGTAATAGTGTCAGATATAGTGTACCAATTTATAGAACAGGTTAGGTTACCTGGTGTAATATCAAAGGTTAGGTCGTTGTCGAACACCGTAAATCTTATAGTATACGTTTGCTTAAGCGTCAAGATGTAAAGTTCTATGCTCCCCCAAAAAGATGTAAAGTTCTATCCTCACAAAAAAAGATGTGAAGTTCTGGAATTACGCCGTGGTGGTTTGTAGGCTTTGCTTCAATTAAGGAAAGAGTACATATTCTTCTTCGACATAATGTGGGATGGCAATATCATACCTCTGTGTCCATTACGATAGTACTTCCTCCGTTTCAAAATATAAGATGTTTTATCTTTTGTAAAACAATGTACCTAGACATTTTTTATATGTTGGTTCACTCTGAACCTACACATCAAAAGACGTCTAGATACATTCGCTTTACAAAAGCTAAAACATCTTATATTTTAAAGTTCTATGCTCCCCCCAAAAAGATGTAAAGTTCTATGCTCACAAAAAAAGATGTGAAGTTCTGGAATTACGCTGTGGTGGTTTGTAGGCTTTGCTTCAATAAGGATGTAATGCTAAGGAAAGAGTACATATTCTTCTTCAACATAATGTGGGATGACAGTTTGTAGGCTTTGCTTCAATAAGGATGTAATGCTAAGGAAAGAGTACATATTCTTCTTCAACATAATGTGGGATGACAATATCCATACCTCTATGTTCATTACGATAGTACTCCCTCTGTTCGAAAATATAAGATGTTTTAGCTTTTGTAAAACAATGTATCTAGACATTTTTTATATGTTGGTTCACTCTGAACCTACACACCAAAATACATTTAGATACATTCGCTTCACAAAAGCTAAAACATCTTATATTTTATAACGAAGGATGTAATATATAGGAATTCCATGTGAACAAAGCAGAGTATATTTTGTTCACCACGAGATGGCATGCATGAAAAGATACCGTACATCTTACATACATTTGGTCAAGCATAAACATATAAAGTTCTATGCTAAAAAAATATGTAAAGTTTTGGAATTGCCTCATGGTGGTTTGTAGTCTTGCTTGAGTAAAGATCCAAAGAGTACATATTTTTGTACAATACAAAGTACGAGAAAAATATCCATAACATTGTACACTATGACATTAATAGATATCATTATACCCTATGACATGCAAACTTTGGGCACACAGAACAAACAAAGAAGAGGAACAAGCATTTCATATAAGGGAAACCGAACATCCGGAATGACTATCATACTTTTATTGTTTCATGCTATATTCTTACTTGTTATTTCCCCTTGGTTTTCCTTCTCTGTAATCTCTGCATGTAAAAACATTGAGCTGCCTTAGCTCTCCCTCTTTTAGTAAATATGTAGGTAGGGGTTTTCCCCTCCCGAATTTCATCAAAAAACTATATTAATAGATATTACCTCTGTTTCAAAGCTTAAGGCTTATATTTTTTTGAAAAGTCAAGCTATGAAAAGTTTTACCTAACTTTTTTAAAAAACTATCAAGAACTATAATATTATATAGATACCATGTGAAAATATGTTTCAACATGGAATTGAAGCTTGTGATCAACATGTTGATAAGAATATGAATAGTGTTCATAATAAAACTAGTAAATATTGTGTGGCTTTTAAAAATCAACGGAAATGTATGGATTATGTGTTGGCGACTGCTACCAAGAAGGTTCAAACAGAGAGACACGAGACCTTTAAATTGGTATATCATCTTATTGAGTTATCCCTGGTTTTACTGGTTGCAACAACAACAACAACAACAACAACGACGACAACAACAACAACAACAGCAGCAGCAGCAGCAACAACAACAACAACAACAACAACAACAACAACAACAACAACAACAACAACAACAACAACAACAACAACAACAACAACAACAACAACAACAGTAGAAAGAGCATTCTCGACAATGAAGATTATCAAGATAGATTTGAGGAACAAGATGAACGATGAATGGATGAGTCATAGTATGTTGTGCTATATTGGGAGAGACATATTTTCAAGCTCTAAAGATGATAAGAATTTGGATTGTTTTCAAATTATGAGTTCACACAAGAAACAAATACCATGTTTATCCCGTGGTAAGTTACTATCTTATCGATAAAACTTCTGTATCATGTATTCATCCATACTATTTTCTCATTATTATTATTTTGCCTTTGTAGGAAGTTATGGTTCTTCTCCTACGATTGATTGCTAGTATGAGAGAAAAGCTTTGACGTTAGGTACTAAAAATGTGTCTTGATTATGCGACTATACCTCGACACTTTTTTATGCTTTTGTTATTGTTATTTGGTTAAACATTGAACCGATGTTTCATATCAAAACTAAACTTATGCATTTTTTACTGTGATTTGTCCAATATACATTGTTATTGAGAGGTTATTTGAAGGTATTTTTTTCATAGTTTTGGGGTATTAGAAATTAGCCTTGGTCTTTCCTAAATTCTCGGTCCGCCACTGCTCGTCGTGGCACATGTGACAACACTGGACGCATGGACATGTGCCAAGAGAGAATGTTTTTGGCTTGGGGTTGATAGAGGAGGATGTCGATCTTCTAAGGAGGTGAGTGTGTGACATACTGGAGCATGTGGCCCATCGTGGCACATATGATGGCACCGGATGCATGGGTGTGTGCCAAGAGGAGACGTTTCTGGCTTGGGGTTGATTGACGAGGACGTCGATCTTCTAAAAGCATCTATAGAAGACATGTTATCCCATCGCCGTTTATACCGCAGAAAAAGGCCATAGAAATCACGTTTTAACGGTCGGTTCTGTTTTGCCGTCTGCTTTCGTGGGATCTGCTCGGCCGTAGCCCGCGCGAGCCTTAAAAACCGTGTTTTAGTATTTTGAGCAGATAGTGCGATTTGTAATAATAAAATGTAAACACGAAAGAAATATAAACTAAAATATGATTATTTCATACAACACAATAATGATTCAAATTACAACAATAGTTCCAATCCAAATGATCAAGCAAACAATTCAAGTTTCAACACATGAATGAATATGAAATCAAATGAACAGGATGGACAAACATGCATCTGCAGTGGTGGTTAATTGAGATCCTGCTGAAGCTGCTCGTGCATGCTAGAGCGAGACTTCAATCGCCCGGTACGTCTAAAGAAATTCTTGGGACGGCGATGAACGGTTTGCCACTAGAGCGCGTTTGCGTCAAGCATGTTGGATCTTGATTGCTGTCTTTGCACCAGCCGCTTCGAGAAGAACAAGGCTACGATCAATTCATCACGTGTACATAATAAAAGATTTGTTTATATTCATCACGTGTACAGAATTACAGAAGAATCCACTCAGGTTTTACAAACAATGCACTAGTTACAGCCGCCTGACTACTCGTCCAAAACAAGTATATATGGCAGGGCGGATCAAGCTAGCTAAGGTTAACGCCCGCACAAGATTAATTAACACATGATCCCGCCAACGGAGGCGTAAAAGTACATAGTGTTGGCGAGGGGATCAAGGTCGTAGCTGTAGAGTGGCCGATGCGGCACGAAACCACCACGGGACGCCGGCTCCGTAGCCTTCTTCTTTTCGCTAGCACCTGCGCGCCGCTGCGTGTTGACGCCGCCGGTCTTCTCCGCGGCGCCTCTTCGTTTCGGCCCCACGGACGGCGACGCAGCGGCCGCGTTCTGGTTTCCCGCCGGCACGTCGTTCGCGGCAACCGTCGGCGCCGGATTTGGCTTCACCTTGGCGCTCGCCGCGGCCGGCGCCTTGGCATGTTTCCCGGCTGCGCTCCCGGCGAAGCCCAAGCAGGCCAGCGGGTTGAGATGTGCCATCCACATGACAGGGTTGCAGCAGGCTTTCAGGGTTCACGCAGGAAGGAGTATATATATGATCCTGGCCTCGGGCCAAGAGACGAACTGAATCGGAGACGGACGTCCACGTCAAACCGACTGACGCAACGAGACTCCTAATCCACCATGTGAACAACCTGCGAATCGAACCCGCACAGCAGTACAAGACTAGTCGGTCTCGGAGTGTCACGGCGAGCGCTCTCGTGCACAACCGATCGATCGATCGAGTCCGGCTGGGAGTGCAACCCAACCCACCCACCTCCTTTATATACACGTCCATGGCCGGCGCAGCTTCCAAACCCAAGAATCGCACAGCAACACAGCAGGCAGGCAAGAACCAAAAGCATCGCTCGATCTCGTCGACCGATCCAGCGTCTTCAGCACGATCGATCAGCTCGACCGATCGACATGGCGGGACCGAAGCCGAGCGTGAACCTCGCCCAGGAACTGTTCGGCAACGCCTACCCTTCTGCTCGGGATAAAGTGATCAGACAGAATCAGATGGAGAAGCAGGCCAATGCAAGAAAGCATGCCGCCGACGGCGCGAAGCGAGGCGGATATACTTGGCAGTGGCAGCAGGAACCCGGCATGCCGAGTGGGTACAAGACATATGTGTATACTAACAAGTACGGAGCGTCAAGGAGGCAGCAGCGATCTGGTGTGGCAGAGAACAAGGCCGTGCAGGCTCCTCCGCCGCCGAGCGTATTCGACATCAACGAGTTCCCTTCGTTGAACTAGTTTTCTAACGAAGTAGCTTTGTTTCTTACATATTTGTACTACAGTACTTCTTTTATATGCTCGCTAGTTCGTTGTGTACTTCATGTTCATCAACGAGTTTCCTTTGCTGAAGTAGAGCTCGACCAAGTAGCGTTATTTTGTTTGTTTACATATTTTGTAGCTTTCCGCATGTTCTCTAGCTCTTATTGTGTAGCTATTATGTCTTGCATATGTTCCATCGTTGTATGTGGTCATGGCCAGTTTCCTTTCGGTACGCCCACAATAATTTAAAATTTCGAATTTATTATCAATCAGCCAAGCAATTCTAAGTAATCAGTACTACCTCCAATTTATAATAAGTATCGTTGATTTAGTACATGCTTGCACTAAATCAGAGATATTTATTTTTAATCAGAAGGAGTACTATTTTTAAGGTACTTGATGCTCCTGTGGTGGATCTTAAGAATTCATTTAGGTAAATTTGATGTACTAATTTCAATGAATCAAGAGTCATTTTTTCCTCATCTTTCTTCCAATCATGCATGTGTCCAATGTTCTTGCCCTCTCGGAAAATTTCTATACTAAGACCTTTCAGAATTTTTTTATTCATGCATATGTCCAATCTTTGGTTGGTAGGGGGGTAAGCTGCACCACTGTTGCTGCCCACTCTCGGATGCCACCTCCACTTGATTTACCACCATTTGCCCCCCAAGGACGGCATGGCCATGGTCATAGATGCTCTACTTCTGATTTTCCTCGCCCTTCTTGTGGGTCTTCTTGGATGCATCGTCATAAGCCGTTCATCGGGGCTTCGGTCACCGGCTTCCCTGTCATCAATTGTCGTGGTGGTGGCATGGTAGATGCCATGGGTAGGCTTAAGTTGGGGGCCGAATGGGTGCTTGTGGTCACCGGGGAGGGAGTACATGGACGAGCCATGCACGAAGAACAAGTAGAACTCTCCAGACTTGGCAATTCGATTGATACCCCAAAGATTACAAGTGCTTCTTGAGCTGTTTAAGCTTGAGTTCACAACACTAGTTTCCTACTTGGTCCAACCTCCTTCTACTACTGCTATGCTCTCCCTTATATAGGCAGTGTTAGCTAGCTAATACCCCTTTGAGTTCTAGGATTTACTGTTTGGATCTCGGTCCCTACAATATGGGCCGGGTCATGGGATTGCCCTAAGCCCAGAGGCCCGGTCCATAAATCTTGACAACTAACGGTCTTCTGGTACGCTGCTTCTTGTTCTTTTTTGCCTCGTGCTATTACTTTGTACGTCAGCGCATGCTTTGGGCGTCACCCGACTCCTTTTGTATCACCCGGCGTCGCCCTTCTCTTTTGACCATACTTTACCATGGTCCCTCCTGAACCTTACTCGGAAAGGTGCCACGTGTCCTCCTTGACTCGGCCCTTCCTCGGTTGACTCGGCTTGTTGATTCCTGCAAGGGTTACAACACTACTAGAGAAAAGGCTATACGTGACATGCTTATAGGAGGCACATTTAGACCATATGCGCCTCCTATAAAATAGGCAAGGCACACTCCTTCTCCATGCGTCTCTAGTATAAAAATAGGCGAGGCGCATATGATAAGAATGCGCCTCCTATAATCCTTGTACGGACGAAATCTAGCAGCCCCAGATTATGCGAGGCGCATTCTAGTCATATGCGCCTCCTATATATCAGATAGGCGAGGCGCATACGGGCAGAATGCGCCTCGCATAATCTGTGTGGGCCCACGTGTTGGTAGGTGCACGAATATGCGAGGCACATATGGTTATATGCGCCTCCTATATTTGATAATATGCGAGGCGCATATGGTCATATGTGCCTCAAGTAACTCCTGCGGGCCCGGGTGGAGGTAGGTGGCCGCATAGGCGAGGCGCATATTGCTATATGCGCCTCCTATAGTTTAAATTATAAGAGGCACATATTGGGCAATATGCGCCTCCTATAACCTGGCACCACTTTTTTCCAGCTTTTTGCACATGGAGCCAACTACCACCCCACTCACTTGTCTCACTTCTTCCTCCTCCACCAAGACAAATATGGTCGCCCCCTCCTCCTCCCCACCTCATTTTCCCCATTGATTCACCATAGAAGCTTGCTCAACCTTCATTGGTTGACACCCATATGTAAGTGAAGTCTCTTGCTCCTCTAGATCTACAACATGTCCATTTACTTCTCCTCCGGCTCTCTTGCACAAGTCGTCGTTGGAGGAAGCGTGAAGGCGTTGCTTGCATGTATGCGCGTTGTTAGAGACACCGACTATATGATTGTGTTGTGGTGCTACTTTTTGTGCAGGGATTTCATTTGAGATGCCAATGGTTCTGGCTAGCAAAGTCGACCAATGCTGGTACATCAAATACCCGTCAAAGCCTAGTCGGGTTGTCATCAGGAGAGGCAAAAGGAACATTATCGGAATGGATGGATTCGCCAACGAGCAAGACTTTGACGAGCAATGACGAAGATAGAGAAGGCGGTATGGCAACCAAACACCGTACACCACAACCCTACCTAAGAAAGGACTTCCGTTCAATAGTAGTAGTGAAGACGTCCCGGACCTAACCTATGCAACCGCGACAAAGAAGGGAAAGAAGACAACCATTGTCAAAAAAACGCTAGCGCGCTCCGACCATTGTCAAGAACCGTCGTATGTGTGTGGCCTACTATTATGTATCGAAACATCTTTAATTTTCATTACGTGTGTGTTATAATAATATTTCATTGAGAATATTATGTATCATTGAGAATACTCATTTTTGTTGTTTTAGCAATATTTGGATATTTAAAATATTTACAGTATATTTTATAGTTTATATTGTGTTTGGACAATGCTTTTACATGAAAAATGGCCTTTAAAAAAGGTTCTAAAAAGTTCATTTTTGTTGTTTTAGCAATATTTGAATATTTAAAATATTTACAGTATATTTTATAGTTTATATTGTGTTTGGACAATGCTTTTACATGAAAAATGGCCTTTAAAAAAGGTTCTAAAAAGTTTGAGACCCTAGGATTCGAACCTAGGTGGCTAGTGTTAGGAATAGGACAAGGCATGTTACCACTAGGTTGTTATACATTTTGCGATAGAAAACAGTGCAGTGCGCTATTTGTCTAGGACTACATATTATACGAGGCACATTCGGTCCAAATACGCCTCGCCCTAATATTATACAATCGCACTCTACAATATACGTCTCGCATATCTGGTAGTCACACGGACGGTTCCCCTTTTATCTGGATCGAATTCGTCCTCGTCCTGCCGCATCTCACGCACAGCACAGCATACCAGATCGAAGTCGTCGTCCAGCCGCCGGCCGTCCGCGCCGGCAGCAGCCCGCCGTCCACCATCGTCGAGAGGTGAGCCCCGACCCCATTCTCCTCTCCCTCCCCTTCCCCCTACCCCTCTCCCCCCATCGTCGAGAGGTACCGCCCGCCGGCCGTCCGTGCATGATGGCGTGAAGGTGACGAGGTTGAGGTGCGGAGGCTTCGTGTTCAGCATCCAGGTGTGCCACAGCCTCGTCGACACGCCGGGGACCACGCAGTTCTTGCAAGCCGTCGGACAGCTCACCGGCGGCAAGGAGTCGCTCAGCGTGCGGCCCGTGTGGGCGAGGGAGCTGCTCGACGCGCGCGACCCTCCGCGTCCCACCCACCACCACCCCGAGTACGAGCCCGTGGCCAACGCGGCCGACGACAAGCTCCGTCCCCATTACTGGAAGCTCTCGTCCACATTACTCGCCTTGCCTCGCACGCCCCCATTACTTGCCATGGTGTGTTCAAACTGCCTCTTAATCTTAATTCCAATTTCTTTTTACCTTGCAGACCAGGACACACATGCTGGTGAGCTCCCTGGTCATCAGCTAGTCCGTCACCGAGGTATGATTTTACTCTCACCACACATAGTCACCACTAGTCTGTTTATAACAGACAGGGATTACACTTCTTCAGACTAATCCTAGTATTATCGAGTTGAGAGGCACGTTGTTGCTGTAAGACTGGATGAAAACATACTCGTCAATCAATAATTCAAGGATATGATTTTGGCATCAGGATGTTGCTGTCCTAACTCCTATTTCAGATAGTTGTGACCTGAAAATTCACCACAAAACAATTGCGCCTATGTCCTAACACATAGTTTATCTTGCTGTCTTTACGTCTTGCCCAGGCTTTGCAACCCAGTATATTTCTTGTTTGATGCTTCTGAATTGATATGCGCCTCGCATAAGCTTTTAGGTGCGCCTCGTCTAAGGTTTTCTCTAGTAGTGTTTTTTCCTTGAGAATTGTTTGAACTGCAATTTGCTTGTGCAGAAATTGGCTTGTGCTGGAGTAGATACTTGTGATGTTAACCAGTGCTGGAGTAGAAATTTCCTTGTAGCTTGTACTCTCTTGTCTATGTTAACCAGTACTTGGAACTAGGAGTAGAACATCATTCCAGAACAATAAACTGCAATTTCTTGTCTGATGTTGGAGTACTCAGTAAATTATTTCTGGAGTATATGTACTTGTTCACTGAAATTGAACTTGAACTTGCATTTAAACGTATTTCACGGTAGGAGTAGTACAAACTTGAGTGTATCTTAATCTTGAATTTATGGGAATGAGCAAACTGAACATGGAGTAAAAAAATGTAGCTTAACTCCATCATATTTGCTGTAAGATGATAGTCTTGTTGCTGATTAATTTTTCCTTATTTGTTGATGATAGTCTTTGTTAGGGCATCAGTATTATCCAAGAATTTACTGTCAGATCATGCACACATCATGTGAACTGAACCACAAGATCAAGTTCAGGTCATTGGTTTAATTAGGAGTGCTTTACAGTTTTGCTGCGTTTTATGTTTACTTACAAACAAATCATGAGCATATTCTGTTTTAGTGCATGATTTATGAAACTAGCACTACTTTTCTTGTACTTGTATCTGATTCATGATGTCAATGGTTGCCGATCACAGGAGTATAGCTACATTTTCATCGTGAGGCATAAAATTTTCATCTGAGCTGAGCGGAGATGTTCCTGTGCGCGTGGGAGGGGTGGACGGGGACAGCGAGCTGGGCGTCGATCCTCCAATTTTTGGACAAGTAGTAGGGGTATTTCTGTACAACTCGCTAAATTTGATCGCTGTCGGAATTTTCTTAAACGTCTTATATTCTGGAACGGAGGGAGTAGTATGTTTATACTTAAACTTCTCAAATCTGAACACAAAGACATGCCAACTGTCACTATGTCGTTTGGCATATGAGTCTTCCTGATTTTTTAATTATGTCTTAGTTATAGAACTTGATCACCAAGTTCACTAGACTTTGAAATTCCTGATATATAAAAACTGTAGGACAATGTTTATTTAACTTGTTAAGTAGTTTTTCTATAGCATCCTTCACAAAGAAGATCCAAGTTTTGAATTTCCTTCAGGTTCTTATCTTCATTGTTCATGTCTACCTATCTTCAAGGTTTATGGTTTACTAAAGGTTAATTTTGCTTTGCTATGAAATAGAAAACCTCTCTTCGTTGCTAAATAATGTTTTATATTTTTTTTGTAGCAGATTGTGATCAATCATGATAAGATTATGGAGCGGGAGTAGCAGCTGCACCAGGTGACCCTCGCTAGGCTCCCGATGATGGCGCTAGAGCAAAGGTTCTTAGTGTGTTGGATCTTAAAGAATTTTTGTCTTACAAGAATTTGTATTGTCTATCTTGCTGTGAACTTGTACTCGGAGGTGTGAACTTGTGGCACAAACACTTGGTGTTGTGTGAAAACTTGGCACTTGTTGATTTTAGGTTATGTATGAACTAGTATGTCGCGGTTGATGTGTAATGTACTTGTATTCATGTTGGTTCTATTATGCTTTGGCCAATTGCAAATTTCTGGAAAATTTTGTGCTATTTATACTGTATTCTGGACTGTATTGTATATTTGAATATCCATATACTGTTAATTTATAGTGATCCGTAAAACTTGAATTTCAAAAATATTATAGGAGGCGCATATAGGACACTATAGGAGGCGCATATACAATAAATATACGAGGCGCATTGTGAAACATATCGATATGCGTCTCGCATATGTGAAGTATAGGAGACGCATATCATATGCGCCTCGCATATGTGAAATAGGCGAGGCTTGAAGCTAGAGGTACATACGATATGCGCCTCGCATATGCTTTTAGGTGTGCCTCGCATAAGGTTTTCTCTAGTAGTGCAACTTTGTCCTATGTGGTCCGACATAGTTTGTATGTTGGCTTTCATGCTTATCTTACTGTTCTACGGCTTTGGTTCTTTCTCTTTACTAATCCAATCTGCGCTATGTTTCCACTCTCGTGACCCTACCGGGGTTATCCCGACATTAGTCCCCATTTGGTGAGGTCTAGCGATTCAAGATGTTAGGCGTCTCGAGTTCCTTTTGTGTGAATGGAACTTAGTTTTGTCTTTATCTTGCAACCGCACTTTCAAGGGTTAGTCGACAATTTGGTCGATTCTTTGACTTCTTATCTCATTCTTGCCTCGAGCGAGTTACTTTGGCTAATTCCGAGTCATTTTGGCCCTTGATCGACGGTGGTAATCATGATTACTTGCCTCAATTTTGTTCAAGCTATGGCAAAGATGGCGGTTGCGCGATTATTCCGTCCATGGCGGTCTCATCGACTGCCTCTTATCCTTCTAGTCATGACGTGGCACGAGATTTTCGTGTATCCTTGGCTACGTGGCGCTTCGATTGGCTTTCCGGTACATGGCCACGCACGGCGCACGACCTGATTGATCCCACGACCGGGTTTTCGCCCTTAAGTAGGGGTTGGGGTTTCCACTTCCCCACGCCCGTTCGATTTTCCTTGGCTTCTTCTTCCTCGCGCTAAAATCGAATTGCCCCTGCGGTTCCTTCTTCCTCTGTCTTGTGTTGCGATTGCCTGTCTTCTTTCCATTCCATGCGGGTCCACGCTGCTCCAAGCCTCTTCCCTCTTGTGGAGAGCGGACTTTCTTGGTCTCATGGGCGCTTGTGGCTGTGATGGTCCGGGAGGCGGAGATTCCCGCCCGGTGGCCTTGAAGGCTCGGAGGTCTCCGCCGAAGAGGTGGAGTGGCTCCGCTCCACCAGACGCATTCCACTGCAAGTGGATTACCGTCTCCCCTCCGGTGAGATTTCTCCCAAACCTCAAGCTGGCGAGCGGGTGGTTTTCCTTTCCCACTTTGAACGCGGTTTTGCTCTTCCTATGAGATCCTTCTTCTCCTCGTTTCTTTCTACCTTCCATCTGCAGACCCACCATCTTCCTGCCAATGCGATTGGCTCTCTTTCTTGTTTCATCTCTGCCTGCGAGGCCTATCCTGGAATTTGGCCCACAGTTCCTTTGTGGGCCAAATATTTTGGCTTTAAAGTTTAGGTTGTTCCCCAGCCTGGTGCTCTTCGATCCGAGAAGAGGCTGACCCGGTGCGGTGCTGCTAGCATCACGCCCAGGAGAGATTCTATCTTTCCTCGGGTTACTGGTATTGACTCCTGCAAGAAGTGGCATAGAACCTTTTTCTATGTCAAGAACAGCGGTCCTTGATAACATCGGCTTCCCCTTTCTCGGATGAGGTCCCCAACAAGAAGCACGGTAGCTTGACCAGCGCGACCGTGACGTCATGCGATGGAGGCTAACACAATCTTGGAAAGGTTGTTGTCGCCGGATGAAAACTTTCATCTCGCCGAATCTGACCTCATGTGCACCTTCGTCTCACGCCGGGTTTGCCCCATCCAAGCGAGGAGCCACAAAATGTGCTTCATGAGTGGCTCTCACGATCCCACTCGGCACTCCACTATGGAGCTCACCCAAGATTTCATTGCCCGCCGAGTAAGCTCAATCTTTAAATTGAACTTGGCGGATGATTGGGCTTGGAGTTGCCCGCCGTTCAGCCGGGTCAGGCCTGTCCCCTAGGTAAGTTTTCCGAATCACTTTCTCGCCGAGTAGGCGTTAGCTCTTTTGCCACTCTTAGTTTAGTTTTTTAATTTCTCACTCTATTTGTCTTCCGCAGAATCTCCTTCACCAGGTTGATGACAGCACGGTCCCCCTTGCTGGTTATCACGGGGATCGCTCCGACTCGGATGAGGTCGAGTATGACCTAGAGTGCTTCATGCCGATCCCGCACACTGTGGCTGCTTTAGCTTCGGGTAAGAGTCAATCTCGCAATCCCTTACAAGATTGGTATGACGATGATGAAGATGATGATTGTACGCTTTTGGAGGTATATGCCTTGTGACCTTAATCTCTTCGCTTATCCGAGTAAGCCCGTTATTTACTTATGCAGCTGGCCAGGTACATGACACTCCTCCTCTCGCCGTGGGTGGAGTCGGCAAGATCCCCGTCGCCAAGCCGAAGCGACACGGAGCCTCCTCTAGCACTCAGCCGGCCAAGAAGAACAAGCCCACTCCGGCAACTCCTGCTTTCTCTGCTGCTACCAGCCTGGGTGAGACTCGCCAAGCTGCTGGGCGCCGAGTCACACGCCGAGTCGTCCGTGACCCGGTTGTCACCGGGTAAGTTTTTGTAATTTGCCTTCTCTGCTCTTTTCTTTCTCATTACTGTTGTTCTCTTATATGTGTATCATTGTTTTCAGTGTTGCACCTTTGACAGCAAATCAGGCTGCTTCTAGTATTGCCTCGCCGCTTAGGCCTGCACCTCCTCCAGCTGACTCGGCGGCGCCGAGTCCCGTCCGGGTTGAGGCTCGCACTACTGAGGCTCACGCTTCTCAGTGTCAGTCAGACCCGGTGGGTCACTCGGCTATCGCCCCTGGCGCTGGCCAGGAAAAACTTCCTGATCTTGGTGCCCGCGAGTCTGGAACCGAGAAACCCTCTGCCACCAGTTCCTCTGGCATCAGCCCTCAAGCTGATGTGAATGAACAACTTCCTGATCTTGGAGCTAGCAAAACCGCTGAGCCCAGTCAGGCGGCTCCACGCTCTTCTCCAAATCCTTCTGCTCGCTCTCCAATTCTGTCAAAGGGCCAGACCCAGCCCAGGGCTTCTGGTTCTACTCGCCCCTCATCTGGCAAATCCACCTCTTCCAAGCAAACTACGCTAATATGCGCTCTGGGTTCTGCTCCTCAGATCCGGCCTCCGACGTCGGCGACAATGATCACTTCAACGGGTAAGGGGGACGAATCTGCGGCTGCCGGGTCAGGTGATGACTCCAGGGCTGTTACTCTCCATACTTCTGCTGCTGCGACCCGTGCCACTGTGGGAACCGCCCTGAAAATGGGTCGAGTTCTCACTCGTACGCTTAGTGGCAAGAGCCTAGGTTCGGCTGAGCCTTACGCCGTGGCATGGAATGCAGCAGGCAAGCAGGAGGTCAGCACTCGTGCCGGCAAGAAGCTGAAGCTGGGCCCCAAGGCCGTTTCCGACATGACCTAGCAGGCCATTACTCTGATGGCCCACGCCGACGAAGTAAACGAGGTAAAGTAATTTCTTACTCTTTTGTACTGTTGAGTATTTCCTTCATACATATCACCTAGTCCCCGAGGTTGCAGCCGAGTAAGAAACTTATTCGGCCGTAAGCTCTTTAATAATCACTTAGTCTTTAAATCCCAAGCTTGCATGTTAGAGCTTCGATCCCTAACCCTCGAGGTTACCGTCAAGTAAAGAACTTACTCGGTCGTAAGCTCTTAAGCTCTTTGATTTCTTTATGCCAAACTAATGTTATAGCTTCAATCCCTACCCCTCGAGGTTACTGTCGAGTAAGGAACTCACTCGGCTGTAAGATCTTAAGCTCTTTGATTCGGTGGGTTGCCTGACTTGACTCTTCCTTATTGTCTGTCTTCTTTGATTAGCTCACACATAACAAGCGCACCAAGGTGCACCAAGCTCTTGTCCTGGCGCATCGCAAGCTCGAACTTGCGTATGAGAAGCTACAGACTGACACCCACGGCCAAGGTAATATCTTTGCTCTTCCTTTTATCTATTCGGTGTAATTTTCCTTGGTTCATATTCTCATTTTTTTCTCTTGCTCTTGTTCCTGACCCTTCGCTCATCTACCATCAACGATCTTCACTGCATAAATCAGCAAGGCCGAGTAAATTTCTTGCCTCCCTAAGCCAATAGCTGAAAGTTTTCGTTGGTAACGACAGATATTTGTTACGAATAAGAGAAGCACCAAGCCGAACTCCGGAAGGATGAGGTGACTCGGCTGAAGAAACCGATGGCGAGACGGGCAAGCACTGGCCGAGGTGAAAGGGCTGAAGGAAGAACTTGCTGAGAAGAATGAGCAGCAGGCCGCCAGTGCCGAGAAGACCAAGAAGCTGCTCGACGAGGCCGAATCATTGGTCGAGTCGGCAAATCTGAACTTGGATGCCCTTCAAGCCAAGGCCAAGGCTTGGCATAGCAAACTCGCCGCCATCAACTTCTTTCTCGGTAGTGAGTTTGTACTCTTTACGCACCGTATAAGTCCTTATGGACTTCTTCCATCTGCCCTTGTTATTTGCTAACTTTCTCTTTTGCTTGCAGAGAATTTTCCTGAGGCCAACATGTTTGCCATCTGAGCCATGAAGAAAGTGAGAGCCGAAGCTGGTGCTCCTGCTGACGGCGAGGTGTCCATGGAGGAGCTTCTCGCAACGGTGTCTGAACGGGTCAAGACCCTCAGGTCTTGCGGTGTGGACTTGCTCAAGTCGGCTATCCATGCGTTTCACATGCTCTGGCCGGATGAAGACCCACCCGAACTCATCGAGCCACTCGCCGACAGATTACTCCTTACTAAAGACTGGCTGGATCAATGGCGTGAGTCGGCCGGCCAAGCTGCCGCGGACAAGGCTCTCTCCTTCGTGCTTTCATGGTACGAGGACATCAACCTCGATGTTCTTGCTCGCATAAGGGGTGATGGCAAATGGCTGAATGACCCGGAGCTGATCAAGAAGCGCCAGGAGCGAGCTTATGCCATGATCGAGTATACCATGGTGCACACTTGGTGTGAAGGGCCTAGCTTCCTCGACCTTGGCGACCCGCTCGTCGAAGTTGCTGCTGAAGAGGGTGGCGACAGCGAAGTGACCGAGTCAGATGATCCGGATGACCCGGCCACAGATGCCCCTCACCCGGACGACGCGCCAAGCACCACTCCTGGCTCCGAGAATGCTCCTCCGAATTCTTCTTCTCCTTAGGACAACAAATACTCGAACTTTTATTAGATCCCCGGTATGACGGGTACAGATCTAACATACATTGCACCTTAAGTTTGACTATGTGTTTTTTGATATGTCTGGATTATGTTCTAAGTGTGAATCATTCAAGGGAAAGTCCCCGAGTTTCATTTTGCCGTGTCACCTTTCCTTGCATTTGACCCTTGTCTACCTTTTTCGGTGTTCGACATTAGGGTCTCAAAGTACGAAGGGTATAGTTAGCAGGTATGAAACTTGGATAACTTGGACAAGATTACTCGACACGTAGTATAACGCGACCTACAGAGAGTTAGGCAAAAACTAAAGCCGACTCGCGTTTCTCCCTTGTATTTATCCGGCGTTCGTGTTTACCCGTCTTACATATTTTTCTCTTGCTTGCCATGAAGCCGTGTTTTCGGACAACAACATAGTCGAAGAGTTGATTTCTTCCGAGTAAACACTACTTGTTCCGAGATAAATTTCGGGTATCACGCCAGCTGACGTAAGATAATTGAAATGGAAAACTTAAGGGGTAGTCCCCGAGTCAGTTTTTCGAATCATACCATTTTATTATTAGCACATAGCCGGCAAACATGTCCGACATATGAGAGTTCGAGTGATACATGCACTGCTTCTCCTAAGTATAGAAGGGACGAAGAAGTGCCACATTCCATGGCCTGTTGGTTTCATCTCCTGACCTGTCCGCCTTGTTCTTTTGCGCTTCACGAGCGTCTATGAGATAGTAAGAATCATTGTGCAATGATTTGCTTACAATGAATGGACCTTCCCATGGAGGTGATAATTTATGCATTCCTGTTGTGCGCTGCACCAGCCTTAGCACCATATCTCCTTCTCGAAAAACACGAGGTTGCACTTTCCGGCTATTATAGCGTCGGAGATTTTGTTGATATATAGCGGATCTGGAGAATGCCAGTTCCCTTGCTTCTTCGAGTAAGTCTACTCCATCTTCTCGGGCCTCTTTTACCTTGGCTTCCGAGTATTGCCTTATCCTTGGCGAGTCATATTCTATGTAGGCAGGCAAAACTGCTTCAGCCCCATACACGAGGAAAAATGGCGTATAACCGATTGATTTCGGAGTTTTCTTAGGCTCCACGATCGAGGGTAGTTCCTCTATCCAACAACCAGGTGATCTCTGGAGTGGTTCCATTAAGCGGGGTTTTATCTCGGACAGAACTAAGCCATTAGCCCGTTCAACTTGTCCATTTGATTCTGGATGGGCGACTGATGCTACATCAAGTCTTATTCGGTGTTTCCCACAGAAGCGAGCAAAATCTCCTTCGGCAAAGTTCGTTCCATTGCCAGTGATCACACTGTGTGAGTAACCGTATCTAAGGATTATATCCCTTAAGAATGTAACAGTTGTTTTACCGTCCAATTTCTTGATTGGTTTCACTTCTATCCACTTGGTGATCTTATCAATCATGACCAAGATATGAGTCATACCTCCTCTTGCTGGTTTGAATGGTCCTACCATATCTAGGCACCATACTGCAAAAGGCCAAGTAATTGGTATAGTCTTCAATTCAGACGCTGGTAAATGCGACTTGGACGCATAGTGTTGACAACCACTGCATCTTCCGACTAACTCTTGCGCTTGTGCCCATGCGCTTGGCCAGTAGAATCCATGTCGGAATGCCTTGGCTACCAATGCTCTTGATGACGCATGGTGCCCGCACTCTCCTTGATGGATATATAATAAGATCTCCTGGCCTTTTTCTGAGCTGATACAACGCTGCAGTACACTTGTCACACTTCGCTTGTAGAGTTCCTTGTTGATTACGGTGTACGCTTTTCCTCTTCGTGCTGTTTGCCTTGCCAATGTTTCATCACTCGGCAAGGTCCCATCTTTCAAATAACTGAATATTGGTTGTGCCCACGTTGGTATTAGTGGTTCCGGGTCTGCTTCAACATCAATGTCCATTGATTCTGCCGACATATGCTCTGCGGACATAACCTGAGGAGTCCCCGAGTGCGACGGCGATCCCTGAATTGAACGGATCAGTCCCCGAGTGACTCGAACCTACCCCTGAGTCGATGTCCATTGGCACTGCCTCTGATTCCTGACTCGCTGGGATGACCCTGATTGATTCAGACTCTGGTGACAGCTTGATCGATGGCTTCCTGAGATGCTCCAACGCTACCCCTGGTGGTATTGCTTGTCTAGATGATCCTAGTTTGGATAATATATCTGCTGCCTCATTTTCTGCTCTAGAAATGTGATGAAATTCACAACCGTCAAAATATCCCAAAATTTGTTGCACGTGGAAGCGATATAATGCCATGTTTGCGTCCAGCGCATCCCAATGTCCATAAACTTGATGAATCACCAAAACACATGATCCTTTTGATACCAATTTCCTTGGCTACTTTAATGCCATGGACAAGTGCTTCATACTCGGCAACGTTGTTAGAAGCAACAAAATGAATATGCAACGCATACCTCAGTTGATCCCTCTTTGGAGATGTGAGCACTATCCCGGCGCCCAGACCCATTTTCGTCTTGGACCCGTCAAAATGCATTTTCAAGTAATTCGGATCTGGCAGCGATGGTTCGTACTGCATTTCCATCCATTCCACAAAGAAATCTGCAACAGCTTGAGATTTTATTGTATCCCGCCTATCATATTGTAGTGTGTACGGTGCCAGTTCGATGGCCCATTCGGTGACTCGGCCGCTGGCATCTTTGCTGCCCAATATATCCGAGATAGGTGCCTCGCATATTATCCTGATTGGGTGTTCTTGAAAATAATGTTTCAGCTTCTTTGCTGCCATATATACCTCATATGTCATCTTCTGATAATGCGGGTAATTCTGTTTCAAGACAGAGAGCACTTCGCTCAAGTAATACACCGGTCTTTGGACTGATTTGCCCCTTCTTCACGTTCAACCACTATTACTGCACTTACAACTCTGTTGGTTTCGGCGACATAGAGCAACATTGGCTCCTTGGATAATGGTGACGCTAATATTGGTGCTGTTGCCAACATTTTCTTTAATTCATGGAAAGCGCTATCAGCTTGTTGTGTCCATGTGAATTTGTCTGATTTCTTCATTAGCTGATATAGTGGTAGGGCTTTTTCACCTAGCCGACTAACAAACCTGCTCCACGTTGCCAGACATCCAGTAAACTTCTGGACATCATTGAGGGTTTTTGGCAATTCCATTCTTTCGATGGCCCTGATCTTTGTCGGGTTAGCTTCGATTCCTCGGCTGGATACAAGGAATCCGAGTAACTTGCCAGCTGGGACACCAAGTGTACATTTTTCCGGGTTAAGCTTCATCCGGAATCTTCTCAAGTTTGCGAATGTTTGACGCAAGTCCTCAATTAGAGTATGACTTTGTTTGGTTTTTATTACCACGTCATCGACGTATATTTGAACATTTTTGTCCAATTGATGTTGCAAGCATTTTTGCATGCATCTTTGATATGTTGCGCCTGCATTTCTCAATCCAAATGGCATGGTGCGATAGCAATAAGCCCCGTACAGGGTGATAAAAGATGTCTTTATTTGATCATTTGGATTCAGTGGTATCTGGTGGAATCCTGAATACGCATCCACAAACGACAACAACTGACACCCAGCAGTAGAATCTATGACTTGATCGATCCGAGGCAGAGGAAATGGATCTTTTGGACACGCCTTATTGAGGTTCGTGTAATCAATACACATGCGCCATACCACTGCCACGTTCGGGTCATCTTTTTTCTTCTCGACCAAGACTGGATTTGACAACCAGTCCGGGTGCAGTACTTCCATGATGAATCCAGCAGCCAAAAGTCTTGCAATCTTGGCAGCTATTACTTTCCTCCTATCCTCGGCTAAGCGGCGGAGGGGTTTCTTCACCGTCTTTGCATCTGGTCTTACATGAAGAGAGTGCTCAGCCAGCTCCCTCGGAACTCCTTGCAGATCTTGAGTGGACCATGCAAAGATGTCCCGATTCTCACGGAGGAAGCTGGTGAGCTCGTTTTCCTATTTGTCTGTAAGGCCAGCCCCAATGGTAACTGTGCACTCTAGGAAAGTTTCATCCACCTGCACCTTCTTGGTTTCCTTGGTAGCTTGAAATGACACACTGCCATGCGGGTTGGTGAGTGCCGGCATGGACATTTGTGCTGCTTTGGCCAATGCTGCCACTTCCAACATCTGACTTTTCTCTTGTGCTATGACGAGTGACTCAGCCAGTGAAGATCCGGTTGAGGCACAAGCAATATATCTTTTGTAATCTCCTTCAATTGTGATCACCCCACATGGGCCTGGCAGCTTCATCTTCAAGTAAGCGATGTGGGTAGTAGCCATGAATCTTGCCATAGCCGGCCTGCCAAGTAAGGCGTGATAAGAGCTGACCAAATCAACTACTTCAAACTCTATGGCCTTAGTGCGACAGTTCTCTCTATTGCCGAATAAGATGTCGACCCAGATCTTACCAATCGGCTCACAGGACAATCCCGACACAATACCGTGGAAAGTGGTCTTAGTTCGCTCCAGCATGTTCATGGTAATGCCTAACTTGAGCATGGTATCCTTGTACATGATGTTGATGCTACTGCCATCATCGATCAATACCTTTGAAAATTTTACGTTGATATTTGGGCCCATGAATGTTGGATCCAAAACCAGAGCGTATCCTCCAGGGGTTGGCATGATCTTGGGGTGATCTTTTATACTCCAAGTTATCTGTTGTTCAGACCAATGCATGTACTTGGGAATTGCCGGCATCGTGGCATTCACTTTCATCATTCGTCGCTGCTAGCTCTTCTTGTCATTTGGCTCTGTGACAAAGACAACATAGCTCTGGTGATGTTCTCTATACTCATTTCTGGTTCCGTGGCCGACATGAGTGTCATCACCTCTTGGATTGTGCACCTGGTGCACAACTTCTCTTATTTCTTGATTCTGATATCTCGGCTTTCTGTTTTCATATCTGTTTTATGCTCCTACTGCTTGAGCATTTCCTCCTGTAAGTGGTGGAGGGGGAGGTGGTGGAAGCTGATTATTCGGCGAGTCCACTCTATCTCCCTTCTGAAACCAAGTGCATTGCCTCATCGTGTGATTGGCTGGTTTACTCGGACTAGGCGTGTGAAACTTACATGGCTGATCCAGCATCATCTCATAGGTGTATTTTTGTCGGTCCTGATACTGCTTCCTCTGATCATATGGCCTTTTGCCGTCATTCTTTGGCACTCATTGTTGTTGACCATTTGTCCTTTGACGCTGACTGCTTCCAGCATCTGGATGATCCTGACTCACAGCCGCAACCTGAGTTGAACCATATCTGTAATCTGGTCTTTCGTCTCTTTTCTTGCTTCTGTATTCAGATCTTTCCTGGTGCCTTTGCGACCCGGCAGCGTCATAGATCTGAGTCTCAGTCATCCCGTCTGCCGACATGAGCAGCGGCTGATTCGGATCTCCTAACGCATACGAGTCAGCGATTCTTATCGTCTCTGCCAGGCTTGCCGGCATATCTCTTTGTAACCTTTGCCACAACACACTTCCATGTGTTACATCCTTGTGCAAACCATGCGATTGCTTGTGATTCGATTACCCCTTCACAAGAGTTACGCATCGTACAACACCTTGTGAGGTATTCTCTGTCTGTCTCATTCGGTCTTTGCTTGCACATTGCTAGTTGTTGTGGGCGATTCGGCCTCTTGTAAGTGCTCGTGAAATTTCTCACGAAAGCATCGTGAAAATCGATCCAACTATTGATGCTTCCGGGTGGCAAATTGTTCAACCATACCCGAGCCGGCCCTTCCAGCATCTGCGGCATGTAACGTACTACCCATCTCAAGTTTCCCTGCGCGATCTTCACAATGGTTCCATAATCTATGAGCCAGTCCTCTGGCTTTGTGCTTCCATCGTATGTTTTTGTCCCTCTGGCCAGCTGGAAATTTGGCACCGGTGGCTCCTTCATGATCCTTGGGCCAAAGCATGGTGGACCCTGCGGACCCTGCGATTCAATTATCTCTGCCATTTTTATGTGGTCAAGCTTCAGCCTTGCATCATCCGGCTGAAGGTTCCTGCCTCCGAATCTTGCTCCCATTGATTGATATGCATGATCCGGCAGTTCATACCCGTCATTTACCATATCCGAGTAACCATCATTATACTTATTCGCGTTCGGGTCAGCAGGTTGTTGAACTTCTTTTCCCGCGCTTTGCTGTCTTCTCTCCGGCTGAGCTGGTGCGTTATTCGGAGTTGGATTTCCTCCTCCTGCCGAGTGAGTTCCGCGCCTAGCATGAGGCGCAAAATTTTGCCCTCCGTTGTCATTTCTCTGCCCAATTTTTTCCTGGTTTTCATTTTCTCGGGGATTATTTCTTTTTACCCCTTGCGCATGCTCCGGGTTTCCTTGAACCACTGCCGGATCGTAGGCGACCATCTGCTTGTTTCTTCCAGAATCCACACTTTTTTCTTTTCTCGGCCTAGGCGCCCGGTGAGGATCTTTGTGTGCCCAACCGATCTTCTTGGGACAAGAGTCGAAAGTGAACCAGTTGTGACCTCTCCGCTATACCGGATTTGCTCTATGTACGCCTCATTCATCATCTTTGCTTTCACTAACTCATTGACTCGTTCTTGCTGCCTTTTCTTTGCTTCCCCTTCCAAGTGGGGTAATTCTGCCATTGCTGCTTCTGCTGCTCGCAGATTAGCTGCTGCTGTGTTGTACGTTGGACGCATTGCCGTCTCATTGCTGTTTTCCGGTGTTATCTTCGATGTCGCATCTGCCAACTCTTCGTTGAGGTTCTTTCCTCTCAATTTCGTTGCATCAAGCCGGGTCTTTGCACCCTTGACTCGATTTGCCGAGTTAAGCTCTCGGATGGTGATATCCACGTCCTGCTTTAACTATGCTAGCTCTTTGGATTTCTCCAGGACTTTTATCCTGGCTTCCTCCAACTCGGCTTGGACACGCTCCGGGTCAGTCGCTTGTGTCACTGGCTCTGCCAACTTGTCTATCGCTTCCTGTAGCTCCTTAGCCCTCTTGCTCCTGGCTAGGTTCTCTGGTTTTTCTAGCGGCGCCTTTGCTGTTCTTGCAGCCCTTGGCGTTTCCTCATGATTTCCTACCTCTGCTTCTCATTCACCACTGGAACTACTGGAGGAGCCGTGGGGTTCGGGGCTGTCATCATTACCTCCATGGAGACAAGTTGACGTGGTTTTCCCGCGAAGGGAGCCGTTGGAGGATCCGGTGCCAGGACGACGTGCTCAGGATATGCGCGCTCCACGCGACTGCGGACGAGACACGGTGCTCGAACTTGATGAAGCGACCACCCCTAGGGAACGGCTTGGTCCCGACGCAGCCCGCGTTGTCACTAACGAAGTTGAGCACTCCAAACCTTTGGATGAGGCCGAAATAGACGCGCTCGCCGGTCTTGGCGATGATGTTGCCCGTCCAGATGAAAACTCCATCAAGCACCTGCTTCTGCACCATGATGGGCGCCAACTGTCGTGGTGGTGGCACGAAAGATGCCATGGGTAGGCTTAAGTTGGGGGCCGAATGGGTGCTTGTGGTCACAGGGGAGGGAGTACACGGTCGAGCCATGCACGAAGAACAAGTAGAACTCTTCAAACTTGGCAATTCGATTGATACCCCAAAGATTACAAGTGCTCCTTGAGATGTTTAGGCTTGAGTTCACAACACTAGTTCCCTACTTGGTCCAACCTCCTTCTACTACTGCTATGCCCTCCCTTATATAGGCAGTGCTAGCTAGCTAATACCCCTTTAGGTTCTAGGGTTTACTGTTTGGATCTCGGTCCCTACAATATGGGCCGGGTCATGGGCTTGCCCTAAGCCCAGAGGCCCGGTCCATAAAGCTTGACAGCTAACGGTCTTCTGGTATGCTGCTTCTTGTTATTTTTTGGCGTCATGCTGTTACTTTGTACGTCAGCGCATGCTTTGGGCGTCACCCGACTCCTTTTGTGTCACCCAGCGTCGCCCTTCTCTTTTGACCATGCTTTATCATGGTCCCTCCTGAACCTTACTCGGAAAGGTGCCACGTGTCCTCCTTGACTCAACCCTTCCTCCGTTGACTCGGCTTGTTGGTTCCTGCAAGGGTTACAACTTTGTCATATGCGGGCCGACATAGTTTGTATGTCGGCTTTCATGCTTATCTTACCCGGCCATTCTTACCCGGCCTGGTTCTTTCTTTACTCGGAGCCAACCCAGCTGCGCTATATTTCCCCTCTCGTGACCCTACCGGGGGTTATCCCCCCGACATCAATTCACCAAATTCCTTGACTTATCAGGACTAGGCAGGCACAAGTCCCCCATACATGGTCTTAGGACTTTGCGGAAACCTGTGTTTTTGATAAACAATCCCTCGGGCCTAGTCACTGCAACGCCTTTTGTGAGGGGGCACCCCTTCTCCCGAAGTTATAGGGCTATTTTGTCGAGTTCCTTAGAGAGAGTTGTCTCATGTCCCTAGGCATTGTCCCCTTTCCCGTCCAAGTCTTTGATCCTTCTCCGACACTTACTACCCAACCAGAGAGCGGACGGCTAATGTGTTCCACTTATTTAATACCCAACCTCGTTGTTGTGTGGCTCAACAAGCATCAACCGGGTCGTAGTCCGGAAGGCTTGGACGAAGAAGGTCTAGGGGTGGGCCAAGTTCTGCTTCGTGACATTGATGCAGATTTTCCGCGTGTCGGGCTATACCGGCCCGGTGGCTCCGCCGGCCCCTACTTTGCCGATACAAGCGCCTCAGCCCCCATCGGCCGTCGCTGTGCCTATGCCTCCTCAGCAAAATATTGTCGCCGGTGTTCATCAGTTTGGCGTTGGAGGAGAGAAGCATCTAGTTATTTTGACTTTTCGCAAGTACCTCCATTGTTTGTCAGCTTTTCTCATGCACAACCGTGACCACGCTTAATTTTGTGTGGATATGTAGGAGAATTGTCGTGATCTTGTTATGGTGCAATCAAACTGTCTAGATTTGTTGCTTGCTTTCACCTCTGCTGAAGAGGACTTGTTTTGGGGATCTGATCCAGTAATACCCCTTTTCCTAAACTCGTATAATGTCAAATATAAGGACGGCTCAGATCGTTTGATACCCTTTCGTAATTAGTAGGACTTGTATATAACCTCATGTAACTCAACTAAATAATACGTTTTTCTAGCCGTATATGTACTAGTACGAGCTCTACGCAAAGAAAAAAATATGGCTCTACGCCGGATCATCACCGGCGACGGTCGTGCCCGTGCACGGTGGTAGTGGTGGCAATTGGGCCGGGTGAGTTGGTGTCTCGGCTTGGGCGGCGCACGCCTTAGCTTGACCTCGTAGGTGTGTGTCGGCAGGGCCGGCGCGGTGGCAGTGGCAGCACACAGAGGCGGCGGTGCGGGAGAGCTTGGCGGTGGCAGCCGAACTGTCCGGCAACTTGTCTGGCGGAGGCGGCGGCGATCGTGACGATGGACGACGCTGACGGCGGCAGTGTCGACGATGACCAAGGGAGGGTGCATGCCGAATCATGTGCACGGGAATTGCGTATAACTACATATCCCGATACGTATGTCTCTAAGGATAATACTCTATTTGGATACTAGTTTAATATATACGTGGACGTATTTGTACGAGTTTAGCGGGGAGAGGAAAGTACCGGATCAAACCCCTTTGTTTTTTTCTTAGGGAATTTAAGTTGGACTTGTAGTCTTTAGAGTGGCTTTGAACTTGAGGCTTTAGATGGATTTGTTAACTATTGAACTTCAGGCTATGTCGTTTTAATTGCATCTGAACTCTTCTTCGGTCTTTACTGTGGCTTGGATATTCGCAATCTAAAAACTTGCCTTTGAAACGTTGGATTGTGTATTTGTGTATAGACGGTGTCAATTTACTGGTGGAAACTTTTTTTACTGTTGTTTTCGTTCACAAAGTGATAAAATTGAATCGGAATTAGAAAAGACTAAGGCCTCCTTTGATTCATAGGATTGTCCCAGGAATTCCATAGGATTTACATTCTATGGATTTTTTTCTTTGGATAGTGTTTGATTCATAGGATACAATCCTGCGGGCACTTTTTCTGTAGGAATTGGATGGTGTATCTGTACTATTAAAAATACTAGCGGAATGCCCGTACGTTGTCACGGCTCTTTTTTCTCATGATAAACATTTCCTCATGATAAACCTCCATGAGTTGTTGATGCTTCACAAATCGACTCATGTTGCATAAATTTGGCTCTATCAACTGTGCTTTTCCCTCGTGATGAACATTCGTGAGTTGTCGAATTTCACAGATCGATCAGTCATGGTGCACGAACTTGGTTCCGTCAACCAATAACCACTGCTCTTCGAAGGTGAAGGTGGAATTTGGTGCGTGAAGAAATCTATGGCCACACATAAAATGTGAACATATGAACAGAAAATATTGTGGAATCTACCCCTTCCGTGGCTAGCCTTGTATTAAGCCTCGGTGTCTTAATTTAGACCTGGTTGATTGATTCCAAGTGAGGTTACAGAATGCACTATGCTGAAACTTAACATAAGAGAGGAGATATATTGAATCACTTCATAAAATAATGACCTTCTTAGTTGTTGACAAATGTGTACATAAAAAAGCAAATGAAGTTGAACATTCTGAAGTCAATATCTATGCATCAGTACAATAGCTAGTGCGATCAGTATAACTTTGTTCCTAGGCAGGAACATCACCATCAATGACTCAGGTGTTCAGCAACCAACATATAAGAATTTATATTACCCGGTGCTACATAAAGAAGACAATATTTCAATAATTTGTGAACATGGAAAGGCCTGAATTTAAATGGTCCTGGAGACACTTTATAATCACTTGCGCTGGACATAGTTAGTGTGCAGTACAATAAGGTTCCTTTATTTTTGAAAAGGAATTATACTACTCCCTCCGACTCATATTAGTTGCATAGATTCATCTAGATATGGATGTATCTAGTCAAGATTTAGTTTTAGATATATCCGTATCTAGACAAATTTGAGTCTACTAATATGGGTCCGAGGAAGTAATTAAGTACAACTGATTTGGTTACAGTCGAGTCTAGCAGTTGCTGCATGCAGGTCGGCACTGACGCTAGCAAAACGCCACTCTGGCCTACCTGAGCCAAGGCATGCGCCAATGAATCATTTTCTTTCCTGTTTATTCCACTGAATCCTTTCCTTTCCTGTTGATTTTCAGCATAGACAGTTGTAGATCAATAGTTGGCTTGATTTTGTAGAACACCGTGGGGCAATGCTAGCAATATAGATCGGTCTTCCTTTGGATTGGAGAAAACTGACACAAAAGAACTACAATCAGATTCAATGACCAGAGGGTTCACCGAGAAAATCAAGGTCAGCTTTAGACATTCTACTACAACAACTGCCTACCCCTGTCCGCACTATGACAAGTGCGTAAAAGAAGGCCCAGGCAGAGACTGGTTAAGAAATCAGAGGTTTGCATACAGTGGCTTTTCTATCTTTCCTGCAATATTCATCTCCTCCAATATTTATTAGCTGCAAAGAGGATTAGATAGCTCCATAGAAAATTGACCAGTGCACAATCTTGCCAATCCATCTGTTATATACTTGTTTTGAAACAAGATCATACAGAGAAATTAACAAAATCCTGAAGGGAGGAGGTTTTTCTCATCTGGGCTTCATCTGTTGTTGAAATATTCAAAGATGGGGGTCAAATCCATGAAATATTGTACATTGAGGATTAGAGGAGCCAAGGGCTCTGAACCATGAAATTGGTTCAGGAGAATTAGTAAGGAGAGAGGTGGATGGGGACTTCTGCAGGAGATGGGAGTCAGTCATCGACCAACGAACTCGAACCGGAGGCAGCCGTGCTCCTGGTAGGTCAGCAATAGGATCTGTATGGTCTTCCGCGTACGATATATGCAACTAAGCTAGACATGAGGATTGTTTGCTTCATATACAACTAAGTAAAAAATGAGTTCAAATGGGAAGTACCTAGCAGCTATTCATGACCATGGAAGTACCAGTGACAGAGGGGACAACCTACAATATCAGTTCCGCCAAAGATCCTAGATACAACACCACGTATATCAAAGTTGGGAAATTCTTGCTAATGCACTTTAGGTTCTTGCTTAACTAATACTCCCCCCGTTCCAAAATATAAGACGTTTTAGGTTTGTGAAGAAAACGAATCTAGACTTATTTTAGTATGTTTTAGGTTTGGAATGAATCTACACACTAAAAAAAGTCTAGATTCATTTTTTTCATAAACCTAAAACGTCTTATATTTTGAAACGGAGGGAGTACGTTCCTTAGAAAATCTGAAAGGATATGTAGTGACTTACAGAGGTGGATGCTTACTCTATGGCTGCATGATAGGCACCGCACAATTGCATTAATCAAATACAGCAGCTCTGACGATCACACAAAGAACATCAATTTACCTTGAATCGATTGCAAGTCCCCTGCAACATCTGCAGCTTGGGGAATGACGACGAACCACTGAATATCCGCTAGAGGGGTCGGAAAGATCCCAATGATCTTGAAACCCATGTTTCCAGTAAACCACATGAGACCAAAGAACCACCAATAACAACTTCAACACCAATTCAAAGTTTCAGACAGAGCACTCAATAACCTAGCATCTGTTGCACACTGGGGAACTTGATGCGGATGAAGTACTCTGGTAGGATTCTTCTGTTCATGCCCACACTCCACAAAATGGACCGCCATGGATTTTGCATATTGTCCATAGCGTCCTTGTAGTCGAATCTTGCTTGGGTAGGCGGGAGGACCCGACAAGGATGGCCTCTGGTGACCCATCATCACATGGACACAGATAGCAAGATATGTGCCTCGTCTTTCTCATCTGCCTTGGCTAGCATCCTTGACCAAAAAAGAATTTCATATACACGTCGGTGTTGTGATGAAGCCTTAGCTGGACATTCAGAACATATTACGAACCCGCTTTTTCTGCTCATTGCCTAGTCAAATTAATGGACAAAGTCTATATTTGACCATAGGCTCTATAATGTACGCCATGCTATGTACAAGACGGATGTGGCACATGCTATTAGTTTGACTAGTAGGTACCAATCGGATCGAGTTCGAACCTTTGGATAGCGGTTAAGAATATCCTTAAGTACTTACGAAGAACTAAGGATATGTTTCTTGTATCTGAGGTGAAGAAGAGCTCGTCGCTAAGTGTTATGTCGGCGCTAGCTTTGACACCGATCCGGATGACTCTAAGTCTCAATCCGGATACGTATTTCTCATGAATGGCGAGGCGGTTAGTTGGAGGAGCTCCAAACAACACGTGGTAGCGGGATCAACAACGGAGGCCGAATATGTTTTGCTTGAGCGGCTCGTAAGCGGTTTGGATGAAGGAGTTCATATCCGAACTAGGAGTGGTGGCAAACGTTGGACCCAATGGTGATCTATTGTGACAACAATGGTGCCATTGCCAATGCCAAAGTCAAGGTCTCACAAGCATTCCAAGCATATTAGCGCGGTTTCACTCCATCCTTGAGCATGTCAAGGATGGAGATATAAAGATTGTAAAGTACATGGATCTCAATGTAGCAGATCCGTTGACTAAAACTCTCCTAGAGCAAAACATGATCAACACGAGAACTCAATGGGTGTTAGATTTATCACTATGTAACTAGATTATTGTCTCTAGTGCAAGTGGGAGGCTGAAGGAATATGCCACGAGAGGCAATAATAAAGTGTTTATTATGTGTATTCCAAGTATATGATAGATGTTTATTTTGCATGCTATAATTGTATTGATACGGAAGCGTTAATACATGTGTGTTTAATAAACAAACAGAAAGTTCCTAGTTATGCCTCTCTCATAAACTAGCTCGTTGATTAACAAGATGATCAAGGTTTCACGATCATGGACATTGGATGTTGTTAATAACGGGATCACAACATTAGTGTAATGGTGTGATGAACATTCATAAGTATAGCATTACAATCAAAGTCATTGAGTTTATATTGCTATAACAACTTACGAAGTGATCCTAATCCTTAGACCATGAGATCATGTCAATCACTAACACGGAAGAGTTTCTTGATAACATCAAGCGACACACGATATGAGGTGATTATAAAGATGGATTCAGAACTAATAAAGTGTTATGTTGAGGCTCATGGATCGAGGGTGGAATTTGTTCATCCGATGGCGGATAGATATACTCGGGCCTCTCGGTGATATCACATTGATTAGCTTGCAAGCAAGTGATTTGATCACTAGAATGTTATATCACGAGGCGAGAAAAGAGTGCATGTCGATGCGAGATCAAACTAGGTATGAAGATACCGATGATCGAATCTCGCATGTAATATATCGTGAAACAAAGGGATTAAGATACTAGCGTAAAAGGTTCCGATGATCACAAGAAAGTCATCGTTGAATGTGTGGGGAGTCGGTATGGGTCTCGGATCCGCTTACGATTATTGATCAGAGGGGTCTCGATCATGTCCGCATTATTCACGAACCGTAGGGTGACACACTTAAGAGACACCGACATCCAATTGGAGCAAATGTTTCATGCCGAAAGAATGAACAAGCGCAGGAATTTATTTCACTAGATCCGAAAGCAGGTTTGGGTGAAATTGCATAAAGTGGTTATGCATGTGAAATAGAATTCTAGCAAGGGGTTATTGTGAATGTTTGTCATTAAAGTAATTGACAAAATTCTGAATAAAATAAAGTTTTATTTAATGAGAGTTTGCATTAAATTTGGTGGAAATTTAATGGGAATTTGAGTGGACTTTTGAGTGGAGGATTTTAAAGGGCATTTTGTGAGTGGAGTGTCCACCACATGAATGAAGGAGGGAGGGCAGCCCCATGGCGTGCCACCCCTTGGGTTCCCCCTCCTCCATAAAAGGAGCCCCTCCTCACTTGTCTCACACACCTCCTCGTGAAGGATCTCTCTCCCTCTAGAATTTATCCCCCATGGTCTCGGACTAGCGAGATACATGTTCCCAGTGGCTATTCGGCAGAAAGAGTTGTGCTTCCGCTGCATTTGGGGCGAGGCGGAGGTTGCTCGGTGCCTCGAGCGTGTCGCGAGCTGCGGATCGCTGCTGATTTGCGGCGCTAGTACTTCCTCTCGATCTTGAGATCGGCAAGAGATCGTCTACATCAACCACGAGTTGAACTCGTTAAGCTTTGTCGGTCTTCAAGGGTATGTTCTCTCGGATATACATCGCCCGTTGTTTGTATCTAGTAGATAGATCTTGGTATATAGTTCACATCGTAGGAAATTTTTTATTTTCTATCTGCGAACCCTCTGATGGTATCGAGCGGATCTATGCGTAGATACTTTACGGGTAGTACACATATGAGTATGTGGCGATGATGATCATGTTGTTGCTCCTTGTTGTAATTTTGGATATTGGTGGCATAGTGGGATGAAGCGGCCGGACAAACTTTACATGTCCTCGCATGAGACCTGTTCCACGCTGACATGCAACTAATTTGCATAAGTGGCTAGCGAATGTCTGTCTCTCCTACTATAGTCAATATCTATTTGCAAGCGAGTTGTCAACAATTTGATTATCCTCGTTGTAGTTCATGTTAAATGAGGTAAGAACGGTTCTATCTCGAATGCCTAAGCCACGTAAAACTTGCAATGGATAAATTAGGCGTCTAGTTTAGATTGTTCTTGGGCTAGTGTTATGATATGGTAGTGTTGTAAGTAGAAGTATGAGATGATACTCTTAACACATAGCGTGTAAAATCCATAGACCTTGGATTTACACATATAGGTATGATAGTGATCATACCACGATGCACATGATAGAGATCATCTGCGGGAACCATATCATTTCACTAATAAACATTTGATGTTTTGATAGCATCTTATATTGCTTGTTTAGCGCTTTGTTAGCATAATAAGATGATCCCTCATTTAAATATCAAGATAACAATGTGTTCTTCCTTTAGTATGCACCGATTATGTTTTTGTCGCTCCAAGACATCACGTGATGATCGGGTGTTCTTGGATCCACGACCATATTTCGGTGTAAAAGCAGTTACACGCGAATACTAAGGTTCTAACTTAGGCGAGCCTAGCATGTACGAAATGGCCTAAACACGGACGAAAGGTTAAGCATGAGTCATATAGTTGATATGATGCCCATTTGATGCTCGCCTTTGAAGCTATACCGACTCACGTGATGATCGGACTTGGTGTAGTGGATTTGGTTCATGTAATCACCAAAAAGGCATGAGGTATGTCGTTTTTGAGTGGGATTTCATTCGTAATATAGATTATTTGAACTCAATCTATCATACACTTAGTCTAAACTTTACAAATTCATTTGTAGATGGCACCACACATTTTTAATTTCAATGTGTTCATGGAGAAGAAGAAACTAGCAACGAACGGTAGCAACTTTACCGAATGGGCCATGAATTTGAGGATTCTCCTCTCTGCACAAAAGCAATATGTGCTAGAAGCGCCGTTAGGCCCCACCTTTGATGATGCCTGACAGGAGAAGAATGTCTATCGGACTTCGTCAGGAGGACCACAACTTAGTTCATTGCGGCATATTGTATGGGCTAGAGCGGAACTTGGCGTTTGGCGGCAATGCATTTGATACAATGGGTGAGTTGAAAATGATTTTCGACACATTTTATCTTGTGAAACTAGCTTGAGAAAAGTTCTTTAGGCGCATGATGGAAGAGCAACCTTCGTTAGTGAGCATGTAATCAAGATGTCGGATTCTGTGATAAGCTTGTGTCCTTGAATATCGATTCCCATTGACTTAGGCATACATCGTGTTCTGCGGTCCTATACCCTAGCTATAAGAGCTTCGTGATGAACTATAATATGCAAGGCATGAAGAAGTCTCTCCCGAGCTCATCAATGCTTAAAAGCTAAGTAGAGATCAAAAAGGAACATAAAGTGTTGATGATCAATAGGAACACTGGTTTCAAGAAAGAAAGGAAGCGAAAGGGAAATGGGCGGCAAGCACTGTTTCCCGCTGAAAAAGAAACCGAGTTGGACCTAAGTCGATTCGGCTACTATTGTAAGGGGGCTGGAGGCATCGCCCCAAGTATCTGGCAGACAAGAAGGCCGGGAAGGCACAAAAAGGCATATATGATATACATGTTATTGATGTGTACTTGACTAGTGCTAACAGTAGCACCTGGGTATTTGATACCGGTTCAGTTGCTAATATTTGTAACTCGAATCAGGAACGCGGAACAAGCGACCGCTAGCAAGGGGTGAGTCAAGATGCGTGTCGGCAATGGATCAAGCGTTGATGTGATTGCCGTCGAACGCCCTCTCCACTTGCCGGGATTAGTTATAAACTTGAATAAATGTTATCGGTGCTGCTGAGCATGAACATTGTATCCGGATCATGTTTGATGAAGTGGTTATTCATTAAATCCGAGAACAATGGTTGTTCCATTTATATGAATGAAATCTTTTATGGTCATGCACCGATGATGAATGGTTTATTTCTATTAGATCTCGATGATAATATTACACATATTCATAATGTTGATGCTAAAAGGATTAAACTTAATGATGATATATCCGCATATATGTGCTTGCCGTCTAGGTCATATTGGCGTTAAGCGCATGAAGAAGCTCCATTCGGATGGACTTTTGGAATCACTTGATTATGAATCATTTGATACATGTGAGCCATGCCTTATGGGCAAGATGACTAGAAGCCGTTTTCGGTTCAATGGAGCAGGCGACAAATTTATTGGAAATCATACATTACGATGTATGGTCCAATGAGTGTGTTGCCTTGAGGTGAATATCGTTATTTTGTTACTTTCACGGATGATTTGAGTAGATACGGTTATATCTACTTGATGAAACACAAGTCTGAAACCTTTGAAAAGTTCAAGGAATTTGAGAATGAAGTGGAAAATCATCGTAATAGAAAGATCAAATTTCTACGGTAAATAGTGGAGATGAGTATCTAAGTTACGAGTTTAGCACTCACATGAAAGAGTGTGGAATTGTTTCACTCACACTGCGAACACCACAGTGAAATGGTGTGGGCAACGTAATGTCGTACTTTATTAGATATGGTTCGATCTATGATGTCTCTGACGACGGACTTGCCGTTGTCATTTTGGGGTTATGCACTAGAAACTCTGCATTCACTTTAAATCGGGCACCATCTAAATCCGTTGAAAAGACACCATATGAATTGTGGTTTGGAAACAAACCTAAGTCATTTCTTAAAGTTTGGGGATGCGATGTTTATGTGAAGAAACTTCAACCGGATAAACTCGAACCCAAAGCGGAAAATGCGTCTTCATGGGATACCCTAAAGGAAACTATTGGGTATTCCTTCTATCACGAATCCGATGGCAAGGTTTTTGTTGCCAAGAATGGATCCTTTCTAGAAAAGTTTCTCGCGAAAGGTGTCGTGAGTCGAAGGTAGAACTTCGAAGAGGTTGTGGAACCTTCTCTTCAAAGTATGGCGAGTAGCTTGTTGCAGGAAGTTGTTCGAGTTGGCTCCACGTTGAAGAGGAACTAATGATAATGATCATGAAACTCCGAAATAGAGTATTACCGAACCTTGCAGGTCAAACATGACACGTGCAGCTCCCGAGCTGTACGGAAATCCTGTCATGAATTTCATGGTTGATGAAACTGATGCCCCTGCGACGTATGCAGACGCGATGATGATCCCGGATTCCAACAAATGGTTAGAAGACATGAAATCCGAGATGAAATCCATGTATGAAAATCAAGTTTGGAACTTGGTGGAATTACCTCACGACCGAAAGGTCGTGGAGAACAAATGGATTTTCAAAAGGAAAACTGATGCTGATGGTAATGTGACCATCTATAAAGCTCGACTTGTCGCAAAGGGGTTTCGACAAATTCAAGGAGTTGAATACGATGAGACTTTCTCTCCTGTAGCGATGCTAAAGTCAGTTAGGATTATGTTAGCAATTGCTGCATATTTCGATTATGAGATATGGCAGATGGATGTCAAAACCGCGTTTCTCAATGGTAATATTGAAGAAGAGTTGTATATGATACAACCAAAAGGTTTTTTAGATCCTAAGGATGCTAACAAGGTGTGCAAGCTTCAGCGATCCATCTATGGATTGAAGCAAGCATCACGAAGTTGGAATCTCCGCTTTGATGAGGTGATCAAAGAGTTTGGATTTGTCCAAACTTATGGAGAAGCTTGTATTTACAAGAAAGTGAGTGGGAGCAATGTGGCATTTCTGATATTATATGTGGATGACATATTATTTATCGGAAATGATATAGATCTTTAGCAGTGTTAAAAGTTATCTAAACGACAAATTTTCAATGAAGGACCTAGGTGAGCGTCATACATATTAGGCATAAAGATCTATAGAGATAGATCTAGACGCCTAATAGGGCTATCGCAAAGTACATACCTTGATAGGATTTTAAAGAAGTTTAAAATGGGCGAAGTAAGAAGGGGTTCTTACCTATGTTGCAAGGCAAGACATTAAGTAAGACTCAAGGTCCGGCTTGGAAGAAAGAGATAATGGACAAAGTTCCTATGCTTGACCATAGGCTCTATAATGTCGCCATGCTATGTACAAGACAGGATGTGGCACATGCTATTAGTTTGACTAGTAGGTACCAATCGGATCGAGTTCGAACACGGATATCGGTTAAGAATATCCTTAAGTACTTACGAAGAACTAAGGATATGTTTCTTGTATCTGAGGTGAAGAAGAGCTCGTCGCTAATTGTTATGTCGCTAGCTTTGACCGATCCGGATGACTCTAAGTCTCAATCCGGATCGTATTTCTCATGAATGGCGGAGCGGTTAGTTGGAGGAGCTCAAAACAACCTGTGGTAGCAGGATCAACAACGGAGGCGAATATGTTCTTTGCTTGAAGCGGCTCGAGCGATTTGGATGAAGGAGTTCATATCGAACTAGGAGTGGCAAACGCATTGGACCCAATGGTGATCTATTGTGACAACAATGGTGCCATTGCCAATGCCAAAGATCCAAGGTCTCACAAGCATTCCAAGCATATTAAGCGCGGTTTCACTCCATCCCATGAGCATGTTAAGGATGGAGATATAAAGATTGTAAAGTACATACGGATCTCAATGTAGCAGATCCGTTGACTAAAACTCTCCCTAGAGCAAAACATGATCAACACGAGCTCAATGGGTGTTAGATTTATCACTATGTAACTAGATTATTGTCTCTAGTGCAAGTGGAGACTGAAGGAATATGCCCGAGAGGCAATAATAAAGTGTTTATTATGTGTATTCCAAGTATATGATAGATGTTTATTTTGCATGCTATAATTGTATTGATCTGAACGTTAATACATGTGTGTTTAATAAACAAGCGAAAGTTCCTAGTTATGCCTCTCTCATAAACTAGCTCGTTGATTAACAAGGTGATCAAGGTTTCACGATCATGGACATTGGATGTTGTTAATAACGGGATCACAACATTAGTGTAATGGTGTGATGAACATTCATCAAGTATAGCATTACGATCAAAGTCATTGAGTTTATATTGCTATAACAAATTAAAGTGATCCTAATCCTTAGACCATGAGATCATGTCAATCACTAACAGGAAGAGTTTCTTGATAACATCAAGCGTCACACCAGTAACGGGGTGATTATAAAGATGGATTCAGAACTAATAAAGTGTTATGTTGAGGCTCATGGATCGAGTGGAATTTGTTCATCCCGATGACGGATAGATATACTCTGGGCCTCTCGGTGATATCACATTGATTAGCTTGCAAGCAAGTGATTTGATCACTAGAATGTTATATCACGAACGAGAAAAGTGCATGTCGATTAGGATCAAACTAGGTATGGAGATACCGATGATCGAATCTCGTACATGTAATATATCGTGAAACAAAGGGATTAAGATACTAGCGTAAAGGTTGACGATCACAAGAAAGTCATCGTTGAATGTGTGGGAGTCGATGGGTCTCGAGATCCCGCTTCGATTATTGATCCGAGGGTCTCGATCATGTCCGCATTATTCACGAACCGTAGGGTGACACACTTAAGAGACACCGACATCCAATTGGAGCAAATGTTTCATGCCGAAGAATGAACAAGCGCAGGAATTTATTTCACTAGATACAACAGTTTTCGGGTGAAATTGCATAAAGTGGTTATGCATGTGAAATAGAATTCTAGCAAGGGTTATTTGTGAATGTTTGTCATTAAAGTAATTGACAAAATTCTGAATAAAATAAAAGAGTTTTATTTAATGAGAGTTTGCATTAAATTTGGTGGAAATTTAATGGAATTTGAGTGGACTTTTGAGTGGAGGGATTTTAAAGGGAATTTTGTGAGTGGAGTGTCCACCCACATGAATGAAGGAGGGAGGGGCAGCCCCATGGCCGGGCCACCCCTTGGGTGCCCCTCCTCCTATAAAGAGCCCCCTCCTCACTGTCTCACACACCTCCTCGTGAAGGATCTCTCCCTCTAGAATTTATCCCCATGGTCTCGGACTAGCGAGATACATGTTCCGTGGCTATTCGGCAAGAAAGAGTTGTGCTTCCTGCATCACCGAGCGAGGAGGCGGAGGTTGCTCGGTGCCTCGAACGTGTGTGCGAGCACGGATGCGCTGCTGATTTGCGGCACTAGGACTTCCTCTCGATCTTGAGATTGGCAAGAGATCGTCTACATCAACCGCGAGTTGAACTCGTTAAGCTTTGTCGGTCTTCAAGGGTATGTTCTCTACGGATATACATCCGCCCGTTGTTTGTATCTAGTAGATAGATCTTGGTATATAGTTCACATCATAGGAAATTTTTTATTTTCTATGCTGCGAACCCTACACTTTGCTGCTCTTGTGTGCATACGAAATCATGGATTAAAATAGGAGACGAGATCACATGGCACTCCTTCAAAGTAATGAGGGAAGCAAACAATAAGCATGCAGATATACAAGATATTATAGTAAGCGGCTGTCGTGATTGACCCGTGACATACCTTTATAGCAACAGAGAATGGATTCTTGTTATCTTGTAATTTCTTTTTTTCAGAAAGTTTCAGATGAATGTAGTGGAAAAAATTCAACTAATAGGTACTGCGGCAATGGACGGTTCTGCCCCCATCCTCTCTCTCCCTCTCCAACTCATCGCTGATTCTGGCGTCTTGACTATACAGCGCACTGGCTTCGCCCGTTTCCAACTTTCGGAAGCCCATCTCACGGCCAAGAGCGGAAGCTAGAGTGGCACAGTATTGGCCTCAGCTGCAGAGACGGACACCTTGTAACCATAACACAAATGAATCAGGAGTTAGGCAAGCTCGACTCTTAGAAAAGGACCTAGAGCGTGACATGGCCCTGCAGCAAAGAATGAGCAAAGGCCGGCAGATAATGATACGACATGCTTATTTGACCCCTTATAACAACGGTGAGGGCACTAACAGTATGAGGATCGGGGCGTACCATATGCCATATGCAGGGTGCATACCGGATGTCGATAAGGGGAGGGTGCCGCCATAAGATTCCAGCGATCCTGACCTACAACCCTTCCTCTCTGACTCCCGGTCTGCGAGATCCAACTTCACCTGATGTTTGCCTCCACCGGAGCCCTCAGCGGGCCTCGCCCAACCCCCAGGCAGCCCCTTCGACGGCAGTTTCGGCGGGAGGCCATGGAAGGAGGAATGAGGCGGCAGGATGCACGAGGCAGTGGTAGCGGTCAACCGTCAGCCGTTGATCTAGAGCAGGTGGTTGTATCGGGCTTCCTTGATAGGTTGGATCATGTAAGTTTCATGGACGGAGCTCACGATGGCCATACAATGGGCCCACCTTGACGAGCTATGGGGAAATGTAGGGTTCAAGATAGAAAACAAAAATTTCCTCGATGTGAACTATATACCAAGATCTATATATACTAGATACAAACAACAGGCGGATGTATATCCGTAGAACATACCCTTGAAGACCGACAAAGCTTAACGAGTTCAACTCGTGGTTGATGTAGACGATCTCTTGCCGATCTCAAGATCGAGAGGAAGTCCTAGCGCCGCCGCAAATCAGCATCCGTGCTCGCACACACGTTCGAGACACCGAGCAACCTCCGCCTCCTCGCTCCAGCGATGCAGCGGAAGCACAACTCTTTCTTTCCGAATAGCCACCGGGAACATGTATCTCGCTAGTCCGAGACCATGGGGGATAAATTCTAGAGGGGGAGAGAGACCCTTCACGAGGAGGTGTGAGAGACAAGTGAGGAGGATGGGCTCCTTTTATAGGAGGAGGGGGGGGGACCCCAAGGGGGTGGCCAGCGCATGGGGGCTGCCCCCTTGACCTCCCCTCTTCATGTGGGTGGACACTCCACTCACAAAACTCCTCTAAATTCCCTCCACTCAAAAGTCCACTCAAAATTCCCATTAAATTTCCACCAAATTTAATGCAAACTCTCATTAACTAAAACTCTTTTATTTTATTCAGAATTTTGTCAATTACTTTAATGAAAAACATTCACAAATAACCCCTTGCTAGAATTCTATTTCACATGCATAACCACTTTATGCAATTTCACCCGAAAACCTGTTTCGGTATCTAGTGAAATAAATTCCTGCGCTTGTTCATTCTTTCGGCATGAAACATTTGCTCCAATTGGATGTCGGTGTCTCTTAAGTGTGTCACCCTACGGTTCGTGAATAATGAGGACATGATCGAGACCCTCTCGGATCAATAATCGAAGCGGGATCCGGAGACCCATCTTGACTCCCACATTCAACGATGACTTTCTTGTTATCGTCGGAACCTTCTACGCTAGTATCTTAATCCCTTTGTTTCACGATATATTACATGTCCGAGATTCGATCATCGGTATCTCCATACCTAGTTTGATCTCGCATCGACATGCACTCTTTTCTCGTTCGTGATATAACATTCTAGTGATCAAATCACTTGCTTGCAAGCTAATCAATGTGATATCACCGAGAGGGCCCGTGAGTATATCTATCCGTCATCGGGATGAACAAATTCCACTCTTGATCCATGAGACTCAACATAACACTTTATTAGTTCTGAATCCATCTTTATAATCACCTGTTACGGTGTGACGTTTGATGTTATCAAGAAACTCTTCGGTGTTAGTGATTGACATGATCTCATGGTCTAAGGATTAGGATCACTGTAAGTTGTTATAGCAATATAAACTCAATGACTTTGATCGTAATGCTATACTGGATGAATGTTCATCACATCATTACACTAATGTTGTGATCCCGTTATTAACAACATCCAATGTCCATGATCGAAACCTTGATCATCTTGTTAATCAACGAGCTAGTTGATGAGAGGCTTAACTAGGAACTTTCTGTTTGTTTATTAAACACACATGTATTAACGTTTCGTATTAATACAATTATAGCATGCAAAATAAACATCTATCATATACTTGGAATACACATAATAAACACTTTATTATTGCCTCTCGGGGCATATTCCTTGATCTCCCACTTGCACTAGAGACAATAATCTAGTTACATAGTGATAAATCTAACACCCATGGAGTTCGTGTTGATCATGTTTTGCTCTAGGGAGAGTTTTAGTCAACGGATCTGCTACATTGAGATCCGTATGTACTTTTAAATCTTTATATCTCCATCCTTGACATGCTCGCGGATGGAGTGAAACCGGCGCTTAATATGCTTGGAATGCTTGTGAGACCTTGGCTCTTTGGCATTGGCAATGGCACCATTGTTGTCACAATAGATCACCATTGGGTCCAACGCGTTTGCCACAACTCCTAGTTCGAATATGAACTCCTTCATCCAAAGCGCTTCTGGCGCTCAAGCAAAGAACATATTCGGCCTCCGTTGTTGATCCCGCTACCACAGGTTGTTTGGAGCTCCTCCAACTAACCGCTCCGCCATTCATGAGAAATACGTATCCGGATTGAGACTTAGAGTCATCCGGATCGGTGTCAAAGCTAGCGTCGACATAACACTTAGCGACGAGCTCTTCTTCACCTCCGTATACAAGAAACATATCCTTAGTTCTTCGTAAGTACTTAAGGATATTCTTGACCGCTATCCAGTGTTCCGAACTGGATCCGATTGGTACCTACTAGTCAAACTAATAGCGTGTGCCACATCCGGTCTTGTACATAGCATGGCGTACATTATAGAGCCTATGGCTGAAGCATAGGGGACTTTGTCCATTATCTCTCTTTCTTCCGCCGGACTTTGAGTCTTACTCAATGTCTTGCCTTGCAACATAGGTAAGAACCCCTTCTTACTTCCGTCCATTTTAAACTTCTTTAAAATCTTATCAAGGTATGTACTTTGTGATAGCCCTATTAGGCGCCTAGATCTATCTCTATAGATCTTTATGCCTAATATGTATGACGCTCACCTAGGTCCTTCATTGAAAATTTGTCGCTTAGATAACTTTTAACACTGTTTAAAGTTCTATATCATTCGATCAATAATATGTCATCCACATATAATATCGAAATGCCACATTGCTCCCACTCACTTTCTTGTAAATACAAGCTTCTCCATAAGTTTGGACAAATCCAAACTCTTTGATCACCTCATCAAAGCGGAGATTCCAACTTCGCGATGCTTGCTTCAATCCATAGATGGATCGCTGAAGCTTGCACACCTTGTTAGCATCCTTAGGATCGACAAAACCCTTTGGTTGTATCATATACAACTCTTCTTCAATATTACCATTGAGAAAGCGGTTTTGACATCCATCGCCATATTTCATAATTGAAATATGCAGCAATTGCTAACATAATCCTAATCGACTTTAGCATCGCCACGAGAGAAAGTCTCATCGTAGTCAACTCCTTGAATTTGTCGAAACCCCTTTGCGACAAGTCGAGCTTTATAGATGGTCACATTACCATCAAGATCAGTTTTCCTTTTGAAAATCCATTTGTTCTCCACGGCCTTTCGGTGTGAGGTAATTCCACCAAGTTCCAAACTTGATTTTCATACATGGATTCCATCTCGGTTCATGGCTTCTAACCATTTGTTGGAATCCGGGCTCATCATCGCTTCTTCATACGTCGCAGGTCATTATTTTCATCAACCATGAAATTTATGACAGGATTTCCAGATACGGGAGCCGCAGCGTCTGTTTGACTCGCGAGGTTCGGCGTACTCTCTTCGGAGTTTCATGATCATTATCATTAGTTCCCTCTTCAACAGTGGAGCCAACTCGGAACAACTTCCGCAAGGCTACTCGCCATGCTTTGAAGAGAAGGTTCCAACCTCTTCGAGTTCTACCTTCCGACTACTCACCTTTCGTGAAACTCTTTCTCTAGAAAGGATCCATTCTTGGCAACAAAAACCTTGCCCTCGGATCTGTGATAGAAGGAATACCCAATAGTTTCTTTAGGGTATCCTATGAAGACGCATTTTCCGCTTTGGGTTCGAGTTTATCCGGTTGAAGTTTCTTCACATAAACATCGCAACCCCAAACTTTAAGAATGACAGCTTAGGTTTGTTTCCAAACCACAATTCATACGGTGTCTTTTTACGGATTTAGATGGTGCCCGATTTAAAGTGAATGCAGCAGTTTCTAGTGCATAACCCCAAAATGACAACGGCAAGTCCGTCGGAGACATCATAGATCGAACCATATCTAATAAAGTACGACACGACGTTCGACACACCATTTCATTGTGGTGTTCGGCGGTGTGAGTTGTGAAACAATTCCACACTCTTTCATGTGAGTGCTAAACTCGTAATTTAGATACTCACCTCCACTCGGACCGTAGAAATTTGATCTTTCTATTACGATGATTTTCCACTTCATTACGAAATTCCTTGAACTTTTCAAAGGTTTTAGACTTGTGTTTCATCAAGTAGATATAACCGTATCTACTCAAATCATCCGTGAAAGTAACAAAATAACGATATCCACCTCGGCGACACTCATTGGACCACATACATCGTAATGTATGATTTCCAATAAATCGCCTGCTCCATTGAATCGAAAACGGGCGTTCTAGTCATCTTGCCCATAAGGCATGGCTCACATGTATCAAATGATTCATAATCAAGTGATTCCAAAAGTCCATCCGAATGGAGCTTCTTCATGCTTAATGCCAATATGACCTAGACGGCAATTGCCACATATATGCGGATATATCATCATTAAGTTTAATCCTTTTAGCATCAACATTATGAATATGTGTAACATTATCATCGAGATCTAATGTAAATAAACCATTCATCATCGGTGCATGACCATAAAAGATTTCATTCATATAAATGGAACAACCATTGTTCTCGATTTAAATGAATAACCACTTTGCATCAAACATGATCCGGATACAATGTTCATGCTCGGTCGGGCACCAGATAACATTTATTTAAGTTTATGACTAATCCTGACGGTAAGTGGAGAGGCGGCGTTCCGACGGCGATCACATCAACGTTTGATCCATTGCCGACACGCATCTTGACCTCACCCCTTGCTAGCGGTCGCTTGTTCGACAGCCCCGATTCGAGTTACAAATATTAGCAAGGCAGGTATCAAATACCTGTGTGCTACTGCGAGCACTAGTCAAGTACACATCAATAACATGTATATCATATATACCTTTGTTTGCCTTGCCTTTCTTGTCTGCGCGGATACTTGGGCGCTTGCGCTTCGATGGCGATCCCTTACAATAGTAGCACTTTCGTATCGGACTTAGGTCCAACTCGGGGTTTCTTTTCGCGTGGCAAGCTTGCCGCCCTTACTTCCCTTCCGTTTTCCCTTCTTGTCTTTCTTGAAACCAGTGTTCCTATCGATCATCAACACTTGATGTTCCTTTTTGATCTCCACTTCTGCAGTTTTAAGCATTGACAGAAGCTCGGGGAGAGACTTCTTCATGCCTTGCATATTATAGTTCGTCACGAAGCTCTTATAGCTAGGTGGCAGAGACTGCAGAACACGATGGATGCCTAAGTCAATGGGAATCGTTATTCCCAAGGACACAAGCTTATCGGCGTAACCCGACATCTTGAGTACATGCTCACTAGCTTGGCTGTGCTCTTCCATCATGACCTAAAGAACTTTTCAAGCATTGTAGCTCTCTGACATGTGTGTCGAAAATCATTTTCAACTCACCCATTGTATCAAATGCATTGCCGTTTTCGAAACGCTTTCGAAGTTCCGGCTCTAGCCCATACAATATGCCGCAATGAACTAAGTTGTGGTCCTCCTGACGAGTCTGATAGACATTCTTCTCCTCGTCAGGGGCATCATCAAAAGGTGGGGGGCCTAACGGCGCTTCTAGCACATATTGCTTTTGTGCAGCAGAGAGGAGAATCCTCAAATTCATGGCCCATTCAGTAAAGTTGCTACCGTTCGTTGCTAGTTTCTCTTTCTCCATGAACGCATTGAAATTAAAAGCAGGTGGTGCCATCTACAACAGAATTTGTAAAGTTTAGACTAAGTGTATGATAGATCGAGTTCAACTAATCTATATTACGAATGAACTCCCACTCAAAAGCGACATCCCTCGTGTCCTTTTGGTGATTACATGAACCAAATCCACTACACCAAGTCCGATCATCACGTGAGTCGGTATAGCTTCAAAGGCGAGCATCAAATGGGCATCATATCAACTATATGACTCATGCTTAACCTTTCGGCCTCAGGTTCGAGGCCATGTCTACATGCTAGGCTCGCCAAGTTAGAACCTTAGTATTTGCGTGTAACTGCTTTTACACCGAAATATGGTCGTGGATCCAAGAACACCCGATCATCACGTGATGTCTTGGAGCCTTAAAACATAATCGGTGCATACTAAATGTTGAACACATTCTTATCTTGATATTTAAATGAGGGTTCATCTTATTATGCTTAACAAAGCGCTAAACAAGCAATATAAGATGCAATCAAACATCATATGTTTATTAGTGAAATTATATGGTTCCCGCAGATGATCTCTATCATGTGCATCGTGGTATGATCACTATCATACCTATATGTGTAAATCCAAGGTCTATGGATTTTACGCTATGTGTGTTGTAAGAGTATCATCTCATACTTCTACTTACAACACTACCATATTATAACACTAGCCCAAAGAACAATCTAAACTAGACGCCTCTAATTTATCCATTGCAAGTTTTACGTGGCTTAGGGCTTTCGAGATAGAACCGCTCTTACCTACGAACATGAACCACAACGAGGATAATCAAATTGTTGATAACTCGCTTGCAAAATAGATATTGACTATAGTAGGAGAGACAGACACCCGCTAGCCACTTATGCAAACTAGTTGCATGTCAAGCGTGGAACAGGTCTCATGTGCGAGGACATGTAAAGTTTGTCCGGGCCGCTTCATCCCACTATGCCACCAATATCCAAAATCACAACAAAGGAGCAACAACATGATCATCATCGCCCACATACTCATATGTGTACTACCTGTAAAGTATCTATGCATAGATCCGGCTCGATACCGTAGGGTTCGCAGCATAGAAAACAAAAAATTTCCTACGATGTGAACTATATACCAAGATCTATATATACTAGATACAAACAACGGGCGGATGTATATCCGTAGAGAACATACCCTTGAAGACCGACAAATCTTAACGAGTTCAACTCGTGGTTGATGTAGACGATCTCTTGCCGATCTCAAGATCGAGAGGAAGTCCTAGCGCCGCAATCAGTGACGCATCCGTGCTCGCACACGCTCGAGGCACCGAGCAACCTCCGCCTCCTCGCCCAGCGATGCAGCGAAGCACAACTCTTTCTTGCCGAATAGCCACTGGGAACATGTATCTCGCTAGTCCGAGACCATGGGGATAAATTCTAGAGGGAGAGAGATCCTTCACGAGGACGTGTGAGAGACAAGTGAGGAGGGCTCCTTTTATAGGAGGAGGGGAACCCCAAGGGGTGGCTGCGCATGGGGGCTGCCCCTTGCCCTCCCTCTTCATGTGGTGGACACTCCACCACAAAACTCCTCTAAATTCCCTCCACTCAAAAGTCCACTCAAAATTCCCATTAAATTTCCACCAAATTTAATGCAAACTCTCATTAAATAAAACTCTTTTATTTTATTCAGAATTTTGTCAATTACTTTAATGACAAACATTCACAAATAACCCCTTGCTAGAATTCTATTTCACATGCATAACCACTTTATGCAATTTCACCCGAAAACCTGTTTCTGTATCTAGTGAAATAAATTCCTGCGCTTGTTCATTCTTTCGGCATGAAACATTTGCTCCAATTGGATGTCGGTGTCTCTTAAGTGTGTCACCCTACGGTTCGTGAATAATGCGGACATGATCGAGACCCCTCTCAGATCAATAATCAGAAGCGGGATCTGGAGACCCATAAACTCCACACATTCAACGATGACTTTCTTGTGATCGTCGGAACCTATTACGCTAGTATCTTAATCCCTTTGTTTCACGATATATTACATGTCCGAGATTCGATCATCGGTATCTCCATACCTAGTTTGATCTCGTATCGACATGCACTCTTTTCTCGTTCGTGATATAACATTCTAGTGATCAAATCACTTGCTTGCAAGCTAATCAATGTGATATCACCGAGGCCCAGAGTATATCTATCCGTCATCGGGATGAACAAATTCCACTCTTGATCCATGAGCCTCAACATAACACTTTATTAGTTCTGAATCCATCTTTATAATCACCACGTTACGGTGTGACGCTTGATGTTATCAAGAAACTCTTCCGGTGTTAGTGATTGACATGATCTCATGGTCTAAGGATTAGGATCACTTAAAAGTTGTTATAGCAATATAAACTCAAGGACTTTGATCGTAATGCTATACTTCGGATGAATGTTCATCACATCATTACACTAATGTTGTGATCCCGTTATTAACAACATCCAATGTCCATGATCAGGAAACCTTGATCATCTTGTTAATCAACGAGCTAGTTTATGAGAGAGGCTTAACTAGGAACTTTCTGTTTGTTTATTAAACACACATGTATTAACGTTTCCGTATTAATACAATTATAGCATGCAAAATAAACATCTATCATATACTTGGAATACACATAATAAACACTTTATTATTGCCTCTCAGGGCATATTCCCTTCAGGAAAGGGGTGGGGCGAAGGATTGGGGAAACGAAGCCGCGCAGCCGCGGAGGGTATGGGGAGGCGATGTGGAGGATACTCGGCGGGGAATTGGAAGGTGCACCGCCACCGAGTCGTGGGCGGTAGGGAGTCGAACGTGGCTTGCGGTTTCTCATTCGTGGTTTTGGTTTTATGTAGGATGCGGCCGACTTTTGTTCCGCGCGCACGGGGCAAGAGGTGAGGACGACGTACCACCATCTTTTCGCTTTTGCCTTTAAGAAGTAAGTAGAGACTAGCAGAAGTGCCCGTGCGTTGCACCGGAAAGACCAATCTAATTCGCATGAAAAAAAATCTTTGTCTTGCCTCATGACATCTGTCTATCGAGTTGAATGTTCTTTTTATCTTGGACGAACCTATTCACAGTGTTATGCTACAACTTAGAAATTATTTCCACTGGCTATACTCAGATGATTTGTCGATTTTTAGATAAAACATACTCCAAAATATAGTATCCTCTAACAGTTATAATAGGGATTTCATGTAAAAGGACAGGCATTTGGCAGAGTTTAATAGGGGCGCATGCATTTTTTTAATTTGTAAACCCGGATTGACACAACATATGATTTCAGGTAGGGATGGTACATGTCAGACCAGAGGACGCGCCACCGTGTTTGTCCGCTGGAGGTAAGGTGTCAACTCGGGCTGGCGCTGGGCGTCCGAGCCCCCAGCCGCGGCGGTGTCATCGATTCCGTCCATGGTCTGCAGCCAAGTCCATGGCCCAATATTTTACTTATAGGTGCAGTCCCGTCAGCCATGCGTCACTGGGAACGAAAACATTGACGGGGCTGGTCATAGGACGAACATAAGAAAGCGAATGAATTTTATCTGTAGAAAACGAACGGTGGAATTCTCCGAGAAGAACCAACTCCTAGAAGTCAACATGCCAAAAAGTGTTTTTTTTTCACTTACAGATGACATTGGTCGATAATTTATTTTTTAGTCAAAGAATAAAGTCGTTCAAAAAAGATAAGCAATGGAATCGATCGAATAAGGTAAAAGTCATTTGCGACATCCTAACCAGCTAACCCTCCATGCCTATAAGCAGCCATTCATGCAATGCTTGATTCATGATTAAACCGAAGAGATGCACGTTTTATATTCTTTGTTTACACAGATTTTCATCAGATGATGTAAAACATGTAGATTACAACTGTTTCAGGTGAATAGGCTTGATATGTAGTACCGTAGACATGAAAATTTTATGGCCATGTAGCAAAGAGATGACTGAAGGCAGGTCCAGGATGTCGCACTCCAAGAAGAGAACGCCCAGCGAGGTACGTACTGCTCGTGTTCATCTTGCTTATCACTAAAATTATTTCCACTTCCAGTTCAGTACTTGCGTCAGGTGTTAACAAGAACGAGCTAGTGTTTCGTTCGGGTGATGAGAGGTGATCAAGCCTCGCTGAAAGGGTACATATATTTTCCCATCGCCTTTGCCCATGTCGTCGTTTATTAGTATGGCTTTGGTGGGTAATTTATTTTTTGTCAAAAGCTAAACTCGTCTAAAAAGTGTAGCTGTGTTTTTTTTCTTTTTCACTTACCGGTGATATTGGTGGGTAAATTATTTTTTGATCAAAGGATAAATTCGTTTAAAAAAGTGTAGGTACTATAAAAAACACTCCTCGTTTATTAGTATGGCTTTGGTGAGTAGTTTATTTTTTGGTCAAAGGGTAAACTCGTCAAAAAAGTGTAGGTGTTTTTTTTCTTTTTATTTACAGGTGGCATTGGTGGATAATTTATTTTTTGATCAAAGGATAAAATCGTCCAAAAAAGTGTAGATACTATAAGAAACACTCCTTACTTTATTACTACTAGGTATAGTTTGAGACCCAAAATTTCCATCGGCTTTAAAAAGACTATTTTGCCCCTAGCTTTTCGGACATATTACAAGCATTGCCACCGCCAAAGTTGAAATGCACGGTTCGTTCCTTTCCTCGATGAGCTCGGTCTCGTGGGAGAGGGCAGCGCTGCGGCCGCCCCTGCCCGCGCGCCTGCGCTTCCACCAGCCCGCTCGCCCGCGCGAGGAAGATTGGAGGCTGGCGGGCGGCGCTGGACGCACGCATGCGCGTCGTGGAAGGAGGAGGGGTCAGTGCCATGGGAGGCGGAGCTACAGGCTATGTATGAAGAGGGCGCGCCTACGCTTCCACCAGCCCGCTCGCCCACGCGAGGAAGGTTGGAGGCTGGCGGGCGGCGCTGGACGCACGCGTGCGCGTCGTGGAAGGAGGAGGGGTCAGTGCCATGGGAGGCGAAGCTACAGGGCTATGTATGAAGAGGGCGACGGGGACGACATGGGCATGACAAGGCTGACGCCCGGAGCTCAGTTGAGGCGGCAGAGGTGCTCGGGATTGCAAGGTCTTGTGAAGGCGCTGGGTGCTGGGTTCCGGGGACATGGGTCAGGAATGGAAACAAGGGAGGCGGGGCTGTGCGTCAGGCTGAGCGAGCCGTTCGCATGCGCGTGGTGGCGTGATAGGAGGAAGAGCGAAGTACTCGGGTTCGTGTGCGTGCTATGGTGCGTTGCGTGCGTGTAGGCTTAGTGTTGGAATTGGGTTTTGGCCTGCTGGGCCTAGAGGGTCTCACTTAAATTCTATTTTCGGTCATATTCAGAGAGAAGAGAGTAGAGAAACGAAGGGTTTAAATCACACACTATTTTATTTCAGAATATTCGCCGCGGAATTTTCAAAGATATCAAGATTTACATTACATAAGTTTCATGTTTATTAAAACTTAAATCCCAGAACATTCACATAGCAGAAATTTACGAACCTGGGAAAAGAAACATGCAAGCTAAATGGAAGCTATTTCTATATCAGAGTGATTCCTGCACCTTTTAATCTCTATCCAACGATGACAACACAATGGATCATAGCTAAATGATTTTTATAGATTATTACGAGCTAGCGAGGCGATGTGACGTGCTACTTCCGCTGGGGGCTCAGGTTGGCGCCGGGCGTTACAATTTAGGTTGGCCGGGGGAGGGGAGTTGTGGGCGACGCCCTTGTCAACGGCGGCATGGCCAAAGCACAACGGGGCGAGGAGTCTCGCACGCATATCCTTGATCCTTCGGTCCTTCTCCCTCCTCGACAAATCCCCCACCATCTACGGTCCTTGGCTTCTCTCCTCACCCCGCCCCTTACTCTCCTTAGCTCCCTCCTCGCTCGGCGCCGCCTCTCTTCTAGACCCGACACAAGCGCGCCAGGCTCCCGCAACCAACCGAATCGTGCCCATGCTGTGACACAAGGCAGCGGCCCGGCAGCCTACGGCCGGTACCCGGGGCACGGCGCGTCATGCTCCTCCTAACGCAGGGGCAGTGGCCCATGGCCGGCGCACGAGCATGACACAGCCTGCTCCTCCTCCCTAAGGCGGAGACGACGGCGGCAGCACTGCACGGCCAGCACAACGGTCTCTCGTTAGTCACATCGATGATTTTGGGAGCAAGTTTCAGTCTCCGCATTAGAGATATGGAAGAGATAAGGCAAATCTTTATTCATGTAGTACAGATGGTGACTACAAGTTGCACGTTTGCTAAACTCGACAAAATACGTAGCGACTCTTTAATCATATTGTCAAATTTTATTATTTGTAGCAACACGCCAGATCCTTCCACACTGTAAAAATAGACCCGTAGCAATGCAATGAAGCCCATGCGTAGATGTCGGTGGCGAGATGGACAAACCAGATGAGGACACTGACACGAAAGTCATATTATAGAGGGAGTTCTAAGGCGAGAGGAAGAACTTGCCCGTCCACAAACTCAAGAACAATATGATCAAGGACATTGAGAAATACTTTACTTTTCATCGCCTCACAGATGGGCTCCCGCCATATACCCAGTACCTGTACAGTCAGGGTACATGGCGAAGAAAACTAGATAGCGTCCTTTTAAGTGTGAGAAGATAACCGCCAAGAAAGAACTCACATCCTTAACGGTAACGTTATAGGAGTCAAACTACGATGCTTCTAAAACACACATATAGGTTTTATTCCAATGCAACGCACGGGCATTGTGCTAGTTTTCATAAGAAACTTAACATGAGGTCAGACTTCATGGAAAAATCCTGCCAAGATTTCCTATGCATGTAGGATTCCATCGAACAGGGCAACTCAATCCTATATAATTTTTATCCCTTTATGTTTCCTACCCTGAGAATCAAAGAAGGCCTAACATTTTTACCATAGACTTCTCTAACAAAAATTTAAAGCAATTCGCAGGCTGTGAAGGGCTCTCCTCCTCCCTCTCTCAACCTTATCCTCCCCCTCGCTTGTCTGCCACCACCCAGCTTCCGGGCCGCTCCCGAGCCTCTCCCGCTGGAATAGCCGGCTGGAGGTGGAGGAGGAGCGGTGCCGGGGTAGTCGTAGGCTGTAGTTTTCTTAGGGTAGCTAGGTTCTGGATTCTTGCCGTAGTTTGGCTCATTGACGTGGAGTGGCTGGGAGTCCTCTTGCCCGAGGCTTGGAGCCGTTGGTGCCTTTCTTCCTTGACGCGGAGCTCCGGTGGTCGGAGCCATGGGTGTTGAGATGGATGGCTTCCTCCTCCTCCTCTAATAAAAGGGCATTTGGATCTTGGTGCGTTTCTAGGTTGCAGTGCCTTCATGCGGTAATGCCTCTCCCGGCCGGTCGTGGTGGCGAGGAGGAGAGGTGTTGCGGCGAGGCGTGCAGTGTGTTGGAGTCGCTTCTGGCCGGCCGTGGAGGCGAGGGGAAGAATCTCCACACCACGTCGTCCTCTGCTACCTGGGGATGGTGCTGTCGATTCAGTGTTCATCGCTGCTGCATCCTCTTTGGTTCCTCCTCCTCATCTAGGGCAGGAGCTCTGAGGAGGGAACTCGTTTTCTTTGAGCGGCGGCGATGGACCTTGGTTGCTCGTTGCTGTGGCTCCAAGTTAGATCTTCTCGTCTTGGGCGCTACGGTGGCGACTAGATGTTGGGGATCCCTACGGAATTGCGGTGGCGATTGGTCTATGGCTACGACTGATGTTCACACAGTGTGCATGGAATAGCTACTGATCTTTGATGCCCAAGATTGGCATCTTCTGATGCAATGGAAGCATCTAATCAACCTCCGAGATTGGAGGCCCTGTCCTGATGGTGCGACCGCGACTCCCTGCGCCGCCATCTTCCCAAGTGGTCTCGTCCCCGGTGAAGAAGACGATGGTCGGTGATACATCGGAAACGTATCTATAATTTTTGATGCTCCATTCTTGTTTAGTATCTACTTTGCTTTGCTTTGTCTACCCTTTGAGGTACTTTTTACATGTTTTCTGGTACTAACCTATTAACAAGTTGCCACAGTGCCAGTTGCCTGTTTTCTACTGTTTTTGGTTCCAGAAAAGCTAGTAAAGAAATATTCTCGGAATTGGACGGGACAAACGTCAAAGTCAATAACTTTCCGTGGGGAACAAGAAGTCCATAGGGGAGCCGGAGAGGCGTGGCAGGGCAACCGCACCCCCTAGGAGCAGGTGGGCCCTGCCCCGCGCCTAGGCAGGGTGTGGGGCCCCTGGCCACTGCCTCGGCCTCCCCCTTCGCCTATAAGAAGCCCCCGATGCAGAAACCCTAAGCACCCGATCAAATCTCCACAAAACCTTCTGTAGCCGCCGCCACCGTCATCCCTAGATCGGGGGGATCTAAAGTTCTTCCCGGCACCCTGCCGGAGGGGAGATCATCCCGGAGGCCTTCTCTCCGGTATGATGTGTGAGTAGTTCCACCTTGAACTATAGGTCCATGTAGTAGCTAGATGGTTGTATCTCCTCCTTGTGCTTTCATGTATAGATCTTGTGATCTCCGTTCATGATCAAGATCTAATCTATTTCTAATCATGCATGTTGTATTTGCGGGGATCCGATGGATATTGAGATTACTATGTCAGATTGATTAATGGTTTTATCTATATGATTCTATCATGTCTATGTTGTTTGTGATCTTGCATGCTCTCCGTTGTTAGTAGCTATCTTGGCCAAGTAGTTGCTAGTGAATCCAAGAGGGGGTATTTATGCTCGATAGTGGGTTCATGCCTCTAGTTTCCAAGGGAAGTGACAATAATCTCTTTGATTGTAGATGTGTTGTTGCTACTAGGGAGAAAACAACGGTCTCTTGTTCATGGAACATGTGGACTGTTTACCTTACACACTTTTCTTAAAGCAGTTACTTGCAACTTAATACTGGAGGGGGTTCAGATGATAACCTGAAGGTGGACTTCTAGTCATAGATGCAGTTGGATGGCGTTCTATGTATCTTCTTGTATTGCCCAATCGAATCTCATAGGATATTTCTGACTAGTAATTGCATTGTTATGCCTTGCTCAGTTCCTATCAATTGCCCCGCTGTAATTTGTTTACCCTTCATGCCATGTTGTTTATCTAAGGAAAGCATCTCTAGTGAACTATGGACCCCGGTCCAATCTTTATCATTGATACATCTTCCACCGTTACTTGTTTACTTGCTGCAAACCACCATTACCTTCCACACCATACGTTTAATCCTTTGTTACAGCAAACCGGTGAGCTTGACTTGCGAGGTTTAATCTCGTCAATGCCCATTATTATGAGCTTGGGTTTTGGAGAATATGTTTGCCCAATGTTAGCAAACAAGCAACACGGGGACACGATGTTTACCCAGGTTCAGGCCCCCGGAGGGAAAACCCTACTCCTGCTTGTCAGCTCTTGATTACGGCGGAACCAAAAGTTACAGGGGTGCGCAGACGCAATCTGGCGTGGAGGTGTGTATGCGATGGTATGAAGTGCCCTCCTCGTCATGCTCTCCTAGCCTTTATATAGAGTTAGGCAGGTCCCGGGCATAGATCGAGTCGGTTACAGGTTTTAGGGTTAGCCCCTTTGAATATTCTATCTATTCTAGTCTTGCTCTCCAAGGATCCGAAGGCGTCATGGGCCCGGGCCACCCGAAAGTTTCGTGGGCTGGCACATATTCTCGTGGGCCTTCCTTGGGCTGGACTAGGTATGCTAAGGTCGTGTACCCGTAGGGTATAACCATGTCAGTAGCCCCCGAGTGTTCAGTCGAATCGTAGATTTGGCTGAGGACTCTTCAATCTTTCGGGTGCAGCTATCTCTGTTTGTTTAGAGAATGATTTGAGTGTGTAGGGATTGTTGATGTGTGTGCCTGACTCTCCCGATGGATCAAGGTCAGTTAACTATCTTAGGACAAAACAACACGATCTTCTTCAGATTCGAGTCCCTCGACTCGAACCCGGAACATATGCTGGCATAATTCGACCCAGGCCGCGGAGGACTTACATGAGTGGAATTTCAGTAAATTTTAAATGATATACCCAACACGTTCGTCGGGATTTTTCATCGCGCCTGCTGGCACAGATTCTTACTAGCAGAGCGCAGTCGTGTGCGTTGTCAGGCCATCAGATGATATATGTAGTTCTTATGTTTGTGTCGCAGACACAGCATCCGAATGTTTATCACCGCGGAGGTGTTTCGGGTGGCCAAGGAGGATGTTGCTCACTTAGCGTTTAATTGGGGTAGAGTTGCCAAAAAAAAATTGTATTCTGATCCGAAGGATCGCAGTCGAAGAATTCATAGGGTGCGAGACCAGCGCTCCCTATGAGAGTAGCCCCCGAGTGTCTGTTCGAGTCGTAGACTCGAGCGGAGACTTTAGTTCAGTTGTTGCTTACTTCTGGTCCGTAGGACACAAATTTTTTCGGATGCTTGAATCAGTCCTCCCTATGGGAGTAGCCCCCGAGTCCGTAGTGGAGTCGTAGACTCGACGTAGGACTCGAAGAAATAGTTTAGCGGTGTAGTGCTTTAATCATACTTCGGGTGCGCGGCGAGTGCTCCTGATAGTAGCCCCCGAGTAGTTACTCGAATCGTACATTCGGGTGAATACTTTAGCTGTGTAGCCAAAGATTTGTAACCATTGCTAGTATAGACTTGATGACGTCAGTGCTGATGATCGGTGACCTCAAGCGTCTGCGGCGCCAGAGGTTACATGACTGGACGAACATGGGTCCCACCTTCTGACTTTGATTTGACTGGACACACGCGGTGTGGAGATAATTACGGTGTCGCCTTGATTTCCGTGCGTAGTGGACGGCATGTGAGCGACGGTTCGCTGCTGTGCTGACACGTGGACGGTTGGATTTGGATGTTGGCTTTAGGGCTTCCTGATGAATGGTCACCGTGTATCGTCTTCGTGCTTATAATCACTGGGGGGAAATTTTGTTTGTTTTCACCACAGCCATTCTCGTTTCACTGCTTCCACCTTCTTGAGCTTTCCTCGCCGCGTTCTAGAATTTCTTCGATCCTTCACATCTTTGTTCCTGCGCTCACACCGTCGTCGTCGCCGCACTGCAATGGGGAAACCAAAGAATGCCTCCACCGCAGTTGGTACCAGTGCTACTGCCGGCGGCAAGAAGGGTACCTCCGCTACTCGCGTCACCGATGGTGGCTGGCACCGATTGGAGACGCGCGAGGGAGATCTCCGCAAGCTCCATGAGCGGGGTATGATCCCGTAGGAGAGAGAGGCCGTCATGATTCCCGGCGACGAGATAATTCCCCGTCCTCCTGCTGGGTTTCGGGTCATGTTTGTCGCTTTTGTCCTTCGGGGCTTTTCTTTCCCGGTCCACGATTTTCTCCGTGGATTGCTTTTCTTCTACGGCATCCAACTCCATCATCTTTTGCCAAATTCTGTTCTTCATATTGACTGCTTCATCACCTTCTGCGAGTGCTGGCTCAGTATCGAGCCGCACTTTGGCCTCTTTCGGAAGCTCTATTCCGTGAAGAGGCAATCTGGCTCCGATGGAGTTTATACCATCGGCGGCTGCATCATTTCCCTAAAATCCAACTTTCTCTTCTTCTCTTTTTCTATGTCTGAGTCTGTCCAGTACTAGCGGAGGCGATGGTTTTACATCCGCGACTCCACAATGGACGGGCAAAACTTTGGCCTTGTTCCTTTCGACCCCTCCCAGAAAATCTAGCCGAAGAGGTCCTAGAAGAACCACATCTTGGATGGTGAGGTGGCGGAGATAGAGGAGCTCTATCATCGGATGGAGGACCTCCAGGTGATTCCGGATAAAGAGGTGAACGGTGTGGATATCATCCGCACCTTCCTCAAATGTCGGGTGCAGCCTCTCCAGGCTAGGGAGCACCCGATGTTCCTTTATTCTGGCCGCCACGATCCGACTAGGGTTTCGACTGAGGAGCTATCTAGGGGGGATCTCGATAGAGTTCTTCAGCCGCTGCTGAAGTTCAAAGCTGAAGAAGATCTTCTGGGGAAGTCGCTGACTCCTTCGTTCACCGCCTCTCGTCTGGTTCCGCAAGTGTAGATCTGGGACGTGCGCGTAGTGCTATTTTCGAGTGCATTTTTATTGTACTTGTTTGTTCTCAAAGTTTGCTTTCTTTGTACAGGAATTCAAGGTACCGGGCATGGTGCCTCCGCTACCCGAACATTTTCCGGATGCGCCGGACAATGAGGTAGTGGACTCCATGTCTGAGCTTCCCACGGCGTGATCACTGGCTGAAGAAGCCTTTGAGTCGAGCAAGGATCAGAATCGAAAGCGGACACAGAGCTCGAGCGAATCGTCAGATGCGTTGACTCCGCCAACGCCTAGGAACCCGCCATGCCTTGTGCGTCACAGTGGAGGTGATGGTGGCTCTTCTTCTCCTATTCCGGTCATGCCCGTGCGGGCTGTGGCGCCGCAGCCGTCGGCGAAGCGGAAGAAGGAAGATAAGAAAGAAGAGAAGAAGGAAGAGAAGAAGGGCAAGAGGGCCTTGCCTCTCTTCAACTTGAGCGATATGGACTCGTAAGTATCTTCAATTGCTTTTGTTCTCTTTATTTTTTGCTTGCTTGTATTTGACTGATGTTTTCTTTTGTAGCCACTCCTCCGATGGCTCGTTTAGCGATGGCTCCCGGGAGATGGTTGGGGAGTCGAAGGTTGCACCTCATCCCTCGCAGACGGTGGCCACCTCTGGGGGCGTTGCTCCGAACTCTTCTCCGCAGGAGGCTCAGGTGATTGTCTCCCAGAAGACTACAGACGGACCTTCGGAGTCGCCGTCTGATCATGTAAGTGTTTCGTTCTTGCCGTGGGGGAAGCCCCCGAGCATTTTTCGGATGATCTGCTGATCATGTCTTCCTTTTTGTTTGTGCGTGTCTCGAGGGGAGCCCCCGAGCGCATTTCGTATGCATGATTTTGCTTTGCTCGTTTCCTTGGGCGCAGCCCCCGAGCCTTTTTACTAACAAGTTGCTTCTTCTCGTAGCCTTTTGTGCAAGGCGCCAACCAACTGGTGAAGCAGCACTTGGTGTTGGAGGCCAGCCTCAAGCGGCTTCAGGGTACGTCCGTGAATAGGTCTTCTTCGTCTTCCTCTGCTTCATTTCCCGTGAATCTAATACATGTTCTTTTTTGCAGACGAGAACAATACCGCCCTCCGCGAGCTTGATGCTCTCAAAAAGAGCCTCGGGCGAGCGGAGAAAAAGGCCGAGGACGCCGTTGGTGCAAAGGAGCGCCTCGAGCGGGAGTTAGCCGACGCAGCTGTGGCCAAGGAGCGTCTGCAGTAGGAGGCTACAGACCGCGAGGAGCAGCTTGCCAACGCCGCGTCTTCGCATGAGAGGGAGGTAGCCGAAAAGCTGATGGTTGCAGCCAAGGCTATTTCGGGTGAGTAGTTTTTCGCCTGTATGTTTTTTTCCAGTTGCCTTTGTCTCACTGGCTTTTAGTTGATGCTTACTTTGCCTCTTATGTTTACCCAGATGCCGCAGGCATTGAGTTTGACCGCAGTGCCCTGGAGCACGGAAGTGCTCTGGATGATGCTACTGCGACGCACTGTGGTTGGCTCACTTGCCAAGGCTAAGGAGGTGCTTGGGTGCTTCTACAAGGAGCTCGTTCCCAAGGGCGCTGCCCTTGAGGATGTCGATTTGTTGGCTGATGCATTGTCATCCGACGCGCCTACGACGTACAAGCGTAAGCAGAAGGGCATCGACGCGTCCATGGGGCAGGCAATGGCCATAGCATCTGGAGCGGAGCTGGATCTTCATCAGGTCACCTCCCAGATGCCAACTGCTCCCGACGGATTTTAGGTAGCCTTTACCCTCTATGCTGCCCGTTGTAAACGCTACGGGTCGAAGCTGATTGACCTGCTGGCGGATTACGCGGTGAGGGAGCAGGGCAAGGCCAAGAGCAGGCAATCCGGCTCTGAGGCCACTCTGGATGCAACTGCCTAGGCCTTGTAGTTGTAGGATAGCTTTTGCTTGCTTTTGTTGTAAATATGTTATGAACACTCCTTGTGCCACGCAGTGGCTTTTGTTATATATAATGAATCTCCGAGTTGTTTTCCCACTCGTGTGTGTTTATATCTTTGCTTCTTTCCTCTTGGGGCATTCAGATGGTGATCCTGTCGATACTTCGCCTGTGCCGCAGCTGCGGCCATCCTTGGATGATGCGTCGTAGCTTGTATTTCTTCATGACCGCATCTGTAGTCTTGAGAAGGAGTTGCTTGGCATCCGAGGTCACGCGGATGTGTGGAAGTTGAAGGCGGAGCGAGGCGCCGCCAGGGAGGAGTATCTGATGGGGGAGTTGTGACGTTTGGCCGAATAGCTTCAGTGTGAGTTTCTTTGAGCTACTGCTCATTTTTAGGATGCGCCTGTTGGCTTGTCATCTTACTTTGTAGGCGTTGCAGGTGCTAACCTTGTTCCTAAGGAGGAAAAGGAGCGCGTTGCTGTTCGGATCAACTTCTTGACGCATCAAGATATGGAAGCCAGTGGCTTTTTCTGGATGGACCGCGATCGTGCCATGGTCCTTGCGGCTGTGCAAGATCATGTTCACCAGGTGTCGCGGGTGCTGCGGCAAGTGAAGATTTCCTTGGTGTCAATTCTGCACGTGATGTTTCCCCTGGATGAGGAACCATCGACTCTCTGGGGCTTGATGGGAAGTTTCGGGATGTGCATCATGTCAGGGAGATCGTGCGGCATTAGTTGATTGCGGGGGTGAAGGCTGCGCTTTCCCTCGCGCGTCTGCATTGCCCTGATGTAGATCTTGCTACTGTTGCGGCTTGGCCGCCTCTTCGGCCGGATGGTGGCGTGTGGGACATGCGTCCACATTATGCGGCTGTAAGGCAGTATGCCGAACAGGTTGTAGATCTCTTTGAGCATCGCACGCAGGAGATTTTTCAGCATTGGTAGGACTTGAAAAAAGAGAGATGTAAAATTTGTATATATTTGGCTGGGCGTGTTATGCCCCTTGTTGTAAAGGTTGATTGTTTTTAGCACGTGGTGCTTTCTTTGTATGTGTGCCCTTTTCGTTAGCCTGATGTGATCAGCTACTCAGGTGTACACGCGTTATCCTCGGTCGACGAAGTCGTGAGGTGAGGGGAGCCCCCGAGTGTGTTGTAACATGAAGAAAATGCGAGTAATAGATAAATTTTTGGGGCGAGACACTTAGCTTTATTCATATCGTAATGAGGAGGTACATTGTTTGGCTGAGTAGCCTTGGATGAATAGCCTTATTGAAAGTAAAAGGAGGGGGGTAGCTAGGGGTAGAAGCGTCGCAGTTGTGCGACGTTCCATGGGTTGGAGTATGCGACTCCGAACTCCACGTGCTTGAGGCGATAGGCGCCACCTGGGATGACTTCGGTGACGACGTAGGATCCTTCCCAGGGTGACTCGAATTTCTTCGGTCGCTCTTGCTTGAGTCGCAAGACTAGGTCTCCTTCGACGAAGGACCTTGGACGCAGCCGTTGGTTGTGATATTTGCGGAGGCTCTGCTGGTAGACCGCCAATCGAGCCGCGCTATGTCGCGTGCCTCGTCGAGTGTGTCGATGGCGTCTTCGAGTGCGGCCGTCGATTCGGCTTCGCTGTAGGCGATGGCCCGTGGGGCCTTATGGCGTACTTCTGCAGGTATCACGGCTTCGGCTTCGTGCACCATGAAGAAGGGTGTGTAGCCAGTTGAGCTATTTGGCGTCGTGCGCAGGCTCCAGAGGACGGAGGGTAGCTCTTGTGTCCAAGCTCCCGCGAGTCACTGGAGTGGGCTCATTAGGCGTTTCTTGATGCCACCACCAACAAGGCCGTTGGCCTTCTCGACCTGCCCGTTCATTTGTGGGTGCGCCACGGAGGCGTATGTTATGTTGATTCCGAGGTTTTCGCAGAAGTCCTGGAATTCTTTGGAGATGAAGTTTGACCCATTGTCGGTGATGATGTTGTGTGGCACGCCGAACCTGTAAACGATGGATTCGAAGAACTTTACGTTCGTTTTACCCTTTTGGTTTGTCACGGGCATGGCTTCGATCCACTTGGTGAACTTGTCGACTATGACCAGGAGGTAGACGTGACCTCCTTTCGAGGACTTGGGCAGTTTGCCAATCATATCGAGGCCCCATTGGGCGAAGGGCCAGGCCAGAGGTATGGGCCCGAGATCCGATCCGGGTGCGTGTGGTTTATCTGCGAACCTCTGGCGCCCGTTGCATCTTCGGACGATGTCCTTAGCATCGTTCATGGCTGTTGGCCAGTAGAAACCAGCTCGTAGAGCTTTGGCGACAAGGGCGCGGCTGCCCGCGTGATGGCTGCAGATGCCCTCGTGGATGTCTTGGAGGATGGTTTTGCCGTCACCGATGGTGACGCACCTTTGGAGTACACCCGAAATGCTGCGCTTGTACAGCTCGCCATTGATGATGGTGAAGGCCTTGGACCGGCGAGATATGCGCCGGGCATATGTCGGGTCATCAGCGGTTCCTCGTCGTGTACACGAAAATGCGGTTGTGTCCATGTTTCTTCGACTGCCATGACCTGCATCAGGTTGAGCACTGCAACCTCTGTGTCGAGTTTTTCGGGTCCTTCCTGTCCTTCGGGGAGCGTAGCCCCCGAGTGTTCTACTTCTTCGGGTGATCCCTTGGGGAATTTCCTTTTGATGGATGGCACGTAGATCTGTTCAAGGAACACACCTGGTGGCACCCGTGCGTGGGTGGAGCCGATGTTGGCGAGTCTGTCGGCCTATTCGTTGCTTTCTGTTCCAACGTGCCGAAGCTTGCAGCCGTCGAAGCCTCCTTCGAGTGAGTTATAGAGTGCGCGTTACGCGATCATGTTAGCGGCGTGTGCATCACACTCTTTCATCGTCTGCTGGACGACAAGGTTCAAGTCACCGTAGATGACCAAGCGTGTTGCGCCGCAAATTTTTGCCATCCTCATGCCGTGGATGAGGGCCTCGTATCCGGCTTCGTTGTTAGAAGCTTGAAATTTCATCTAGATGACGTACTTCATGTTGTCGCCCTGTGGGGACTTCAGTATGACTCCGGCTCCTGCTCCGGCTTCGGATGGATCCCGAGGATAGGCTGCTGAGCCATATCCGGGTTGTGCCTATCAGCTGCAGCTGAAGGCATTGCAGGGCGGTGTTCTTGTTTCCGCCGTGTAGCTTGACGGACGACAGGTGGTCGCTGAGCCACGCCTTAGGGTCCTGCGTGCCATCGAACTTCGGGGTATCCAAAGGAAGCTTGAAGTTCTGCGGCATCCGTGTCCGCCGAACGGATCTGCTGAAGCATCGGGCTCCACAGAGTTCTCCTTCGTCGTCATCTTCGTCGGACTTGCACGAGCATACGCGCTTGGCGCGTGCCTTGTCGACCTTGCGTTGGGTGAGCTCTCTTCGAGCATCGTAATCGCGGCTGTGACGCCGTGAGCTCTTGTGCCGCCAAGGCAGGTCATGTTCTTCCTCGTCGGATGAGGGTGTAGGACTGCAGTTGAACCTGACCGCAACCTTCTTCTTCGGCTCCTCAGGGACTTCTCCGTGGAGCTCAGCTCCGATGAGTCCAAGTACGGCTAGTGCGGAGTTGTGCATGGCCCTCTTCGGGTCCCCCACCGGAGGTGGATGGGACGCGAGGTATGTGGTAGCTGCCATGATCGCAGCTTGCGGCGTCTTCAGGATGACGTTGCCCTTGGCATCCATCTCCATGAAGGATGTGTTGAGGGTTCGGGTCACTTCATGACGTGCGGCGGGGTCCATGTTCTCTACGCGAGAACGATACTTGTTGCCCTGGTTGCCATGCCAGCTGGAGCCGTCGATAGCAGAGAGTGTAGCTCGTCGCACGCTAGACTCCGAGGCTGCTTGCTTGCGTTTGTCAAGCACCTCTTTCATCTTCACCTGCTTTTTGTGCTCTTCAATGAGGAGCAGGTGGTATGCAATTAATAGGTCCCGTGAGGCACCCATAGGCAGGATCTTGTTGCCCGCCACGGCTCCGCGTGCTTGCTTCCATCCCTCCTCGCTGAGGTGGATTATCCGATTGGCATCGGTGTCATCCCCCTTGGGCGGGGGGATTGGTTCCTTCTGTTTTCGCCGTTCCTACCCTGCGGGTTGGGTGGCGGGTTTGGTTCTTGTTGATCCACGTCGCTCTGGATGACTGCAACACATTGATATCGCTCGTAGATTCGATCGCTGCTGCCGCAGCTTTCAGATCTAGAACCATAGGTCCCTTCCTCCGATGGTGGATCGCATAGATCTGAGTTGCAGCTGCTGCTGTCATAGGACTCATCTGTCGATGGTGATGTGCATAGCACGGGATGTGGAGCCCATGAAGCGGGCCTGATCGATGGCAGGGGCACCCACTCTGGGAAACGGAGAGTGCCGGTCTGCCCCACCTAGAAGCAGAAGCTCCCGAACAGGATCTCGAGCCCGTCACCAACGGGCTCGAAGTCCTTCAGAGTGGCTGGCGAGTGGGAGGTGAAGTCGAAGGCACCGAAGAGGAGATGGTTCTCCGTCGCCAAGGAGTTGTAGATCGCTTTGGTTGGGACCGTCACAATCGCACAATCAGCACCCCCAGTTCCCACAGACGGCGCCAATTGACGAGGTTTGATCTCTTCAATGCCCATTGTTATGAGCTTGGGTTTTGGAGAAGATGGGGATGCTGGAGATCACAGAACGGTTAGCAAAAAAGCAACACGGGGACACGAGGTTTACCCAGGTTTAGGCCCCTGGAGGGAAAACCCTACTCCTGTTTGTCTGCTCTTGATTACGGCGGAACCGAAAGTTATAGGGGTGCACAGATGCAATCTGGCGTGGAGGTATGTATGCGGTGGTATGAAGTGCCCTCCTCGTCGTGCCCTCCTCGTCGTGCCCTCCTAGACTTTATATAGAGTTAGGCAGGTCTCGGGCACAGATCGAGTCGGTTACAGGTTTTAGGGTTAGCCCCTTTGAATATTCTATCTATTCTAGTCTTGCTCTCCAAGGATCTGAAGGCGTCATGGGACCGGGCCACCCGAAAAGTCTTCGTGCTAGCGCATATTCTCGTGGGCCTTCCTTGGGATGGACTAGGTATGCTACGATCGTGTACCCGTAGGGTATAACCATGTCATTGACAACCTCACTGATTTGTTGGGGCAAAGTCTTGAGTTTATGTTGTGCAGGTCTCCGTGTTGCTTGCAACACCTGTGTGACGTTTCCTTCCTCCTACTGGTTCGATAACCTCGGTTTCTTACTAAGGGAAAACTTGCTGCTGTGCTGCTTCACACCTTGCTCTTGGGATTCCCAACAAAACGCTCCTACATCAACTCAGCGCTGCATCAAGCTTTTCTGGCGCCGTTGCCGGGGAGGCTAAGGACGTCTTCACTAGGGGAGTCCTTCACTTCCTTTCTCTTTACTTTTTTTAGTTTGCTTGGTTTTGTTTGCCTCTTTTAAAAAAACTCAAAAAATTAGTCTAGTTTGGTTTGCTTTCTTTATTCAAAAACACACAAAAAAATTAGTCCCTGCTCTAGTTGCTGGTCTGTTGTTGCCTTGCTTGGTCATGATATCAATGGATGGTTTCTTTGAAACTAGTTCTTATTGGCAAGGTGGGTTCACGGAAGAACAAAAGTATTATTATAAGGAATACCGTTTATCACAAAAAGGGAAACACCTACAGGAACAAATTGATAAGTTGAATACTATTGCTAGAGACGTGTGCTCTATTTATAATGTTACTTATTTCTTTGATAAAGCTTGCTGCTGCAGGAGGTATAAACACCTACCCTTTCAATGTGAGTATAATGATACTGTTACCATATCCTCTTAAGTTAAAGGAAATTGTGACTTTTATGACGTGGAACAAACTGAAGAATTTATTGCCTTCAAGGGTGCATTTGAACTTGCCAGTTTGCTTGAAAATAGTGATGATGCACCTTATGAATATGAGGTTTATGAGATACTTAAATTTTTCTTTGATAATTATAAGGAAGAAAATGGCTATATTCTTGAATATTTTAATAGATGCTTTCCACAAATGGAAGAGACTAATGCCTTGCAGGGGCCTATGGAAGAAAAAAATGTTGAAACTGGAAGCTCATTAGATGAAAAAGAGGAGGAGAGTGATGAACAAATGGAGGAAGAATGGATTGTCTACCCATGCCTACCTTCTAATGAGAGTAACTCTTTATCCCTTACATTATTTGACTGACCCCATGCTTACCAAAGGAGGATGAATGTTATGTTCCTGTGGATCCTTTTGAAATATCTACTTTGGGTAAAACCTGTGAAGGTTTTAATTCCACTATTTTTGAGCTTGATAGAAATTATGTATTTGTAGATCATGAAAAGCATGCTTTATGTAATAGCTATATTGTTGAGTTTGTTCATGAGACTACTGAAAATTATTATGAGGGAGGAAACTATGGTTGTAGAAGTTTTCATGGTACTAAAACACCGCTCTATGTGCTGAAAGTTTTGAAGTTACTCTTGTTTCATCTTCCTATGCCCGTCACTTTGTTCTTTGTGAATTTATTTGCATACAAGATTCCTATGCATAGGAAGTGGGCTAGACTTAAATGTGTTTTGAATTTGCTTCTTTATGATCTCTTTTACTTTAATTCATATTTCTTATGTGAGCATCTTCTCAAGCTATCAAACCTAACTTAAAGGCGTTAAAGAAAAGTACTTGTTGGGAGATAACCCAAGAGTTTCCTTGAATCTTGGAAGTTATTACTTCAGTAATAACCTCTCATTATCCTTTTTGTTTGCTTTTTGTGCCAAGAATGACCTCTAATGAGAGGGAATTAAGACTTGGGGAGTTGTTGTCCCGAAACAGATTTCTGTCCTCCACCAAAACAAATCGTGAGGAGTCTCTGTAACTCGGATTGAGCTTAAAATTTACGAATAAATCCCACAGTATGTTAGATAACTTTTGTTAGTTCAAATTTTTTTTATTTGAGCAACAGAAGATGTTTGAAAAAATCGGTTTCTACCTGCTGGTATGTTTTAACAGATTTCTGCCATTATTTGCATTTGCTTCTTATTGATTCCTTTTTTAGTTCTCTTTTGGGTTATTGAGATTTTTGAAGGAGTTACTACAGTAGCTTGTGTTTTTATTGAAAAGACTTTCTATTCCAAAGCTTTGTCAGATGTCTAATATCTTTTGAATAAACTAATGTTGCTAATGAAGATTGTGTGAAGTTTTGTATGAAGGAAAAAAATTCAGGTGTACAGAGAGAATGATGCAATGAGATGAAGAATAGACAAAAGCTCAAGCTTGAGGATGCCACCCCGGTGTCACCCCAAGAAATATCCAAGAGTTACAAGCGTCAAAGCTTGGGGATGCCCAAGCCATCCCCTTCTTCATCGATAAAAAGCTCAGTTCTGTCTAGACACTTCGTTTTTATTGTTTCATGCACAGTTGTGTTGTTCTTGGAGCGTCTTAGTTTTATTTTTCTTTGCTTGGTCTATTTAGTTTGCTAAAGTAGTTTGGACCCCCGTTCTCGTTGTGTTGTTTTGCAAATAATTTGCTTGGTGTTGAAAAGGAGTAGTAACTTCTTGCTTGTAAGTGCAAGAGGAGCTTGCATTGACTGTGACTTAGACTTTAGCATGCCATGCTAGGTGTTGTTTTGACCTTATGCTTAATGATTATTGATTTAGCATGTATTGTTCCAAACAATTGGGATTGCTTAGTGTGCCTTGAAGAAATTATGCGTTATTTTAGCATGCAAAAGCAAAGTATTGTGGTATTCTCCTTTGATGCTTTGCTTGGGTTGACTTGGCACATGATCACACCATGGTATGACTCTCACAAGTCACCATTAGCCTCTATGATCATTTAGTCCTTGACTTGTAGTACCACTCTTTTCTTTGATTAGTAACGCTTTGTTGCACTCCATGATTATGGCCATTATTGCTCTCTTAGTTGGTTGCTCCCAGTCTTTTGCTAGCCTCCACTTGTGTGAGTACACTCTACTCATTCTTCCAACTCCCAAGAAACCAAGTTATTCCAAAGTGTCCACTATAAACTCCTATGCATGGTGTGTTATACCATTCCAAGTATATTCTTGTTTTCAGCTATATTTCAATTAAAAACTATTTTGTTATGTGAAAACTTAGTGATTAAAGCCCTCACAAACTCGATGGCACACTTTATATTCCTTGCCCCTAATAAATTTGAACCATTGTGTCATCTATGTTTTATATGCTTGCACTTATACGTTGGAATTAACAGAACCATGCTGTCACGGGGAACGTTTTCAACATTGCACTTGTACTTTGTACACAGTTGATATCATCATCTTTTGTCTATGGATGTCGCCGGTGTAAAATAAATAGGGAACTTGTAAGTCCATGGAGTTATGTATTTTGTGTTAGAGAAACGCCTAGGCCGCTAGCCTAAGTCATGCCTAATCATGGTGGAAACTTGCAGCATCACCATAGTGACATCTATGAAGCATTCTTCTTATAAAAAAAGAGACACATTGAGAAAAGAGGAAAGAGAGAAAAAGGCACCATATTTCCATGGTAAATAAGAAGATTGCTGAGATGCTCATTGTCTGCTTGCCTTGTCATTTTGGTTATGGCATAGCTCCTGTAGCATGTGCAAGGGGTACCCCGTTGGCGGTTCTCAATAATATGCAAATACTTACAATGACAAGAACTTACAGATGACTAAAGTTGAGTAGCATGAGGTGTGGCCCTTGTATTTAAGGTACTTGAGATTGTCAACTTATACTTCGTCAAGCATATACTCCATCTTTGTTTATTTTAACCTTAATCACTTCAAGATGCTTATGATAGGGGCAATGAGGGCTGAAAGCTAACAAGTACCATAATTTTGGGAAGCTCTTTTTGAAACTTAAAATCCCTGCTTCCTTTATAAAAAGTCTTTCTTCCACTACTATTGAGTCTCCACCTTCTACCTTTAGGCATCATTAAGAGAGCATATTTGTTATTCTTTGTGCAATGTTCCAAAGATTATTGATTGATGCATATTGTGATATTACTTGTTCTTGTGCGATTTGTTTCTAGTCACCCTTGTGAACTTTGAAGATGTCCTATGCAGGGGATATTTGCTACTCTATGAGGGAAAAGCTGATTGCCACTATGCTATGTTTTCTGTATGTGAAACAAACAAACATTTTTCAATGCATGTTATTCATGATATTTGTTTGTAGCTTGTCATGTTGCATGCAGTTACTATGTCCTATTGTTAGAACTCCGTCTTTCATGCACATGTTTAAAGTTCTTTGATCCCAGCTTTCAATGTTTGCAAATGGTTGAATCTTTATTGTGAGGGTGCATGTCGCCTAAAAATTATTCTTTTTATCACTTACCTACTCGAGGACGAGCAAGAGTTAAGCTTGGGTATGCTTGATACGTCGGAAACGTATCTATAATTTTTGATGTTCCAAGCTTGTTTAGTATCTACTTTTCTTTGTTTTGTCTACATGTTTTCTGGTACTAACCTATTAACAAGTTGCCACGGTGCCAGTTGCCTGTTTTCTGCTGTTTTTGGTTTAGAAAAGCTAGTAAAGAAATATTCTCGGAATTGGACGGGACAAACGTTAAAGTCAATAACTTTCCGTGGGGAACAATAAGTCTAGAGGGGAGCCGGAGAGGCGTGCCAGGGCAGCCGCACCCCCCTAATAATCTCTTCCGTTGTAGATGTGCTGTTGCTACTAGGGAGAAAACAACAGTCTCTTGTTTATGGAACATGTGGACTGTTTACCTTACACACTTTGCTTAAAGCAGTTGTCTGTTGCTTACAACTTAATAATGGAGGGGGTTCAGATGATAACCTAAAGGTGGACTTCTAGTCATAGATACAGTTGGATGGCGGTCTATGTATGTTGTTGTATTACCCAATCGAATATCATAGGATCTTTCTGACTAGTAATTGCATTGTTATGTCTTGCTCAGTTCCTGTCAATTGCCCCGTTGTAATTTGTTTACCCTTCATTCCATGTTGTTTATCTAAGGAGAGCACCTCTGGTGAACTATGGAACCCGGTCCAATCTTTATTATTGATACATCTTTCACTGTTACTTGTTTACTTGCTGCAAACCACCATTACTTTCCACACCATACGTTTAATCTTTTGTTACAGCAAACTGGTGAGCTTGACAACCTCACTGATTCGTTGGGGCAAAGTCTTGAGTTTGTGTTGTGTAGGTTTCCGCGTTGCTTGCAACACCTGTGTGACGTTTCCTTCCTCCTACTGGTTAGATAACCTCGGTTTCTTACTGAGAGAAAACTTGCTGTTGTGATGCTTCACACCTTGCTCTTGGGGTTTCCAACAAAGCGCTCCTACATCAACTCAGCGCTGCATCAGTCGGCGGCGACACTCATCTCTGATGCGCTGCGGTGAGACGCAGGGACCTGATTGCTTTTTCTCATATGTTCTTGAGGTCCTCTGTGTTTGTTTTCTAGACCTAGTTGTAATTTTCCTTTCACTTCGGGTTCTTCTTGTAATATGTACCACCGTTTGGAATTAATGCAGCCTCTAGGTCCTTCAGGACTTTTCCTTTTCAAAAAAATTGAAGCGAAAATCAGTATGTTTTTTTGCCCAAGATATCTTTGTTTACCATATTTGCTAAATGTCTCCCCACAGAGTGACCTTGCTTTTTCTAATCACTTCAAAACAATTAATCCTATAAAAGTGGTCTCAAGTGATATCCGAAAATACCTAAAAAGGTGATCTTGGATAGTACCACGAGGGCATGCATGAAGTTTTGGTTTTCAGAATCATGCATGCCCTTCACAAGTTATGTAGATTTCGAATAGCAAATCACAACATAACAAATTGTCGTATTCAAGCTTCAAATTATAGAACTTGGTATGCCGACTTAATCTTTTTGTGTTTTTTTTGTATGTACAACTGGTTATATTAAATTTCAAAATTTACACGCACATTCTTGTATCCATTCTCTACAGGTATGATTGTTTTCACAATCGCTAGTGTTTAAATTGGGTTCCGTTGTATCTAGGTTCCAAAAATTTCCTTAACCTATTCTGGGCGATCCCATTTACAAATCGGACACTGTTACCAAACTTTAAACTCAATTGCTAAAAAGTGCTTGGACGCCACGTTGTCATTTTCAGCCTCCATTTTGTGACCGTCGGATCACACCCATCACGTACCGCGTCCAGACAGTATCTGTCTGGAACGGTAGCCTCCCGACCGCTCCACACCTGGGCATTCAAACCGTCCACCCACGTCTCGCTCCGCACGTCCCGTCCCTTCTCCCCATTATCTCCGCTCTTCTCCCTATCATCTACGCTCGTCGCAGGCGAGTTCAGCGCGGCCGAGGAAGGCGAGCTCGGTTCGCGACAGAGGGAGGCGAGGGCGGCGAGGTCGGTCCGCGGCAGAGGAGGCGGCTTCGGTCTTGGCGCAGAGGCGAGCTCATCCGCTGAGGGCGGCGAGGTCGGTCCGCGGCTGAGGGGTAGTGGGTCGGGTGGGGTGGATATTCATCCTCAAGCTCGCGGCGACACCGTCTGTCCTCGCGACCCTATTTTTCTCCCGCGGCGTCTGCGGCGTCTGCGCTAATCGGAGGTGAAGTAGAGCAGAGCGGGGAAGAGGGTTGCGAGCTCGATCCGCGGCGGGGGTGGAGGGTGGGGGTGTAGGGGCATCCGCGGCGGGTGGATCTACACCCTCTAGTTGGTGGTGTGGGCGACGACCTCTTCGGTGAAAGGACCGGCGAGATCCGCGGCAAGTCAGGTTCACGACGAGGTCGTCGAGATCCGCGACAAGGCAGGTTCACGGCGAGGTTGGCTACCCATGGTGGCATCGAGCTCGCGGCGAGTTTCCTCGAGCGCGGAGTTCGTTTTTCATCGAAGACGAAGATTCTACAGGGATTTTGACTTCATCAAGCAACCAGAGGTACTCGTACTGCCTCCCCCCTAAATTCCATGGCTAAATCCATCTGAAGTACTGGGATGATGCAGCGCGCTGATGGTTAAGTTGTTACTACTCAAGTACTGGGATGATTCCAATTTATTGGGCAATTTATCTGTCATGTGTATGTTCTAGAGGTGTGTATGTTGTAGGGTGTGTATGTTCTAGGGGTGTATGTTCTAGGGGGGGTGTATGTTCTGAGGATGATGATTTTCTCCTTTGTTAGTGCGTGCCATGTGTATGATTCCACATCTACTCAATTATCCGTGATCTATCTGCCATGCGTATGTTCTAGGGGGTGTATTTTTGGAACCAATAAGGGCAAGGGCAAGGTGCATAACTCCCCAAGCATAACTCCCCAAGCCTGTTCGGAGGTTTCTAGTGATGTTTTTTGTTAGTGCATGCCGATGTATTATTTGCTACCGCCCTACTCTGTTTTTGGTAATCCAAATTCAAATTAAAATGCAGCATGATTACGCACTAAGATGTTACTTTAAGTATAGGATGTTTTTTTGCATTTTCATGACCCATGATCTATCACATGCTTTTTGTTTAGTGTGTGCTGATGGATTTGTTAGTAGCGCCTACTCTTGTGTTTGGCAGTAGTATATATCTGAGTTGTTTCTCTAGCATGGGTTTTTAAGTTGGGCTTTTAAATTTAGTATGCTTTTTTAGTTGCATTTTTGTTCATGATGTATAGTTTTGTTTTTCTCCCAACTTTTCTTAAATTGGTTTCAAAATCCTGCTTAGTTGGTTCCAAAATACTACAGAGTTGGTTCCAAAATACTACCGTTTTTTGCTCATGATGGATAAATTGTTTCTTCCAACTTGTTTAAATTGGTTCAAAATCCTGCTTAGTTGGTTCCAAAATACCACCTACTTGGTTTTGCTCATGATTCCAACTTTCTTAATTTGGTTCAAAATCCTACTTATGCTTGATTTTTTAGTTGCTTTGTTTTTTGTGATGGTTAAGTTGTGTGTTCCATCATGCTTAAATTGGTTCCAAAAACTACCTAGGTGGTTCATGTTTTTTAGAACCTTTTTGATTTTCCATGTTTTTAAAAGTTTCTTGCCCATGAAATAGTTAAGTTGGTGTTTGCACCTTGCCCTTGCTGGTGTAGGCAAAGTCACTAGTTTGTATACTGCATATCTGCATACTCGTGATCTATCTACCATGCGTATGTTCTAGGGGGTGTATGTTTTTTCGATGATTTTTGTCCTTTTTGTTAGTGTGTGCCGATGTATTTTTGCTACTGCCCTACTTTGTTTTGGTAATCCAAATTCAAATCAAAATGCAGCATGATTACGCGCTAAGTTGTTACTTTAAGTACATGATGGTTTTTTGCATTTTTCATGACCCATGATCTATCACGCGCTTTTTTGTTTAGTGTGTGCCAATGGATTTGTTAGTGCCCCTACTCTTTGTGTTTGGCAGTAGTATATATCCGAGTTGTTTCTCTAGCATGGGTTTGTAAGTTGGGCTTTTAAATTCAGTAGTTTCTTTTTTAGTTGCTTTTGTGTACATGATGTATAGTTTGTTTTTCTCCCAACTTGCTTAAATTGGTTTCAAAATCCTGCTTAGTTGGTTCCAAAATACTACAGAGTTGGTTCCAAAATACCACCTACTTGTTTTTTGTGATGGTTAAGTTGTGTATTCCATCATGCTTAAGTTGGTTCCAAAATACTACCTAGGTGGTTCATGTGTTTTTAGAACCTTTTTTTGATTTTCCAGGTTTTTAAAAGTTGCTTGCCCATGAAATAGCTAAGTTGGTGTTTTGCAGCATGTTTAAGTTGGTTCTAAAAAGTATTCTTAAAAGTTTTCTAAATTGCATTCTGGGTATATACAAAATTGTTTTATATACTTTAGCTTTTTGTATACTGCATATCTATTTTTTCAGGAAGAAAATAGTGCTAAGCTGAGTTACTTTTGGGATTTTTTACAGGATAGAATATCACTAGGGACACATGGCTAAAGAAAATACCAAACGCGTCCGCCTGCGCTTACCGGAAGATAATGCAGAAGGGGGGAGCAAGCAAGTTCCTCATGATGTAGCCAAAGGAAAATCTATTGCGGTGAAGCCTACTCGGAAAAGGATTGTGGGTACGCTTTTTTTTCTTCCCTGTTAACAGAGGCTAAACCTTCTAACATTTTTTTAAGGACCAACACTGAATTTGCTTTTTTTGCTGAAAATTTCAATAGCTTGGAAGGAACCGCGCTTCACCCGCGAGGTTGTTTAAGTTGAACCAAATTTTGTCTCTAGAACAGAAAACTCTAATAGAAGAATGGGGATGGGGAGGGATGATAAATGTGCAGGCTAAGGAGATGCCGGTGGATCTAAGCATGTGGGTTCTGTCTTGCTTTGACCCCATACGGAACGAGCTTGCCATCCTAGGGAAGGGAACAATCCCAGTGAATGCAGATTCATGCACGGAAGTGTTTGGGATCCCGAACGAGGGGCAGCCTGTTTGTTATGAGATGGAGGCAGAAGCTATTGAGTTCTTCAAGAGATAATACAACATAGAGAGTGGTTCAGCACCGGAGTGGGCCGACTGGTGCAAAATGATAAAAAACATGGGTGGGGTGGCAGACTTAAAGTTCCTTTGTGCATATTTTGCCGGTGCAATAAGCTGTTTTGTATGCTCGACTACCGCTTCTAGTATCAGTCCAAGGTGCTATAGGTCCCTTGTTGATCTCAACCTATTTCGAAGGACCAATTTTTCCAAATTTGATGTTGACCAAATTTCCACACAAGTAAATAAGATGGGAGCAAAGAAAAAGTCTGTGTGCTGCTGCCTCCATCACCTCGTGGTAAAGTTGCTGAAAACAATTCCCCTCTTTCCTATTATTTTTTATGTGACAAATCAAATTTGTAACAGAGATAGTCATCCTATGCAGATCCTCTACCTTGATTCTCTGGAGGTTGACGAGGTGGTGCAATCTGAAGAAAAATGTCCAGTCCGGGCTGAAGCATGGAATGATAAACTAATACAAGTTGTCGCACGCAAGGATTCTAAAGGCAATGGAGACTTTGGGAAACTAAGAGTAAGCATTTACTCCTTTTTATTTTTTGTGTTCGATTTTTTTCATTCTTTTTTATCTCTAGTGACGCGTGGGTAGCCATGGACCATCTAACAAGTTTTTATTTATGTGTTTTGATGAAAATATAGCTGAAAGAAGGTGTTGGCGCAAACATAACTGATGGGATTTTTGTGGGGATGACAAGGACTGAAGATTTTGTTTCTTCAAAGTTTCCGCGGAGCTTTCCATATGAGGTGAACCTAGATTATTTTGCATTCACTAGTTTTTGCCCTCCAAATGTATGTTGTATACTACTGCAAAAAAGCAGGGACACTAACAATCGGCTAAGTTGTTTTCCTGTTACACCTAAGTTGGTTTCAGAAACTGCCTGACTTGGTTACTAAGTTTATTACTAAGTTGCTGACATAAACTGCCTAACTTGGTTTTAGTTACTTAATTTTTCTTAGTTTAAAAAATTGCTTTCTCATGATGGGTATGTTGTTGTATGCAGCATTCTTAAGTTGGATCTAAGTACTACTTAGTTGGTTCCTAATGTTTTATCAGAATGTTTTTTGATTTGAATTTTTCTTTTTTAAAAGTTGATTTCTCATGATGGGTATGTTGTTGTATGTAGCATGCTTAAGTTGTATCTAAGTAGTACTAAGTTGGTTCCTAATGTTTTATGAGAATGTTTTTGATTTGAATTTCCTTTTTAAAAAAGTTGCTTGCTCATGATGGGTATTTTTGTTGTATGCAGCATGCTTAAGTTGGATCTAAGTAGTACTAAGTTGGTCCCTTGGATGTTGGTTTTTAAAGTATCTTTTTTGTGTTTTTTCCTTTTTTCCATAGTGAGTTTATTTTTGTTTTCTCTTTTGCTTTTGGCAGAACAAAAGGAAGATTGTTGTTATGCTTGGGGAGTTATGCACGGACATATCAAACAGGCTTGGTGCTTTTGTGGTAGCTATTGGAACTATGGAAAGTGCAGAAAGTTCTAGCCATGCTCAGGCTAGAAGGAAGAGACAAAGGATTGATAGAGGCGACGGTGACGATGGGGATGACGAAGACAACGGCGACAACAATTGAAGATGATGATTCTGAAGACAGCAGCGACGGTGACGACGGGGAAGATGGCAATGATAAGGAAGATGAAGATGAAGAGGATAGGAATAACAATAATGGATTAGATAGGGAAGATGATCATGGGGGAGACCAGGGCGGTGACTTGCACAAGACACCGAGAAGATCTGCTAGGCTAACACCAACAAAGGGACACGATGGTCCTGCTAGCAACCTAAGAAAGAGATGCACTGATTCTAAAATCCATGCAGATGCCGGTGCAAACAGAAGCGCTGATTCACCTTCATTCTCCACGTGGAGTCCGTTCGCAGATCCGGGATTAATGGCAGCACCATCCCTTGCAAGTGTGCCTCCACTACAAACAGATCAGTTTGGAGGAGAGGAAGAAATACAGAAGCTAACAGCAGAGTGCTTCAAACTACAGAATTTAGACATAAGAGGTGATGTGCAGCAACATAGAAGGAGGAGACATAAAGTTGCGGTGCACTGTGGCCGCCCAGACCAGCCATGCTCACCAAACACCCCTGTCTGCGGCTCAACAAGCAATACAGCAAGCGCATTCCCTCCCGAGGTTGGCGAAACATGGCTAAAGCAAACTGCAAGTACACCACTGGCACGAGCAGGTACTCTAGATGGAGGAGCAACCAGCAGCAGGAAGCAGGAGGCCACGCGTGAAACTTGTCCACCACCGGCACCAAAATCATATCCATTGGTTGAAAAGAGATTATGGCAGGAAAGATTGAATCAAGCTTGTGATGCACCATCTTTTGATCTTGGTTTGGATAGCCCAGAGAAGGATGAAAACATGGGACTCAACAATGCTTCAAACCTCCCACAGTCAGTTATAACCCCTGTAAACTTGGATTCTAAAAGGTTCAATTATGACGATGATTGGGATGACCAGACTTGGAGAGAAGTTGTATCTGCTGTTGAAGGAGTAGAAAGGGAGAAAGGCATCCAAGAAACTGTGGTTAGTCAACAAGCTGACACTGGTTTTGACACACAAGCAGAGCGTCCGCAAGTTCAGGGAACTAGTCCTGTGGTTAGAGAGCATCCTGATGCTGGTTTGAACACACCATCAAGGGCAGGGATTGGGTCCACATTCAACACTGATGCATCTGGCAGTACTACAGCAGCAGAGCGTCTTCAAGTATAGGGAAGGAGGATTGTTAGGCAGGGACCTTGCATGAAATCCCCTTACTTCTCGTATGTTGACAAAAGGGTTTTTACGTGCTTTGCCGATGTGAAAGATACATACAACGCAGTTACTGCACATGGAAAAAGAGCTGGGAGGGGGAAAGATGTTGACAAGACCCTAATTATTGTCATCTATGACAAGTTTTTCGTTTCTCTAAGAGATATAGCCAACTCAATGTTGCCAGGCGGGTGGGTGTAGAACACTGTAATGGAACTCGTAATCGAATCCATAATACTATGGAAACTTAAGAAGATAAAGAATCTCGTCATGCTTTTGAGGGTTTCGGTAAATATACTCCACACAACTTCTTTCTAGTTTAACTTGCTTACATTGGTCATTAAGTTGTAATTTTTTCAGAATTCATTTAAGTTGTGCACTTTTTTCCTTACTAAGTCGTATACTGAAATCCATCAAGTTGGTTTCTTAACTTTGTTCAAAATCCTCCTTAGTTGGTTCATCCTATTGATAGTTGCTTATTTTACGATGGTAAGTTGTTGCTTGCGACATGCTTAAGTTTGTTTATAATTCTACCTAGTTGGTTTCTGATCTTTTTAAAATGCTTAAGATTTGTCTTTTTATTTTCTTAGTTGCTTATAAGTTTATAAGTTGGTTTCATGATGGTTCTAAGTTGGTTATTGAAACTGCCTAAGTTGGTTTTACTGTTTTTGTTTCCTTTGGGTTTTTTGCCTTACCTTCAAAGATGGCTAAGTTTGGTTACTGCTTTATTTTTTTGCAGTCTCTTCTGAAAGATCTGGATTATAACAAAAGAGAGCTAAAAAAGCATTTTGGAAAAGTTCCTGCCCATCTTGCCAGGAAAGACAGTGTAAGTACTTATTCTCCATTTTTTAGCTCGTATTCGCAACTTTCATTTTTTTAACAACCAAAGTTTTTAAACTTTGCAAAACACGGGTCCCGCTCCTTGTAATTGAAAATCTGTCACCCGACGCGCCAGTCGCCGTCAATCACTACTGGCTTTTTGTCATTAACTTAAGGGACAAAAGATTTGAGGTCCTCGATTCCATAAGGTCTTTGGAAGACAAGACGCAGCACAAGTTGAGGAAATAGTCGCTAGACTTTATGGCAAGAGAACTATTCAAGCTCAGCAATACAGATCGCGACATTCAAAGTTGAAGATATCAACCCTCCAAAGCAGTCATCAAAGTGAGAACAACAACATAGTTTCTGGTTATGCAGTAACTTTTTTATTTTTTTGAGTTATGTTTTGCCTTTATGTTTTTTTGCACACTGAATATACTGTTTTCTCACTAAATTTTGGTTACTGAAATATGCTACAGTTTGTGTACTTTTTTTGGCTCTATACTAAAGTTGCACTCGTACAGCTGTTGGAGATATGCCCTAGAGGCAATAATAAATGTAGTTATTATTATATCTTTGTGTTTATGATAAATGTTTACATTCATGCTATAATAGTATTAACAAGGAAACATTAATACTTGTGTGATTTGTAAACTTAATTTGAAGTCCCTAGTATAGCCTCTATACTTCACTAGCTTGTTGGTTGATTAATGATTGTGGTTTCCCTATCATGAAAATTGAGATGTTATCAACAACAAGATCATATCGTTAGGAGAATGATATGGTGGACATACTCCTATAGATAAGCGTAGCATAAAGATCAAGTCATTTCAATAGTTCAATTGCTATATGCTTTCTGATACATAGTAACCTAATTCCTTCGACCATGAGATCATGCATATCACCTTTAGCGGATGGATGCTTTGATGACATCAAACACCACACCGTGAATCGGGTGGCTATAAAGATGGCATTGAGTGTTCGGAAGTATTGGTTGAAACACATGGATCAAGAGTGGGATTTGTCCATCCATATGACGGATAGATATACTCTGGCCCTCTCGATGGAATTTCATCCAATTAGCTTGCAAGCATGTGACTGCCTCGCAAGGGATAACATATCACGGGAACGAGAAAAGAGTACTTATCGAACGAGGTTGAACTAGGTATGCAGAGATACCGACGATCATAACCTCGGATAAGTAAACTATCGTGAGACAAAGGGAAATTGGTATCGTATGTAAGTGGTTCATTCGATCGCAAAGTAATCGTAGAAATATGTGGGAGCCATATGAATTTCCAGATTCCTCTATTGGTTATTGTTCGGAGAAGTGTCTCGATCATGTCCACATAATTCACGAACCGTAGGCAGACACACTTAAGGATTCGACGTTGTTTTGAGTAGTTATGGTATTATGAGAAAGAGACCGAATGTTGTTCGGAGTCTTGGATGGGATCCGGATATCACGAGGTGATCCGGAATGGTCCGGAGAATAAGATTCATATAAGGAAAGTCCCGTTTCGGAGTTCGGGAATGATTCCGGTGTTTTCATGGAATGTTCTAGAAGGTTCCTAATGTCCGCACTGGGGAAGGGGTATATGAATGTGTCATTACATGTTGGAATGATTGCATCATGTACTAAGTGTTCTTGTTGTTCCAAATAAAGGATTAAATTGAATCCTAAAACTGAAAAGTCAAATGGCCAGTTTGAAAGTCAAACGGCTAAAACAGGAAACTGTGGAAACAAGCAAGAGGAGGTTGAAACCAACTTGAGGAGGAGTCCCTCCTCTCCAAGCCGCGCCACCAAGGCCGACTTGGGAGGGACTCCTCCCTTGGCCGCCCCTCCCACCTATAAAAGGAGGGGGCCTCCTCTAGACACACAAGTTCCTATCCTCTAATCTAAATCCTAGCCCTAGACTCCGGTTTAGAGCCGCTTTGGTTTAGAGCTTCTAATTGCCCTAGCTCGATTAGAGCCTTCTAATTGGTGTGTCTAAACCCTAGACCACTAATAGCTCTCTCATACTCCACCATACTGCCTCCGGCTTAAGGCGGGATCTCCCCTCTACTTCCTGACCACGCCACAGCCGGAATCGCGAGGAGAGTGCTACAACCTCCGTCACCGCCGAACAAGGAGAGGAAGGTCTTCGCCGAGTGCCGAACGTGACCGATCAAGGAAGCGCAGCCGAACGTTAGGAAGGATCGCCTACACGATCTTGAGACAGGAAGAGTACGACTACATCACCCACGAGAATCCGCCTCGTTAAACACTTTGGAATCTTCAAGGTAAGTTATTCCATCGACTGCTGCTACAATCTAGTAGATAGATCTTGGCTTGTTTGTTTGTATGCGATAGAATTTTTTTTCCATGCTACGAAACCCTACTGGTATCGTGAGTCTATATGTAGATCACAGACGAGTAGAACACAATGGTCATTGTGGGCGTTGATGCTTTATTGTCGATTGCTTCTTGTGTACTTTGCATCTTGCGGTATGTTGGGATGAAGGCCCGGCTAACCTTACATGACATCGCTCATGAGACTTGCTCCACGCTTGACATGCAACTTGTATTGCATAAGTGGCTTTATGGTGTTCGCTTTCTCCTAGCATAGTTAAGATCCAATTTACAACGGGTGATCAACAATGCTAGTATCAATGTTGTGGTTCTTGTTCGTAAGTTAGAACGACACTTATTGAAAGCCCCAAACCACGTAAAATATGCAAAGAAAGTAGAGGTGTCTAACTTGTTTTGCAGGTGTGCTGATGTGATATGTGCATGATTGTGATTATATTTGATGTATGCAATGTTCCTTATTGTAAGTTGGCAACCGGCTGGAGCCATATGGTTGTCTTTAATTTATGTTAAGACCCGCGTGTCTATTCAAAGTAGTTGTAATAGTTGAAGCTGGTGGACGACAACCTTGGAGAAGCCGCCATTGACCTTGATGCAATGCGGTGATGATGGAGATCATGTTCGCGCTTGAAGATGGAGATCGGAAGCACAAAGCAGAAAGGCCATATCATATCACATATTATTGAATTGCATGTGATGTTAATCCTTTATGCATCTTGTATTGCTTAGTAGACGACGGTAGCATTATAAGATGATCCCTCATGCACATGAATTTCAAGTCATAATGTGTTCACTTAGTTAGCACCGTGCTAAAGCTTGTTGTTTCAAGCACCACGTGATGATCGGGTGTGTTAGATTCGCAAGTGTATACAACGTGAGCAAGTTTTATTTGCTCATGCGAAAACTAAGGTTTGATCTTGATGAGCCTAGCATGTACAGACATGGTCTCGGAACACGGATCACCGAAAGGTAAAGCATGAATCATATAGTAGATATGATGAACATGACGATTGTTCGCCATTGAAACTATATCAACTCTCGTGATGATCGGTGTTGATGTAGTGGATTTGGTTCGTGTGATCACTAAAACAATGTGAGGGATGTTGTTTTGAGTGGGAGTTCACCTAGTTTAATTTCATTAATTAATTTGAACTCAATTTGTCATAAACTTAGTCTAAACTATTGCAAATATGTTGTAGATCAATGGCAGCCCCTACCATCAATTTTAATGCTCCTAGAGAAAGAAAAGTTGAAAACAATGGAAGCAACTTTATGGATTGGTTCCGCAATTTGAGGATTATCCTCACACCGGTAATTTGACCTATGTGCCGGATGCACTGGTAACCCACCGCTGCTGATGTCCGATGAAGTAAAGAATGCTAACCTCGCCTAAGAATCAAGATCTATAGTTCGGTGCTATCTTGTATGGTTTGGAATCGAGCTCGTAAAAGGTTTGAAGAGTCGACCATATGATATTGTCGAGGATCTCAAATTGATTTTTGAGACTCATGCGGCAATTGAAAGCTATGAGGCTTCAAAAGTTCTTTAACCGCAAGATGGAAGAAGGCAGCTCCGCTGAGCATGTGCTTAAGATGTCCGGGCAAAACAAACTTCAAAGCTTGGGTATAGTGATTCCTAATGCTTTGGGGATTTACCGTGTCCTCCAATCACTACCACCAAGTTACAAGAACTTTGTGATGAACTACAACATGCGTAACATGAACAAGACGCTGCCGTAACTCTTGCCATGTTGAAATCTGCAGAAGTGGAGATCAAGAAAGAGCATCAAGTGTTGTTGGTCAATAAGACCACCAAATTCAAGAAAGGCAAGTCTAAGCAAAGGACACTTCAAGAAGGGTGGTAAGAAAGTTACCACGGCGAAGAAGACCAAGGCTGGACCCAAGCCCGACATCGAGTGCTTTTACCGCAAGGGAGAAGGTCACCGAAGCGGAATTGCCCAAAGTACTTGGCGGATCTCAAGAACGGCAACATCAAGAAGAAAGGTATATTTGATATACATGTTATTGATGTGTATCTCACTAGTACTGTAGTGGTGCTCGGTATTTGATATCGGTTCGGTTGCTCATATTTGTAACTCAAACAAAATGCCGTAATAAACGGAAGCTAGCGAAGAACGAGGTGACGATGCGCTGGGAAACGGATCAAAGGTTGATGTGATCGGTCGGCACGCTACCCCTTCATCTACCATCGGATTAGTTTTATACTTAAATAATTGTTATTTAGTGCCCGTGTTGAGCATGAACATTATATCGGATCTTGTTTATTGTAGACGGTTACTTGTTTAAGCCGAGAATAATGGTTGTTCGATTTATATGAGTAATATGTTTTATGCACATGCACCTTTGATAGATGGTCTATTCTTATTGAATCTCGATAGTGGAAATACACATATCAACAACATTGAGGCTAAACGCTTGAAATCAAGAGATAATTCGACCTATATGTGGCAATCGCTGCCTTGGTCACATTGGAGTGAAGCATATGAAGAAACTCCATTCGATGGACTTCTTGAATCACTTGATTTTGAATCACTTGAAAGATGCTAAGCATGTCCGATGGGAAAAATGACTAAGACTCCATTTTCAGTATGATGGAGCTACGGACTTATTGGAAATCATACATACCGATGTGTGTGGTCCAATGAGTGTAGCATCGCCGGTGGTTATCGTTATGTTCTTACCTTCACGGATGACTTGAGTAGATATGGGTATATCTATTTCATGAAACATAAATCCAAACTTTCGAGAAGTTTAAGGAGTTTCAAAGTGAGGTAGAAAATCAACGTAACAAGAAGATTAAATTTCTACGCTCGATCGTGGAGGTGAATATCTAAGTTACGAGTTTGGCAGCATTTGAAGAAATGCGGAATACTTTCAGCTTGACACCGCCGAACACCACAACAGAACGGTGTGTCCGAACGTCAGAATCAAACTCTCTTAGATATGGTTCGCTCTATGATGTCACTTACAGATTTACCGCTATCATTTTGGGGTTATGCATTAGAAACAATAGCCGCATTCACTTTAAATAGGGCACCGCCTAAACCGCTGAAACGACACCGTATGAATTATGGTTTGGGAAGAAACCTAAATTGTCGCTCCTTAAAGTTTGGGGATGCGAAGCCTATGTAAAGAAGTTACAGACAAGCTTGAACCCAAAGGAAAATGCGCCTTCATAGGATACCAAGGAAACTATTGGGTATACCTTCTATCATAGATCCGAAGGCAAAATCTTCGTTAAGAATGGATCCTTTCTAGAGAAGGAATTTATCTCGAAAGAAGTGACCGAAGGAAAGTAGAACTCGACGAGGTTGTCGAACCTTCTCTCGAATTAAGTAGTAGCGCAAAGACCGAAGAAGTTCTGTGGTGCCCGCACCAATAAGAGAGGAAGCTAATGATGGTGATCATGAAACTTCGCTGAAGTTACAGAGCCCTGAGGTCAACGAGAACTCGACCACCTGCATTGGTATGATCCCGTTATGACTGTCATGTTGGTGGACAACACCGATGACCCCGAGACATATGAGGAAGCGATGATGAGCCCAGATTCCAATAAATGGCAAGAAGCCATGAAATCCGAGATTGGATCCATGTACGAAAAACCAAGTATGGACTTTGGCGGACTTACGGATGGCCGAAAGGTCACGAGAACAAATGGATTTTCAAGAAGAAAACAGATGTTGATGGTAATGTTATCGTTTATAAAGCTCGACTTGTCGCAAAAGGGTTTCGACAAATTCAAGGAGTTGACTACGATGAGACTTTTCTCACCAGAGCGGTTAAAGTCTGGAGGATTATGTTAGCAATCGCATATTATGATTATGAGATATGGCGATGGATGTCAAAAAAGATTCCTCAATGGAGATATTGATGAAGAGTTGTATATGATGCAACCCAAAGGTTTTGTCGATCCTAAAGATGCTAACAAGGTATGCAAACTTCAACGGTCCATCTATGGATTGAAGCAAGCATCCCGGTTGGAATCAACGCTTTGATAAGGTGATCAAAAGTTTTGGTTTTATACAAACTTATGGAGAAGCTTGTATTTACAAGAAAGTGAGTGGGAGCTCAGAGCATTCTTAATACTATATGTGGATGACATATTGTTGATTGGGAATGATGTAGACCTTCTTAATAGTGTCAAGGAATATTTGAACAATAGTTTTTCAATGAAGGATCTTGGCGGCAAAGCTTACATATTAGGCATAGAGATTTATAGAGATAGATCAAACGCCAAATATCATTGTCACAGAGTACATATTTGGACAAAGTTCTAAAGAGGTTTGAATGGAAGAAAGCAAGAAAGGGTTCTGCCCATGTTGCTCAATACGACCTTGAGTAAAACTCAAAGTCCGACATCTAAGAAGATAGAGAAAGGATGAGTAAAACTCCCTATGCCTCACCCATAGGATCTCTAATGTATGCCATGCTATGTACTAGACCCGACATTGCATATGTCGTTAGTTTAACTAGCAGATATCAAAGTGATCCAGAGTGGATCATTGACACGGTCAAAAACATCCTTAAGTACTTGAGAAGAACTAAGGATATGGTTCTTTCTTATGGAGGTGATGAACACTCGTTGTTAATGGTTACACCGATGTTAGTTGGAACACCGATCCGGATGATTCTAAATCACAACTGGATAATGATTTATTTTGAATGGTGCAAAAGCTTAATGGAGGAGTGCAAAGCAAAGCGTTGTGGCGAGATCTTCAACTGAATCGGAATACATGGTCGCTTGAGGCTTCACAAGAAGCGATATGGATGAAAGAGTTCATTACAGAGCTGGGTGGTTCCTAGTGCCTGGACCCAATGTCTATCTATCGTGATAACATGGGCGCCATAGCCAATGCGCAAGAACCAAGGTCACACAAGAAGTCAAGACATCAAGTCGCTGCTTTCACGCTATTCGAGAACATATCCATGATGGGGATATAAAGATTTGCAAAGTACACACAGATCTGAATGTGGCGGATCCGTTGACTAAACCTCTCCCGAGGGCAAAACATGACCAACACCAAACTGCCATGGGTGTTCGGTATATTACCATGTAATCTAGATTAGATGACTCTAGTGCAAGTGGGAGACTGTTGGAGATATGCCCTAGAGGCAATAATAAATGTAGTTATTATTATATCTTTGTGTTTATGATAAATGTTTACATTCATGCTATAATAGTATTAACAAGGAAACATTAATACTTGTGTGATTTGTAAACTTAATTTGAAGTCCCTAGTATAGCCTCTATACTTCACTAGCTTGTTGGTTGATTAATGATTGTGGTTTCCTATCATGAACATTGAGATGTTATCAACAACAAGATCATATCGTTAGGAGAATGATATGGTGGACATACTCCTATAGATAAGCGTAGCATAAAGATCAAGTCATTTCAATAGTTCAATTGCTATATGCTTTCCGATACATAGTAACCTAATTCCTTCGACCATGAGATCATGCATATCACCTTTACCGGATGGATGCTTTGATGACATCAAACACCACACCGTGAATCGGGTGGCTATAAAGGTGGCATTGAGTGTTCGGAAAGTATTGGTTGAAACACATGGATCAAGAGGGATTTGTTCATCCATATGACGGATAGATATACTCGGGCCCTCTCGGAATGTCATCCAATTAGCTTGCAAGCATGTGACCTGCTCACAAGGGATCACATATCACGGGAACGAGAAAAGAGTACTTATCGGTAAACGAGGTTGAACTAGGTATGCAGAGATACCGACGATCATAACCTCGGATAAGTAAACTATCGTGAGACAAAGGGAAATTGGTATCGTATGTAAGTGGTTCATTCGATCGCAAAGTAATCATAGAAATATGTGGGAGCCATATGAATTTCCAGATTCCTATTGGTTATTGTTCGAGAAGTGTCTCGATCATGTCCGCATAATTCACGAACCATAGGGAGACACACTTAAGGATTCGACGTTGTTTTGAGTAGTTATGGTATTATGAGAAAGAGACCGAATGTTGTTCGGAGTCTTGGATGGGATCCGGATATCACGAGGTGATCCGGAATGGTCCGGAGAATAAGATTCATATAAGGAAAGTCCCGTTTCGGAGTTCGGAAATGATTCCGGTGTTTTCATCGGCATGTTCTAGAAGGTTCCGGAATGTCCGACACTCCGGGAGGGGGAGGGGTACATGAATGTGTCATTACATGTTGGAATGATTGCATCATGTACTAAGTGTTCTTGCTGTTCCAAATAAAGGATTAAATTGAATCCTAAAACAGAAAAGTCAAATGGCCAGTTTGAAAGTCAAACGGCTAAAACAGGAAACTGTGGGAAACAAGCAAGAGGTGGTTGAAACCAACTTGGAGGAGGAGTCCTCCTCTCCAAGCTTGCCACCCAAGGCCGACTTGGGAGGGACTCCTCCCTTGGCCGCCCCTCCCACCTATAAAAGGAGGGGCAGGGCCTCCTCCTCTAGACACACAAGTTCCTATCCTCTAATCTAAATCCTAGCCCTAGACTCCGGTTTAGAGCCGCTTTGGTTTAGAGCTTCTAATTGACCTAGCCTTCGGATTAGAGCCTTCTAATTGGTGTGTCTAAACCCTAGACCACTAATAGCTCTCTCTCATACTCCACCATACTCATTCCGGCTTAAGGAAGCCTGGATCTCCCTCTACTTCGGTACCACGCCGTTGTCAGCGGAATCGCGAGGAGAGTGCTACAACCTCCGCTGCCTGCTGGAACAAGGGAGAGGAAGGTCTTCGTCGAGTGCCGAACGTGTGACCGACTGCGGAAGCGCTGCCGGAACGCAGCGCCGGAAGGATCGTCTACACGATCTTGAGATCGGGAAGAGTACGACTACATCACCCACGAGAATCCGCTCTCGTTAAACACTTTGGAATCTTCGAAGGTAAGTTATTCCATCGACTCGTTGCTACAATCTAGTAGATAGATCTTGGCTTGTTTGTTTGTATGCGATAGAAAATTTTTGTTTTCCATGCTACGAAACCCTACAACAGCTACTGGGTTTTTCCTAAAGTTGGTTACTGCATATACTAAAGTTGTGCATACTGTTGGATATAAGTTGTGTTATTAAAATAGACTAAGTTGTGTACTGTTACTAATGTTTTTTTACTTAAGTTTTTATACTGAAAGTAGCTTGCAAAAGGTTCTGTTTTCACATCAAAAAATGAACTTGAATCCTAAAAACCATTATGTTGGATCCTATGATCCATTAAGTTGGTTTAACACAATGCTTAAGTTGCTTTTTATATTGAACATGTAAATGGATACTCATGGATAATTAGGTTTCTTATGGATTTTCATGTACAACAACATGGTTAGAGTTTCCTTGATTCTCTAGTGTTTATTTAGTTGTTCTCAAAACATAGTAAAGTTGTTTTCCAGTTTACAATAAACAACTTAACTAACACCTTTTTTCGTTAATTTCTCTATTCATTGCAGCAACGAATGCGAAATTTGCACCTTATTCAACGCTGAGCACTGGAATGGTAGGAGTCTTCCCAAATATGATTCATCACATGTGCCAAACATTAGGAAGCTACAGACTCATACATGGGTCTCTTCTACAAAGAACACTAGCAACTGGAAAACCATCCTCAAACTGAAATAAAGGTATATGATCAAAAAGAAAATCAAATTACATATTTGCACTACTTTTGGCCCAACCTAAAAGTACAAGTAGCGGCGTTATGTCCAGGGCGATTGCACACGGTACATAGAATGATTTTTTTTGCTTGCAACTCAATATCAGATGGTATTCTCCCTTTCTTCCGACCTTTAGTGTTAGACCTGGGAGGATTTAGAACTACAAATTCTTCTCTATTTGGTGCAACCACATAACCTGCTTCGGGCTGGGGACCTGATGTTGGTGCATAGCGCACATTAGGGGCCGAGGAAGTTGCACGTTGCACTTTAGGAGCTGGTGTTTACTGCTGCACATTAAGAGCTGGTGTTTGCTGCTGCACAGTAGGAGCTGGTGTTTGCTGTTGCACATTTGGTGCTTCTGTTTGTTGTTGCACATTGGGAATTTCTATTTGGTGCTGCACATTAGAGTTGACATTTGTTTTGGTTGCTTTCTTCTTCCAAACTTTGTTCAGTTGTGCAAACTCTGTTTTCATCTCCCTAATGTGTCTACGGGCAATGGCTTCCGCTTGATCTGATTCACTAAGGACCTTAGACATTTGCACAAATGATTTTGACAAGTTCACAAATCGTAGTTTCTGCCGGGACACTTCAGGCATCACATCATCTTGTACTGGATATGTAGGAAACGGTGCATCCTCAATTGCTTGCCGAGTCCACCTTTTTAGTACGAACCTATCTGGTATTGCATCAATTCCTATGTGAGTAAACACTTTTATTACATGGCGGCAAAGAATACCATCGCGTTTGATCTTGCAACAATCGCAGTTGAAATGTCCACCATTAGCATTTACCATGTAGTTCCTAGACCCATAAGGATAGCACTTGACATTGTTAGGAACCAACAAGTACATGTTCTGGCCTGGTGTTTGCACGGTGTAACGGCCAATAAGTTCAAATTCTAGTCTGAACCGTAGGTAGATGTCCCGAGTATAAACATCCAACGCATGCTTCTCTGTTGGGAATGGGGACCATGGCTTCACCTCTAGCTCATCCGTCCGATAATCATTGTTGCCTTTCCTGCCCAAAATCTTCCCCTGGATATTCTCATATTGCCTAACAAAGTGCTTAATTGAATTCTGGGGGTTTATGTCACGCTTTAGAACTGCATTGAAACCTTCACTCCTCTGAGTTGACTGCAGAAATGGGAAGAAGCACTCCATTAAGTATCATGGAACCCATGTATGAGGATTCTTCTTTAACGAAACAAAAGTCTCATTTTCCGACAATTCCCACTTTGCGATCAGTTCAGTCCAACTTGCTTCAAACTCTTCAACAGACATGCATTTATCAATGCATTCATTGAAATCATTAGCTAGACCAGGATGCCGCCCTAGGAACGAACCCAGCTTCTCATTAGCATTTTTCATGACGTGTCAACGACAGTTTCTGTGCCAACTCTCAGGTAAGATGTCTGAAATCGCTCTCGCCATAGCCCAGTCATGATCTGTGATAATATTGTCTGGATGTACACCATGCATGGCTTCAAGGAACTCCCTAAGTATCCACTTAAAACTTTCTTCCCTCTCATCTCTAATGAAACCGCATCCAAGCATAAATGTTTTCCCATGTCTGTTTATTCCAATGAACGGAGAAAAGGGCATGTTGAAGCGATTTGTACAGAAAGTTGTGTCGAACGACACACTATCATGGTATGCCTTTACGTAAGATTTCCTTGCAACACTGTCAACCCAGAATATATTTTCTACTCTGTTCTCTACATCAAAAGAGAATTTGAAGTAAAACTCCGGGTCTTTTTGCTGCAACTCCTTGAAGTATTCGAGTGTTTCACCAATGTCAAGCTCCCTGTTTTCATTCCTGAATTTGGACCGCGTGTTTGATATTGTCTTGGGTCCATATGGGACAAAATCATCTTCGCCATAAAATTCAGACATAACCTCCATCATGCGCCCTACACACATGCAAAAACAAAAAAACTAGGCATCATGAGTAATCAGAAGTAATCATTAGGAACCAACTAAAGTAGTTTTCAGAACCAACTTAAGCATGATGCAGACACCAACTTAAGTATCATTGGAAGCAACTAGAAAATAAATAAAAATAAAACATTTAAAAATATTAGGAAAACACCTTAGTACTTTTTAAAATTCAACTTAAACATGTGCAAGCACCAACTTTACCATCACTAGTAAGCAACTTAAAAATCCCTGAACACAAAAGCAACATTTAGTTTTCAGAAACAACTTAAGCATGATGCAGACACCAACTTAAGCATCATTGGAAGCAACTAGAAAATAAAATAAAATAAAACATTCAAAAAACATTAGGAAAACACCTTAGTACTTTTTAAAATTAAACTTAAACATGTGCAAGCACCAACTTTACCATCACTAGTAAGCAACTTAAAATCCTGAACACAGAAGCAACATCATGTGGCAGTTAGCTTATTTTTTTAAAAAGCAATTGGGTTTAAAAAAACACACATGTTTCTAAGTTGCAGTTATGTAGGCACCTCGAGAATTCCTTTTCATCACTGGGAATGCCCCTGTGTGATCTCAAGTACTTTGTGAGAGATGGCTTCACAATCATGGGATGGTTATGCTCAGCAACAAAATAGGTCACCTCCCACTTGTTATTAATCAATTTGACAAACATCCTAGCTGGGCATTTTGTTTGCTTGATCATTTCCCTCTTGCGCTTAACTCCAAGCCTGCTACTACTTTTTGTTCTTGATGGTACACCTTGTCCATCTTCTGCACCGTCACCATCTAGATGAATAGGGATGACATCTTCAACCACGGTCATTTTTTTCTCATTGCTATTCTTCTTCTGATTTTGGCCTACGATACTTGTTACACACAAATTGTTGTTTCTCAAGTGTGTTTGTGTTCCTATCTCTCTTCGAAGTATTAGCCTTTATTGAGAAACCAAGCTTCAGAGCATAAGCATTGTAATGATCTCTTGCCATCAAAATCGAGTCAAACCTCATCCCAAGGAAGGGTTCCTGCGGGCTGGATGCAACTTCCTCATTCATACCAGCAGCACCTTTCACTAAGTTAGGGTAAGTGGTTGATTCTATATGAAGAGCAGCTGCATCCAAGCTGTGGTTGGCGGCAGCGGGCGGTGGACCATTGTGATGCGGGGCCCTGCCACTGTGTTCAAAAGAATCACCACCCACCACACCTTGCTCATGCACCATTGGGTCTGGAGATTCTCCAACAACATTGGGAACAAAATCTGCTGCGGGAGGCTGAGTACAAAACTGAGGCTCATTAACATTGTCATCTTCTACAGGGGGCATTCAGATCCAAACCAGACATCCTGCAAAAACATAACAAAAACAACTATTTTTTTGGGTTACTGTGATTTTTTCATGCACAAAGAACCAACTTAGTAATTTTGATTCATCTAAAACCAAAAATTACTATGATTTTTGCATGCATAAAGAACTAACTTAGTAAAGTTTCCATGATCAACATAGGTATGTAAAAAAGAAGCAACTTAGGCAGTTTGTTTGATCAATTTTTTAGTTATATTTTTGCTGAATTCAAAACTATGATTTTTTTGCACAACAAAAGCAACTTAGGAAGTTTTAAGTAAGCAACATAGGTGTATTTTTGCTGAAAAGCAACTACAGAAGTTGCTTTCTTTATGTCATCTATACTAATATGTTTTTGCTGTGATTTTTGGTGAAAGAAACTACAGTTAGTTTCTTTCTGTCATCTGTACTGATATGTTTCCATATATTCTTTTCGTAGATCGAGTTTCCACCGCAAACAAGAACAGGACATCCACACGACAAAAGGTCATCAACACATAAAAATCTCCTTTTTCCTGTTGACCATGATGCTTTTCTTTTTGTTTACTGAATCAAAACATACTGTTTCTACCCGCAACTACTTTGTTGTCTAAGGTTTTTGCCGGGGAAGACTTTTTGGAACTACCCCCTGGGGTTCCTATGGGCAGGCTTTTGTCCGTGTACTGTAATTGTTGTCAAAGGTTTTACTGTGTTACTGTGTGGTATTACCAGCAACTACTTTGTTTCTAAGAGCATCTCCACTGCTGGTCGAACCTGTGGCAAATTTGGTCCATTTTTCACGGACCGAACTTGTTTTTCTGGTACGCCCATTCTCCCACCCGCGTACCCAGGCCGAGTCCCCAAGTTCGGCTAAAATTCATCAAATTAGGCGATTTTCATTAAGTTGGGCGAATATAGGCGGATTCCATCAAATTTAAACTAAACTAGTACATAAATAAACTAAAAAAAGGCCGTCGCCGGTGCCTTCACCGTCCTACATGCCTAAGTTGCCGTAGAACGACGTGTAGTCGGGGTCGGCTCGGCCGTCATCCTCGCCGCCATCGTTGCTGCCGCCGCGCTGGTTCGGGCGGATTCGCCGCTGTGGTCGCCAGACTCCATGGTAGGATGGGCCGCGCCTCGCTGCCGCTGCCCGTGACGAGAGGGCGCCGGTAGGCGAAGCTCACGCCCAGCGCCGATGTTGTGGAGCTGCTCGCCGCTGCGGCAGCGAGGATGCGCTGATGTTCGCCTAGTCCCTCCTGGACCATTCGAGGATGTCCGGCGAGGAGGGCTCGACCAGCGGCATCGGCGGCGTCAGCGGCAGCGTCGACATAAGCGGCGGCGCTTCACGGAGCGACTGCTCCAGCGCCATCTTCAAGGCGGCGTCCTCGGCCGGCGCCGAGTCTTCTGTCTTGGGGCGGCGTAGGTGCAGGTGGCCTCTTGGCGGCGTGGGCGCAGACGGCTCGTTGATGACGATGTCGCGCGCGTGTGTGCGGCGGTGAGCGCGCCGGCGAGACAACCTCGCGCTTCACGGCTGTCGGCGTGCGTAGCGGTGCGCTGTCGGAAGAGTGGGACGGCGAAGCGGAGGAGGACGAGCTCATGCTCGCCATCATCCTCGGCGCCCAGTTTGCCAGAGCACGCCGCCCCGTCCTGGCCGCCGGCGTCGGGTTGCGCGGGAAGCCGAGCCGCGGAATATTTCCGTGGTTGATGTCAAGACGGCGGCGAAGTGACGCCGGTGCGCGCTTCCACCAACGCCGGGCGCTCGCCGAAGTTTTTTGCGCGGCGGGGACTCGCTCGACGGCCTCGTGGCGGGCGAAGTTCTGGCGACACTCAAGAAGTGCGCCAGAGGAGAGGTCGCCGGTTCACCGCCGCAGGGTGTTCCATGCCGCGTACCATCAGACATCGTAGCAGCCCTCCGCATCGGCCCAGCGGATTGGGATGCCGCCGACGCTTAGCGTCCAGCCCGGAGGCATCCACGTGTCCAGCGGCGCCATGTACCCCGCCTCGTACAACATGCGCGCCTCCCAAGTTTGGAAGGTGCACCGGCCGAAGCTGTTGGCCGCAGCGCCATCGTCGGGGTATTGTTCGCCCATGGTGAGAGAAGAGGGAAGGGGAGAGCTCGCCGGAGTTGGGCTTGTGGGTCGGGGGAGATGAGAGAGAGTGTGAAGATCTTCGGCGATGGGTACAGCTTATAAAGGCCGGGGCTGGAGGCGAGGGCGGGAGGGGTGTAGCGGCGAGGGCCGGAAAAGTGGAAACGACGGGAACTTAGTGACCGTCGGTCCGTCGCGGGAGCCGAGGCGGCGACGGTGGCACCGTAATTCGGCGACGCGTGGCCGACGCATGGGCAGTTATTGCCCGGCGGTCGCCACGTGGTTCCGAGGATGATGACGACTTTTCGCCATCGACACGCGGTCCACGACGCTTTTTTTTTCGCCGATATCGCTGAGTCCGGCACCCTGTATGCATTCGAAACCTGGTTCGGGGTAGCCCGGACCAAAGTGAAGTAAACCATGAAAAAAGTCCTTGGGTACACGACTGGGCCGATTTTCGACGTCCGGACCAAAATTCGGCGTCCGGATCGGCCTCCTGGGTAAGCGAGTGGAGATGCTCTAAGTTGCAGATCACATCATATTTGCACTGATCTAGTCTAAGATTTTGCTGGACAAGATTTTTTATGTGTGCAAGTTGTTTTTGCTGCTAGCTGGGTTTGTGCACATCATTTGTGCAAAAAGATTTTGTCTTTTTTATGATGTATTTTTTGCTAGAAGCAACATCTGGATCTACATGCTAGAGGTAAGAGCAGAGAGGGGTAATTTTTTACCTTTCTTTTTGATTAGTGTCCTTCTCCTGGGGGTTCTGCGGGGGAGCTCACTATGGCTTCTAGCCTAGAGAGATCTGGAAGCAGAAGTTCTTCTGTTGCTGTTCTCATCCATGGAGATCTAGATAAAAGAAGACAGGGGAGGAGAGAAGGAGGGAGAGAGGAGTCGTGGGGGTGGGGGTGTGGGTGCCTGTATTGTCTTGCAGAAGAAGAAGATGACAGGTGGAGGGGGTCAGGAGGTGGGGGTCGGGGGGCAGCGTGCCAGGATTCCTGGGATTCTTGCGTTGTCCGTTTTTGTTCCCGCGTTGCTTTGTCCTATCGAGCACAGGGGGACGGGGCTTTGTCGTTTTCCGGAGGCTGGAACAGACTAACGAGCCCTCGGGGGCTTGCTAGCCGCGTCCAACTTTAAAAATGAAGTTGTTCTTTCATGATAAAAGTGTCCATACTAGTAGTGACATTTCAGTAAATCTAGATCCTGGAGAATGTGGTTCACCTCTTGGGTTGAAAAGTCAGAAGTCGGAGATACATCAACATAACAGAGAATGGAGTAGAAGTTTCAGATAATTTTTCAGAACAGAAACAAAGCAAACTCCCATATCCAAAAGAAAATTCCCAAATCAAATTAATCTCTTGTACTCCCTCCGGCCCGAATTACTGTTCGCAGCACAGTACAAATTAAATTTTGTCAAAAACTCCCTATTACACTCAAAACGTTTCAAATTTGGACTTCAATTTCAAGATTCAAATTCGGATCTTGTCTTCGTCTCCATCCGCTCTTTCCTCCAAGCAGTGTCGCCGTTCACAGATGCTCCCAAGGCCAGTCGCTGGTTCCCGCCGCCTGCCCACCGCAACAGTATCTTGTTGGGCTCCCACGGCCATGTACTCCCACACCATGTCCGCGAGAGTGATTGAGGTAGAACCCAGGGCCGCGATCGCCAGCAGTGCAGTGGTTCTCCGCGACCGCGACGCTTAGGCCCGCGGGAGCAGATCGAGGCAGAACCAGAGGGCCGCGATCGCCAGGAAGTGCAGTGGTTTGCCAGCAACCTGCGCCGACGCCAGGTCCGCGAGAGCAGTGTTAGGAATAGATGAGTTATATTTCTCTGGGGGCCAAAGGCCACAATATATAGTACAGGTACATGGCAAATATGCAGGAAGCCCCCTAACATATGGGGGAAATACAATATACAGATATATACATCTAACACCCCCCCTCAAACTCATGGTGGATCCACAACACTGAGTTTGGAGAGTAAGAAATCATGCTGCTCGGTCTCAGTGCCTTCGTGAAGAAGTCCACCAATCGTAAATCAAGGCACATATCAAGCGCAACAACTCGAGCCGCACTGAGCACGTGTATAGAAAGCATCAACACCAATATGCTTGGTAAGCTCATGCTTGACCGGATCACGGCAACACTAATAGCACTGCATCGCCGACAAACCAGACTGGGTGTGGTAATCGAGACCCCAAAATCCGCAAGTAACCACCGTAACAGGTCACCTCAGCAATAACAAGGCCATAGCACGCAACTCAGCCTCAACATTCGAACAGAAAACCGCTGTCTGTTTGTTCGTCTTTCCAAGAAATGAGCGAACCACCAAGAAACACAGTAAGCAGAAAGTGAACGACGATTCGAAGGATCACTCGCCCACGTAGCGTCCGAATAGCACCGAGCCGAGAGCTGAACGAGGAAAGAAAAGACGACGAGGTGATCGTACCACGAAGATAACGAAGAACACGAAGAAGATGACTATAGTGAACAAAGTGGTAGGAGCAAACAAACCGACTAATATGAACAGGATAAGAGATGTCGGACTAGTGACAAGAAGATAAACAAAGCTCCCAACAAGATGACGATAACGCGTCGGATCAGAAAGAGGATCACCATCAGTAAGTTGAAGCTTAACATTAAGCTCCATAGGGGTCTCAATAGTGCGCTCATCCCCAAGAGTAGCACGAGCAAGAAGATCCTGAATATACTTTTCCTGAGAGATGTAAAAGCCATCGGAAGTGGAGGAAACCTCAATCCCAATAAAGTATCGAAGAGGACCAAGGTCAGTCATAAGAAACTGATCACGAAGACGAGCCTTAACAAAGGCTATATACTCAGGATCATCACCGGTAATGATCATATCATCAACATAGAGAAGAAGAAGAGTGCGTCCATGAGGAGAAGTGTGAACAAACAACGCTGGATCATGAGCACTAGGGGAGAAACCAGCAGTTGTCACTACAGAAAAAGCGCCAAACCAGTGCACGAGGAGCCTGTTTGAGGCCATAAAGAGAACGTCAAGGCGACAAACCATCCCTCAGAACAGAGTACCCGTGGAGGAGGTCGCATAAACCTCCTCACTCAACTCACCATTGAGAAAGGCATTCAACATCAAGCTGGGACACGCACAGTGACGCAATGTATAACAAAGAAGAAGAATACGACAAGGGTCATATGAGCGACAGTGAGCAAAGGTCTCATCATAGTCACGACCATGCTCCCGCCGAAAACCACGAGCCACAAGACGCGCTTTATAGCGCCAAGCGATCCATCGAGCGAGTCTTAATCTTATAGACCCACTTACACGTGATAGGACTAACACCGGAGGAGGAGAAACAAGATCCCAGTGCCGGTCAAGGCCAGCAATCTCCTCGGCCATGGCCACCGCTATTCAGATGATGCTCAAAGATCCCGATAAGAGGTCGGCTTGAGGCAACAGAAAAGACCATACCGACTAGGAGAGTAACGGTTGGGGCACGACGTAACAGGACGAGTAGAGGGAAGATCATCGAGGAAGACGCACGTGAGACGACGATGAAGAAGAGGGAATAGAAGAGAAAGACTCCGGAGAACGAGGAGAACTAGGAGAGCTAGACGGAGAAGAAGAGGACGGTGTCGAAGAAGAGACATCAGGGGGGGAGATCCTGAAGAAGACATAATAGGGGTAGAAGGAGGTGTGTCAGGAAAGAGAAGAAAAGAGATATCTTCCACCGGGTAAGTACCAGCGGTGGGACGAGGATAGAAAGGACGCGTCTCATCAAAAGTAACATCACGAGAGATACGCATCCGACGACCAACACGGTCCCAACAGCGATAGCCCTTATGCTCATCACTGTGTCCGACGAAAACACTCAACAGACTGAGCGGTCAGTTTGGTGCGTTCGCGAGGAGCAAGTAGAACATAGCAAACACAACCAAAAAAGCGAAGCATGGAGTAATCTGGAGACTGTCCAGAGAGGCGCTCAAGAGGGATACCACCCTGCAAGGCAGCAGAAGGCTGAATATTGATGAGGTAAGCCGACGTAGCGACAAATTTCGTAAATGCGCGGGAGAGAAGAAGGAATCATCATAGCGAGTGGTCTCAAGAAGATGGCGATGCTTCAAAGAACGCCATTCGCATGTGCGCCAGACAGAGAATCGAGCAACAAAGGTTCTGTCAAGAAGAACACTCGCAACATCCGGGAGATATACTCACCAGCAGTAATCAAGACGAAACACATGGATGGGGATAGAATATTGAGTACGAACCATGGCCGCAAAACGCTGATATATGGAGAGCACCTCACGAGAGCGCATAAAATACAACCAAGGGTACCGAGAAAATCATCGATGAATAAAATATAGTAGCGATGGCCCCCTTCGCGAAAGGAGCCGGACCCCAAACATCGGAATGAACTAAATCAAAAGGTCGCTGAGATACGCACGCTTAGTAGGATAGGGAAGCTGAATCGCTTACCCAACCTACAGCCCGATAATGCAAAGACCCATCTCCGAGATGCACTAAGACCACGATGAACTAATGACGACAAAGTAGAGTCACAGAGGTGACCAAGACGATGATGCCACCGCTGAAAAGAGCTGGTAGTAGAGGCGACAACCGGAGAAGAATCAAGGATGAAGTGGCAGCGAAGGAACGAAGCCGCCTAACTCCCAAAGTCCTCAAGAATCACGCGCGAGGGCCGGCCCAACTGTGGCGGTGCGACGGTCCCAACAATACAAGAATCAAAGATCAAGAATGACACGACAACCGTGAGTCAAGAAGTCTAGCAGAGAACAGATTCATCTTAAGAAGAGGGATATGAAAGATATCAGGAACAAAAAAAGAAGAAGTAGAAAGGGTGCCCCGACTAGAAACAGGGAGAGAGGTACCATCAGCCATAAAAACACGGACAGGAGAAGGGAGAGAACAAAGAGCGATGACAAAGAAGACTCAAATGTCATATGAAAAGAAGCTCCGTAATCCAGATACCACGGAGACATACCCGATCGTAGAAGGTGGTGGTCGACAGGTCGGAAGAGTCACCATGTAACCAAAGAAGGTGCGTCGAAGAAGAGCTCAGAGAAGCGCATCACAAGACTTCGATAATGTCCCGATCGAGAGAGCCACCTGAAGACCCGAAGGAGCCGATCGTCCACGAGCCTGGTGCCGACGTAAACTGGGTCCTGTATAACAGTGGCCCAAGTGTGACCATCCTCAAGTGAAGAGCAAAGGACGAAGAGAACCACGACGACTCGACCACGAGCTCTTTGGCCGACTCGACCCGAGGTCCGGTGCTGTCGACCGACCGACCGGAGGAGTGGGTAGTATCGGCGCGGCGGTGCAGAGACCGCCGAGTCGAGGGAGCAGACGGCAAAGGAGAACCACGAGTAGCAAGCAGATGGAACCGCAAGAAGACCAAGACTACGTAAGACGGGTCTCCTCAGCCAAGCTCGATAACACCTCAGAGAGCGGAACACGACCACGAGCATTTAGCCGAGCACGCCGTGGCTCAAACTCCCGGGCCGAGACAGAACTCATAGATGCGGTGAAACTCCAAGTCCGAAAGACAATCTGGCAAAGACGAGCATGTGCCACAAACAATAGTACGGAGAGAATCAAGCCGACGCCAGATAGCAAAGACTGAGTATAAACTCATCAATAGTGGAATCCCTGTCAAGAGCATGCTCCCGACGAACCACAGACAGTAAAGAGCATCCCACTACCGAGATAGGCCGACGAAGATGGGCCCACCGAGCAGCAATGAGGGAGACTCATAAACTCAAAGAGATACCGCGTAACATCGAGGTGAGAACAAGAAGAAAGACGAGCATCCTCATCGACCCACCGAGTGTAGGCAATGAGCGTGGCGATAGGACTGAGATCGCAGAATATTTCTTGAACTTCGTGTCATAGGCAGAACAGCAATATCATCGCCTCGAGAAGCATCCTTGGCCTCCCGAGAAGCATCAAGAGAAGCACAATCGCCGGAGGCAGAGGATCCACAGAGTGAGGCACGGACATGTGAGACCTCGCCGGAGAGCACACCCCAAAGACGGAGACCGCGCATGTGAACGCGCATAAAGACAGCGAAATTAGAATAATTCGCGCCATCGAAGATCACCGGGCAGGGAGGAATCGCAACATAGCCCGATGCAGAAGACATAGCTCAATTTTTTTTGTCAACTCTCAGATATGACGAAAACGAATCTGGGCGCAGATCCAATCAGCGCCGGCCAGCAGGAACAACAGGGATTGCAACAGTGGCCGTGATTCCTCCGATCTGACAAAAATGAACTACAGCAGTGTTGCTGCAAGCCCACGTGAAGGAGCAGCCAGGCAGGTGGCCGGCAGGGGTGCTGCTGCGCCCGCGTGTGGAGGAGCAGGTGGCAGGACGTGGACCACGCAAGCAGCCGGACAACAGCAGCCGGTTCACGCGAAGCAATGGACAAAGCGGCGGCCGGTCACCGCCAGACAATGGACGCACGCCACGCGGCGTGGTGGCATCAGCGCGGCGTGGAGACGCCGCACGCCACGCCGCAGGTGGCGTGGAGGCCCGCAAGGCAAGGTAGATTGCTGCGCGTCGGGCAACGAGACGCGTTGGCGGAAAGCAGCACGAGGTCGGCGGACCGTCAGGCGGGATTGAGTTCGCGTGGAGGAGTAGCAGCTAAAGTCCAATCCGATCCCAGATCCGATCTGATCTGGGACAAAACGAGCCGAAAAATTTGACGAACAAAACAAGGAATTCCACGTACGCGGCCAGAGCGGGAACCAGCGATGGCCGGGGCGAGCTTACGGCAGTGGTGGTCACAGGGAAAGGACCGGTGGGCAAGGAAACCCTAAAACCGGCTCTGATACCATGTTAGGAATAGATGAGTTATATTCCTCTGGGGGCCAAAGGCCACAATATATAGTATGCCACATGGGCAAATATGCAGAAGCCCCTAACATATGGGGAAATACAATATACGTATATATACATCTAACAAGGATCGAGGCATAACCGAGGGCTATGATCGCCAGCAACGGTGGTTCTCCAATGACCAGCAGACGCCGGACACTGTCGCCACCTGTGCCGCACCGCCATGACAATCCTTTGTGGCTCTCCGGCCTCGGCGTCCTCGCTGCTGAGCTCCGCCTCGACTACCTCACCGTCGGCTGGATCCCCGCCGGTTGCTTCCTAGCCGCACAGGGAGAAGCACGAAGAAGTACATGCAGCAGTAGCAAATCGAGTCTCGTCTCTATCTCCGCCCGTGGATCAAGATCAGCAGCAGAATACAACCTCTCTGTCCATTGTTCACGACATCAAGACCAGCAGAGAAGAGCAATTTTAGCAGTCTTGCTCATGTAGTTCCTGTCATCCTCCTATGTATCAAAACCAGCGGAGTTCAGGATTAAAGCTAGCGAATTTCTCATTTTCTGAAGGCTCAACAAGTTGAGCAGTGGAGTTGAGCAACCTCATTTCACAAGTTTAACCTGATTAAAAAAACAACTACTCCCTCGGTCTTGATACTTGGGCTCCTCTGAATCATCTAATACATCTACTACGCCTTGTTGATATGCCTAAAATCGCCCATGACCACATACACTTGCAGACATTAACGGAAATAGAGTGTGGGCAGCAAACACCAAACCTATAAATTAAGCCAAATAGAGTGATGCATCAGAGCACCAGCTTCTCTTGGAAACATAAGCAATAATCCATATGATTTAATCCGAATAATAAATTGATAAAACATGATCATACAAACAGAACTAAAACCAATTATACAGATCAACAAAGTAGATAAACAGATTACATCTATATGAGATAAACCTATCAAATCTATGCTAAACGCTAGAACTAGAAACTCTAGCATAATCCGAAGGAGAGAGATTGAGATCACATATGATGCAGTTGCAGCAGTAGCCGCGGTAGAGCTGTCGCCCATGTTGAGGTTGCCGAAGAGGTCGCTAACGTCCGGAAAGAAGTTGTCGTTCGGGAACTCGTCGTCGGACGACGTCGTGGTTGCCAGTAGTCGCGCTTGAGCGCTTCCCAAAAACCTGATCGCCCCTTACCCGTACAGGTTCACGAGAGACGGGGTTTCGGAGGCCACTGTTCCGATCTGCGGTGCATGCCGCAAGCCGGGATGGAGAAGACGAAAGCGGCGCGCAAGGTTCTGGAGGGTCGGCGTGTGTGCGGATTGATTCACCGATTAGGTTTAGTGCAGACGCTTATATAGTGCAGTTTAGGGAGATCGTGGGCTCAGCCCACGTCCGAGTCGATAACAGTCCATGTCCAAAAAAAACTAGAAACAGATGTAATTAACGTGTCCGTTAATGACTCATAATTAGTTTTCCCAACCAGCAAAATAAAGCTCGGCTCGGCGAGATTCCCGCAACCCGCGGCTGCTGCCGTGACGAGGCGTGGCGAGGAGAGGCGGGCGGCGTCGAAGAAGGAGTGCGCGAGGGCTACTCTTCTTGTCACACCTTAGTGAGTGGTGCAACACTCTACTATATAAGGTGGTCCAACTCCCCTTCAACTAGCAATGTGAGACTAAAGTTTAGCACCACTACACAGACATATGCTGCCATATATACAAGTGAGCCAAAGATAATTTCAGAATTTGTCTAATGGGCCAACAACCTAAAACTCACCAAATTCCAACAATCCCCCACAAAGTCTTATTGGCACATCACAACACTTTTCTTCCAAAACATTGTTTTATATACCGGTGTGTAGTGAAGACTGTAAAGTTGAACTTCCACGTTAAACATCATGCTACGCTAGCTAGCAACTTGAATAGTGGACTATGCCTTAAACTACAAGTTTTCTGTGCGCTAGTTTCACACAAAATCTAGACCGGTATAGGGCTACCGTCGGCTTCCCCGCGGTTTGGAGCTTATGCGTCATACTCCAGGGCCTTTCATGAGTTTATTAGAGAGCACCCAACTCTCATGGACTGTGACGTTTGAAAGTCAACTCATATAGGTGTGTTCCTCAAGAGATGTTCTGCACGACAACATCTCCGCTTATAAAAGCCACTTGAAACACATTAAGATAAATATCAATCTGCCATGCAGATTAAGAGAGTATTGCATCTTTATGGAGATGTAAATATAATATGGGGATACTCTCCTCTCAGCTGATCAACAACTTGTCTCCCAGCTCTAATTCACGGGATCTCCGATCACACAGAGTGGGTTGCCACTGGGATCAACTTATAGCGTGGGTCTCAAACCCATCTCCCTCGATGCATTATCTATCACATTGCGTGATAAACCCTTTGTGAAGGATCGCGTGTTCTTAGATGTTTGGATATAATCCAACGCAATAACTCCGGAGTTTCTCAGTTTCCTGATAGATTTCAATCTCCTCTTCACATGCCTTGATGACTTCATATTATCCTAAAAACTGTTTACTTTGACAATCACAGTTTGATTATCATAGTTCATCGGGATGGCGGTTGTTAGTTTTTCAACCACAGGTAAGTCCATCAAGAGCTCACGAAGCCACTCTGCTTTAACAGTGGCTGTGTCTAATGTTGTGAGTTCTTCTTCCATTGTTGACCTCGTTAAGATAGTCTACTTGCAAGACTTCCAGGAAACAGCGCCACCACCAAGTGTAAACAAATAACCACTTGTGGCCTTAATCTCATCAGCATCAGATATCCAGTTTGAATCACTAAAACCTTCAAGTACCCGAGGATACCCAGTATAGTGAATACCATAACTCGCAGTGTCTTTCAAATAGCGCAAAACTCTTTCAAGAGCATGCCAATGATCATCTCCAGGATTTGACACAAATCGACTTAGTTTGCTTATATCAAAGAAGATGTTAGGTCTAGTAGCGCTGGCTAAATACATGAGTGAGCCAATAATTTGAGAATATCTCAATTGATCTTTAGCAAACATTCGATTCTTTCGAAGTAGCACACTCGGATCATAAAGCGTTGGAGAAGAATTGCAGTCGCTATACCCGAAGCGACTCAATATCTTTTTCACTAGTGAGACTGAAGCAGTGTAATCCCACCATTGTCATCCTTGAGTAACTTGATGTTTAATATTACATCATCCACTCCCAAGTCCTTCATCTCAAAACAGCGAGATAGGAACTCTTTGACCTCCTCGATAACAGCGAGGTTGGTCCCGAATATCAATATGTCATCAACATAGAGACACATAATAACTCCCTCGCCCCCACCATGGCGATAGTACACACATTTGTCAGCTTCATTTACAACAAAGTCTTCAGCAGTTAAAGTTCTTTCAAACTTCTCGTGCCACTGCTTAAGAGCTTGCTTAAGACCATACAAAGACTTCACTAACTTACACACCTTTCCTTCTTGACCATCTACTATAAATCCGTCAGGCTGTTCCATATAAATTTCCCCATCTAACTCTCTATTTAGAAAAGTTGTCTTAACGTCCATTTGATAAACGTGAGGCAGCCAAGGAAAGTAGTACTCGAATAGTGGTCAATCTGGCTACAGGTGAGTAGCTAGGTATCGAAGAAGTCTTCACCTTCCTTTTAGGTATAACCCTTGACCACAAGACGTGTCTTGTACTTTTCAATAGTACCATCAGGTTTAAGCTTTTTCTTAAACACCCACTTACATCTATAGTAAAAAAAGTGTAGATACATTTGCTTTCTAAAATACTGTACGTTGAAAATCAGAAAAGATAAACAACCCCCTTGATTTTCTCTTGTCCGTAACAATAAACGGTACTTATCTAGAAAATGCAACTCCCGTTGGACATAGTCTTTGTAACGAGTTTTCAGCGAGTAAAACGTACAACTAACAAATCTTATCTTATGGCTAACTAATAGTACGAGTACATATTGATCGATCCAACAAACTTAGCTAACAAAATTTACTCAATGTGGGATCTTTTTACAAATATACCCCTTTGCACATTGCTATGGATAAAAATACCCCCGATCAAATAAAATTGGCAAAATTACCCTGACGGAATGTCAGCTAAGTGACTCCTGTCTCCTCCCGCCACAGGGATTGTCGGAGATAACATCCCGCCCGATTTTTTTGGCGGAAAGGACATCCCGCCAGGCGATAAGGCGCCGGAATGTGGTGGGACCATCTGGTTTAGCACCGAAAGGGGGCCGATCTTGTTTAGTGCGATGTTTGCTGGCGTACTGCGTGCATCTGGACTCTCGTTCAATGGTTAATGCCAATTAGATCTGAATAGGAACCGCAATCCTTGGGATAAAAACAAAAGAACAGTCGTACTCTTGCATGTCATGCATGCAGAGAGAAGATACTAACCGTTTTTATTAGTCCTAGAAGATAAACGTTGAACTCTCTGTCATGCATGCAGAGAGTAGTTTTCTTTTGACAACGGGAATGCGATTAATTTGGCGCAGAAAATTGGGTCTCGACGTTTTTTAACGGGATAATAATCACGTGCACGATTATAGGAGGGAGTTAATGACTTGTACCGCAGAGTATCACGCGCGTATTAATAGCAGGGAGTTAATTATCAGCGTCTGCCTAAGTCCTGCTAGTTTCCGCCAGTGGCAACGGCTGAAGGCACCTTCCGGCAGTTAGGTTGGTGGCATGAATGCTCGCCAGCTGCTGTGGCGAAACGTGACACGTGTCACTTTTTTCACTCATTTTTCTCACTTCCTGCTAGAGTAGATTTGTCAATTGTGTTTGGTGAGGGGTATTGTTAGCCATTACGATGTACAAAGGGGCATATTTGTAAAAAAATCCTCAATGTGGTGCGTTGGAGGCCTCAAGGTGCTGGATCCCACCACCAATGAGTTCGTCCCCGTGGAGCCCATCCCTGGACCGTTCCTCGTCAACATCGGCGACGTCAGCACGGTATCTTCAATTCCATTATTTCAGGCTTTCAGCTCAAAACTGTTGCCGTATTCATTTTCGTTCGGTACTCTGACTTTGTTGCTCACCTCATGTTTCAGGAGCGGAGCAACGGAAGGTGCAAATCACCGGGTGCAGTGCTTGGAGGCAGCATCTCGATCACCATGTTCATGCTCGCTCCCAAGGATGACAGGGTGTGCACCCTTGAGGCATTCATCGATGCAGAGCACCCCCGCCGGTTCAAGCCGTTTAGATGGTGCTAGCTATGGCACCGACTTACAGCGAGGCTCCATGGATGCGGTGGGTCGTCGACAACTATTCCGGGCCAGATCTAGGCACTGCATGACCTAGATGGGCTCATGCAGGCTGGAGCGCTGCATCTACAGAGCTTCTTGAAAGTGGCGACGGTGACTAGTCTAGGAGTAGGGACGGCATTGTAATACGTCGGAAACGTATCTATAATTTTTGATGCACCATGCTTGTTTAGTATCTACTTTGCTTTGCTTTTTCTACACTTTGAAGTGTTTTTATATCTTTTCTGGAACAAACATATTAACAATTTGCCACAGTGCCAGATGCCTGTTTTCTTCTGTTTTTGGTTCCAGAAAGGCAGAAAATCAATGTTCTCGGAATTGGACGGGATAAAAGACAAAGTCAATATTTTACCGTGAGGGACACGAAGCCAGAAGGGAGACAGAGAGGTGCCAGAGGGCCACCACAACCCCCAGGCGCGGACTAGGGTGGACCCACGCCTGGGCAGGGTGTGGCCCCTCCGGCCGCCTCCTAGCCTCGCCTCTTCGCCTATAAGAAGCCCCCGATGCAGAAACCCTAAATCATCCATCATACTTCTAGAAAAACCTCTGTAGCGCCACCACCACCGAAAGGGAGATTCGGGGGATAGAAAGTCTCTGTTCCGGCACCCTGCCGGGACGGGGAAGTGCCCCCGGAGCCATATCCATCGATCTCCATTGCCATCTTCATCACCGTTGCCGATTCCCATGATAAGAAGGGAGTAGTTCTTCCTCGAGGTTAAGGGCTCTACCAGTAGCTATGTGTTCATCTCTCTTTCTATACATGGTCATATTGTGCTCATGAGCTTTGTAATCAAGTAGATCTACCTTGCTACTCAAGTGCTTTAATAGATCTCAGCTCTCCCCATGTGTGTGAAAGTAACAGCGTGCACGCCATGGTGGCACTTAGGTTTGAGTCTACATAAATACTCTTTGTGCTTTAATAGATCTATGATTTTCCCCATGTGTGTGAAAGTGACAGCGTGCACACCGTGTGTGGCACTTAAGCTTGGTTACATATATATTTATCATGAGTATATTTGGAGTTAGATGTCTCTATGAAATTGTGGTGTTTGTTTGAACCATCTAGCGCTCAAGGTGACAGTGTGGGGTTATCTAGATTAGGGAAGGCGGATTTTGAGGAGTGTTGTTATAGCCCTACTGATAATTAGAGTGTCCAACCAAAGAGTAGTTAAGAGTAGTATCATGGAGAGAGGATATTTATATGATAGAGTGTTCACTAGTGAAAGTATGATCCCTAGGCCTTGTTTCTAAACATTGAAACACCGTTTGCATCTAGATCTGTTGCATGTTTTCTTGCTTCCATCCTTTTGCCTTTAGTATTTACCTCACCGTCAAGCTATTTTCTGGCATCGTTACCACTTGTATTTCACTATCTCTTCGCCGAACTAGTGCACCTATACACCTGACAAGTGTTTTAGGTGTGTTGGGGACACAAGAGACTTCTTGTATCTTGATTGCAGGATTGCTTGAGAGGAAATACCTTTGACCACTTCCTCCCTGGGTTCGATAAACCTTGGGTAATCCACTTAAGGGAAACTTGATGTTGTTCTACAAACCTCTGCACTTGGGGGCCCAACAACTGTCTACAAGAAAAAAAGTGTGTAGACATCAAGCTCTTTTCTAGCGACGTTGCCGGGGAGGTAAGGTAAAAGGTACTCACATCCTCCGGTGTGAGTGCTCGAAGTTATTTCCTTTAGATTCTGCAATTTTGTCTTTTTGTTTCTTGTTTTTGTTTTCACTAGTTAGGCTTAATGGAAAACAACAACAACAACAAAATTAGAGAGCTTTATAGTGTTTATCTTGAGCTAGGACATGAAGTGTTTGAAGAGAAAATTAAAAAACCTATGGAGCTTTATTTGCATGCTAGCAATGTTATTAGTATGAATTCTTTGAACACCATTATTTCTAATGCTATGGAAACGTCTAAGCTTTGGGAAGCTAGTTTTTATGAAAATGATCTTTTTAGTTCTCCAGCTTTGGAAGATAGCTATTCTATTGCTTATGATGATACCAAACCTCCAATTTATGATGCTTACAATGATGAATATGATATTTTCAGTCCACCTACTACTGAGGAGAAAATTTATTGTGATTACAATATTCCTCCTATATTTGATGATTATGGTGATGAGAATGATGATGATAGCTATTTTGTTGAATTTGCTCCCACTATAATAAATAAGAATGACTATGCTTATGTGGAGAGTAATAATCATTTTATGCATGTGGCTCATGATAAGAATGTTTTATGTGATAGTTATATTGTTAATTTTATTCATGATGCTACTGAAAGTTATTATGAGAGAGGGAAAAATGGTTTTATGCATCTAAAAATATTAAGTTTCCCCTCTTTATGTTGAAAATTTTGAAGCTGCACTTGTCTTGCTTTCCTATGCTTGTTGCTTTGTGCTTTCATGACTTGTTTCTTTACAAGGTCCCTATGCATAGTACATGGGTTAGACTTAAATGTGTTTTGAATTTGGTTCTTGATGCTCTCTTTTACTTCAATTCATATTTCTTATGTGAGCATATTCTCAAACTATCAAGCCTAACTCAAAGGCATTAAAGAAAAGTACTTGTTGGGAGATAACCCAAGAGTTTTATTAAGTCTTGGAAGTTATTACTTCTGTAATGACCTCTCCTTATCCTTTTTGTTTGTTTTTTGTGCCAAGAATGACCTCTAATGAGAGGAAAGTAAGATTTGGTGAGTTGCTGTCCCGAAACAGATTTCTGTTATCCACCATAAAAATTCGTAAGGAGTCTCTGTAAGTCGGATTGAGCTGAAACTTTACAAATAAATCCCCCAGTATGTTAGATAACTTTCGTTAGTTCAACACTTTTTTATTTGAGCAACATAAGGTCTTCGAAAAAATTGTTATCTACATGTTGGTCTGTTTTGACAGATTTGTGTCATTATTTGCATTTGCTTCTTATTGATTCCTTTTTGGGTTCTTTTTGGAAAATTGAGCTTTTTGAAGGAGTTGCTACAGTATCTTGCGTATTTAGTGAAAGTTTTTATGTTTTGAAACTAAACCCAAAGGTCTATTATCTTTTGAGTACACTAATGTTGCTAATAAAGATTGTGTGAAGTTGTGTATGAAGGAAAATTTGCAGGTGTAGAGAAAGAATGATGTAATGAGATGAAGAATGGACAAAATCTCAAGCTTGGGGATGCCACCCCAAGAAATATTCAAGAGTTACAAGCGTCAAAGCTTGGGGATGCCTTCGGCATCCCCTTCTTCATCAATAAAAATCTCAGGTCTTTCTAGACACTTCGTTTTTATTGTTTCATGCATTGTTGTGTTGTTCTTGGAGCGTCTTAGTTTTCGGTTTTAGTTTTCGTTTGCTTAGTTTGCTTGAGTAAGTTGGTTGGTTACACCACACTTCTTTTGGAGAGAGACACACTCTGTTTCCATTGCCTAGAACACTCTAGTTTTCATTCTTATTGTTTTGTGAGTGTTTTGTTTTGCTAGCACTGTGTTTATCCTTAGTTTTCTTGTGTTTTCATCTTAGAACTTTTTAGTTATTCTTTGTGGATTTGTGAGACATGCTCACTTATCTTTATTGATTATTATCTTTGTGAGTTGTTTCAAATAAGTTTTTTGGTGTTGGAAAAGAGTAAAAAGTTTCATGCTTATAGTGGTACAAAAGGGAGCTTGTTTTGACTGTGGATTAGACTTTATCATGACATGCTAGATCTTGTTTTGATCTTATTCTTAGTGATTATTGTTGTAGCATTACTTGTTCCAAACAATTAGGATTGCTTAATGTTCCTTGAAGGAATCATGTGTTGTTTTAGCATACAAAAGCAAAGTATTGTGGTATTCTCCTTCGATGCTTTGTTTGGGTTGACTTGGCACATGCTCACACCATGTTATGACTTTGAACAAGTCACCATAGCCTCTATGATCATTTAGTCCTTGACTTGTAGTATCACTCTATGCTTTGATTAGTAATGTTTTGTCGCTCTGCATGATTATGACCATTATTGCTCTCTTAGTTGGTCGCTCCCAGTCTTTTGCTAGCCTCCACTTATATGAGTAAGCTCTACTCATGCTTCCAACTCCCAAGAAACCAAGTTATTCCAAAGTGTCCACTATAAATTCCTATGCATGGTGTGTTAGACCATTCCAAGTATATTCTTGTTTTCAGCTATCTTCCAATTAAAAACTATTTTGTTATGTGAAAACTTAGTGATTAAAGCCCTCACAAACTTGATGGCACACTTTTTATTCTTTGTCCCTAATAAACTTGATGGCACACTTTTTATTCTTTGCCCCTAATAAACTTGAACCATTGTGTCATTTATGTTGTATATGCTTGCACTTATACGTTGGAATTAGCAGAACCGTGTTGTCACGGGGAACGTTTTCAACATTGCACTTGTACTTTGTACTCTGTTGATATCATGCTCTTTTATCTATGGATGTCACCGGTGTGAAATAAAGATGTAACTTGTAAGTCCATGGAGTATGTATTTTGTGTTAGAGAAACGTCTGGGCCGCTAGCCTAAGCCATGCCTAATTATGGTGGAAACTTGCAGCATCACCATAGTGAGCTATCTATGAAGCATCCTCAATAAAAAGCTATGAATATAGTAAATAAAAAGATGTTGATTTCCACTATGCCATGTTTTCTGTATGTGAAACAAACAAACATTTTTCAATGCATGTTATTCATGATCTTTGTTTGTAGCCTTTCATGTTGCATGCATAGTTACTATGTCCTATTGTTAGAACTCCATCTTTCATGCACATGTTTAGAGTTCTTTGTTCCCAGCTTTCAATGCTTGCAAATGGTTTGATCTTGGTTTTTATGGTGCATGTCACCTCAAAAATTATTTTTTTATCACTTACCTACTCGAGGACGAGCAGGAGTTAAGCTTGGGGATGCTTGATACGTCGGAAACGTATCTATAATTTTTGATGCTCCATGCTTGTTTAGTATCTACTTTGCTTTGCTTTGTCTACACTGTGAGGTGTTTTTATATCTTTTCTGGAACTAACCTATTAACAAGTTGCAACAGTGTCAGCTGCCTGTTTTCTTCTGTTTTTGGTTCCAGAAAGGCAGAAAATCAATATTCTCGGAATTGGACGGGACAAAAGCCAAAGTAAATATTTTACCGTGAGGGACACGAAGCCAGAAGGGGAGACGGAGAGGTGCCAGAAGGCCACCACACCCCCAGGCACGAGCTAGGGTGGACCCGCGCCTAGGCAGGGTGTGGCCCCTCCGGCCGCCTCCCATCCTCGCCTCTTCACCTATAATAAGCCCCCGATGCAAAAACCCTAAATCATCCATCATACTTCCAGAAAAACCTCCATAGCGCCGCCGCCACCGAAAGGGGGATTCGAGGGACAGAAAGTCTCTGTTCCGGCACCCTGCCGGGACGGGGAAGTTCCCTGGCGCCATCTCCATCGATTTCCATCGCCATCTTCATCACCGTTGTTGATTCCCATGATGAGGAGGGAGTAGTTCTTCCTCGAGGCTAAGGGCTCTACCGGTACCTATGTGTTCATCTCTCTCTATGAATGGTCATATTGTGATCATGAGCTTTGTAATCAAGTAGATCTACCTTGCTACTCAAGTGATTTAATAGATCTCAGATCTCCCCATGTTTGTGAAAGTGACAGCGTGCACGCCATGGTGGCACTTAGGTTTGAGTCTACATAAATACTCTTTGTGCTTTAATAGATCTATGCTTTTCCCCACGTGTGTGAAAGTAATAGCGTGCACACTGTGTGTGGAACTTAAGCTAGGTTACATATATATATTTATCATAAGTATATTTGGAGTTGGATGTCTATATGAAATTGTGATGTTTGTTGGAACCATCTAGCGCTCAAGGTGACAGTGTGGGGTTCTCTAGATTGGGGAAGGCGGATTTTTGAGGAGTGCTATTATAGCCCTACCGATGATTAGAGTGTCCAATCAGAGAGTAGTTAAGAGTAGTATCATGAAGAGAGGATATTTATATGAGAGAGTGTTCATTAGTGAAAGTATGATCCCTAGGCCTTGTTTCTAAACATTGAAACACCGTTAGCATCTAGATCTGTTGCATGTTTGCTTGCTTCCATCCTTTTGCCTTTAGTCTTTACCTCACCGTCAAGCTATTTTCTAGCACTGTTACCACTTGTATTTCACTATCTCTTCGCCAAACTAGTGCACCTATACACCTGACAAGTGTATTAGATGTGTTGGGGACACAAGAGACTTCTTGTATCTTGATTGCAGGATTGCTTGAGAGGGAATACCTTTGACCACTTCCTCCCCGAGTTTTATAAACCTTGGGTAATCCACTTAAGGGAAACTTGCTGATGTTCTACAAACCTCTATACTTGGAGGCCCAACAACTGTCTACAAGAATGGAAGTGCGTAGACATCACGTTGCAGCTGGCTTGTTGCAGTAGGGCAGAAAGGGATTTATGGGACCGCTTGGGCCCGTCTGGGCCACCTGGGCCTGGTGTGCCCCTACACTTTGTTTGGTCTATGACTGCCTCTCGGTGGTGGAGGTGGGTCCTCCCCGCGTGGCTGCGAGGCTTCCATCCCTCGTTCCGGATGTCATGTGACTCCATCGTATATGTTACACGCCAGTGTTCATGAAGAAGATAGGTGATGGTTACTACAAGATCGTAGCGGCGAATGGAGGTGGGCGACAAAGCTGGGTGGTGGTGCTCTGTTGTGCTAGGGTTTTTTGTGGGCGGGGATCGGGAGAAATCCCTATCGGCTAGTCTGACCCTGGAATGGTGCCATCTTCTATTGGCACCATTCCTTCCTAGAGGGCGTTGCGAAAATCCCCTACCCACTTTACTCTAAGTGGTGGGAAAACAATAGGACCCAGTTGTCGTGGTATTGCCGATGAGTACGACGTGGAGGGGTCCTCACAGTGCGTGTTTAGAGACATGGGGTAAGGCGGACGATTGACGGGTACGAGGTAACACAGCTTACCCAGGTTTAGATCCCACGACGGTTATAGGGATCCTACTCCTGCTATAAATCACTATAATGGCAATACGCCGAGTTACAGGGATCGATACGCTGTGCGAGGTGTGATTTAATTGGTGCCCTAAATGCTCCCATAGGTCCGGCTTATATAGTCGCCAGGTCCTAGGTTTACAGGGAAAGTCCTAGCCGAACAGGTTACAGAGTCCTACACAGTATACAATCAGCCTAACGTGTCTTGCACTCCAAGGCTCCGGGTACGTCGGTGACTCCTCCGTAGCCTTCCTTTATCCGGCATGGGCCTCCCTTCTAGATCCATCTAACTGGGACGCCCAGCAGGCCATGGGCCTTTCTACCAACTATGGGCCACCCGGGTTATCCGGATAAGAGACATTCTATGAGGGTACCCATATAGCATATCCCCAACAGTAGCCCCCGGAGAACTCCGAGATCTTTCACCGTCTTGCCTCTTCAAGTTGAATGCTCCGTCTAGATGGATGTTGGCAAATCGTCATGCAATATCTTGTAGTACTCCCAAGAACCCTTCAATGTTCTCCATCTTCAACTTGTAAGTCGGAGAAATGCTGAATCTTCCATCGTACTCTTCTTGTAGCTGGACTAGATCCGTCCATGCCGAAATATTCCGATGTGATGGTTCACCTGCCCGTTGCAGCTAGAGCGACGTAGGCATAGGTCAGCGACGCCTCATAACTCACACATGCAGAGAACATGATCATGTCCGTTTTTCCCGCGCGAAGGATACGAACCATTGGCGGTGGCGGTTGGGAACGTGGCAAAATTTCCGTGCACGCGCACACACGCGTAGCCCACGCGACAACCATTCGATCGCTTGCACGAATCTTGACGCTGGGGGTTATAAATTACAACTGCGGTGGATTTTTACTTTTTCACCTCATTCTTCCCCTGCGCCTTCGTCTTCCTCCTGCGAGCACCCCCTCGAGCTGTCCGCATGCACGCGAAAAACCCTAACCTCTTCCAATCTTCCAGTCACCTCTCCTCTACTCCAGTGGCGAGCAGTAGCTCCACCCCGTACATGGCGGGGATGAACGAGGTCGCGGCTAAGCTGGCGGGATCTGTCCACATGCCCCAGAGGGTGTGGTGCTGCCTCGTTCCGTGGTAGTGGAAGCCACCGGCGACGACCATATCCCAGCGGGGATGGAGCCGCTGGAGGAAGAAAGCGATTCCCACAAGGGAGATTGGCGCGGTTTTGATATCACCGATGGTGATATCAAGGAACTGCTCGCTGAAGGATACCTCCCCGCGACGGAGGGGCTCATCTGGCGGGCGGCGCCAGCCGGCAAGGTCACCCCTTCTCCCCAAGCTAGAGAGAAGGTGTACCTCAAAGCGCAATTGGTATGCGGCGTCTCTCTCCCTATCTCTGACTTCTTCCTTGTTGTCCTCAAACATTACCGGGTTCAACCTCAGAACCTATCCCCCAATAGCATCCTAGCGCTTAGCAACTACGCGGCGCTTTGCGAGGTTTACCTAGGGATTAGGCCTAGGTTAGACTTGTTCATATACTTCTTTATCGTTAAGAGGGAAGCCGGAGCTAGTAAGGACGAGCTCAGGAATTGTGGAACAATGAGCTTCAAGATCCGGCCTAGCCGGCGGTTCCCCGATATCGTCGGCCATGAGTCCTGCAAGAACTGGCAGCGGACGTACTTCTACGGCCCAGATATCCCTCTGGTCGGTCGAGAAGGAACGTACCCGAACTTCGTCGATGGGGCCGCCGCTGAAGCCCTGATATGGAGATCCTAGGCCTCCCTTCCCTCCGACAACGATGCTTCCCGTGCCATAAGGCGGATAGAGTGGTTCGTAGAGACGGGTCTGACCGGATTGGACCTAGCCATGTGCTGGTTCGTCAGGTGGATCCATCCTCTGCAGCATCGCTCGAAGATGATGCATCAGTACACCAAGGAGAGGAAAGATACCCTCCGCATCTCCAAGGACAATTTCTTGAATGACTCCATCAAGATCCGACCCAAGGACATCGTCAAGGTGAAGGACAGGAAGTGTGGCTTCACCATCACCTACGACATGTTCGAGGAGGGCAAGTGCCTAGAGGTACCTGTTTATTTTCCGTGTATGACATGTACTCCAGTTCTTCCGTCTAGCCTTTATCATCTCATCTCACTTTGGGATTTCACTTAACAGCTCAAAAGTCTAGAGGAGGATAGCATGGCTTTCCAAATCTACGACCCTAAGATGAAGGAAGTCACCGTCGTGTCCGACGACAATGTTCCTTTGGCGCGAAAGTGGAAGAGATCCACCTCTGACGCTGCTGACGGAGGCAAGAAGAAGAAGACGGAGAGTGGATCCTCCAAGAAGACTACTGCCGCCCTGGAGGCGGAGAAGATAAAGATTACCGAGATCCCTTTTACCAAAGCATCCACTGTTGTGTAAGCCTCTTATCCTCCAACATCGTCCATTGCTCATCTTATTCCTGTACTTATACTTTTGCACGTTTCAGGAAGAAGGCCAGTATAAGTTTGAAGAAGACCTCCAAAACATCGGGGGCTTCTAAAAACATTAGAGATATGTTGCACCGAGATGTGTCGCACCAAGCATCTCCCGCCATCGCCCCTACCACTCCCAACGTCCAGCCTGCCGCCGCTCCGACAAGCTCTCCAGCAAAGGATGCATCTGGCCCTTCCGCCATGGAAGTGGACCCTGGTGTCTCCACGGATCTTGTCCTAGTCGACGAGCAGGTGACACAAGAAAGTACTGCTTCCAAAATGGCTGAAGCTCCGGCTAAGGATGCCATCGGTAGCAGTAAGGCGATGGTGGTAGGCGGAATGTCTGTCGAAGGCGGCGCCTCTGCACCCAGGACATCCACAGACCTTCCGAAGATAGTCTACCTGGCACTTACACCGAGTAGCTCAACTCTGGCTCCTGGTGCGGCTCCAACATCTCCGACTTGCGGTCTTGAGGAGCTCCTCAGGCAAGCTGATATATTGCGAGGAAATAGTCTTTCCTTCAGCAAGATATTTGCCGAGAGTGCCACCAATCTCAAGATGATCACACTTGTAAGTTTTATTTGCCTTTTGCATTTTACATGAGTATCCCACTATAGCCCCCGAGGATTTAGACGGAAAACCACAGGCTTTTGCATCTGAATGCTCTAAGAGTGACTAAGCTAGAAAACTTCTCAATGTAGCCCCCAAGTATGTAGTTTGAATGAATTATTCCGACTAGATACTTTCAGAGTAGCATACACAGTGTTTGTAAAATTCAATACTGTAGCCCCTAAGCCTCTAGTTGAAACTGAATTAGTTCCAACTAGATGCTTAAAGAAAGACTAAGCATATTTCTAAGCTAAAAAATCGTACTGTATCCCCCAAGCTTCTAGGTGAAAATTGAATTAGTTCCGACTAGATGCTTAAAGAAAGACTAAGCATTATGCCGAGTTAAAAACTCTCACTGTAGCCCCCAAGCCTCTAAGTGGATATTTATCCGGCTAGATGCTCCAAGAAACTAAGTGATTGTGATCTTCTTTCCACAGAACGAGAATGCTCGGAGAGGCGTCGCCAACGAGAAGTTCCACAAGATGCGCGCGAAGTTGGAAGCTGAAAAGGGTAAAACTGCCTTCTTGAAGGAACAAATCACCAAGAGCAAGAGTCTGTTTTTCCTTTCAATTTCGCAATCATCTTGGTCTTGTGCCATCACTCTCTGACTAGTCATTGTGTGTTGTTCTTTCTTCGACTTGCAGAAACCATTGCCAAGGCCAAGGACATTGTTGAGCAATCCAAGCACATTGAGTTGCTGGATAGCGAAACAAAATCCTTAAGCAGGAGAGGACTGATACCCTGAAGATGCATGAAGAGTCCATGGCAGCCTTGCAGGAGTCTGCCAACACGGAGATAAACCGACTGAAGGAGGAGATTGTGATGCTCAAGGAGCAGAAGAAAGCTGCCAATGAACAAAATCATCACAATCTTGAAGCATACAAGATCCTCCGATAGGAATGGGATTCCATGGCGGAGACACTCAGCAAGCGGAGGTGAGCATCTTTGGTAAGCAATTCTCCGTCTTCTACTTATGTACGCCAAATACTCTAAACTTTGTGTTATTGAACTCATGTGCTCCTTTGTCGGAAATGCAGCTCCTATTGGTTTGACCAAGTCGTCTCCTCCACCAAAGGAATGCATGGTCCTCGCCGGCAACTTCATCAGCACCGCCGTCAAGCAAGCCAAGGAAATCGCCAAGCCCCTCAATATCAATATCAAGGCAGTGGACTCCTTGATGAAGTACTCGGAGATCTTGCGTCAAGCCCCCGAGCGTATTCTGAGCTGGAAAGCTTCATGTACCCGTGCTGGCGCAAGGATGTCTCTGGCGATGGTCAAGGCGCACTACGAAAATGCCGACCTCGACACTATGACCTCGGGTCTTCCTGACGTAGATGGTGAAGTCCAGAAGATTGACCACAAGGCTATCTGGGCATCGCTCGCGGGTTTTGACACCAGGGTTGCCGAGTTGGTCAATCACAACGTCTTCGTGCCGCTGGAGATCATTGACGAAGACCACCAGAGCTCCTCTGAGTCCCTCAAGACCACCGACTTCGAAGAAGATGGCTCTCCTGCTGCCGACGATGCTGCATCAAAGTCTCCTGCGCCAGAGGAATGAAAAAACACTTTGTAATATTTGTTTCCTCTAGTTTGGTGTATGCGGAAAAAACTACTATGTTAACTTAAGGCGGAAAAACAATAGTTGTAATTTCCAGCTACTCAAGTACTGGTTCCGGCATGTAAATATTTTTTAAGCAAGTGCTGGCTTATCCATTACTTTAGTTCTTATGCTTGACCTTTCATGAGTCATAAGACTCGTAGTCGGAACCATGCGCTCAGGCGATGATGCCCAATGGCACCGTCAAAAACCTAAGCACAAAATCGCTGACAACAAGTGCCAAAAGTCCCTACTCCAGAATCCACATAAAAACAACAAAGAGCGTGTAGACCAGAAAACTTAAGCTATTGCCCGTAGGCGGAATTTTCACAAGTGCAAATGTAAAGCTTGCGAATAAGGGTTTTATACGATCCAAAAATGAACACTAAAGGAGGTAAAAGACTCAGAAATATGAGTGAACCAGAGAGCTTTATTTCATTGATCATATAAGAGGTACACAGTAGATAAAAAATATGCTAAGTGTAAAAAGGACGTAGTTGTGCTATGTTCCATGGCCGAGATCAAGCTCCGGGTAGTCATCATCCGGATCATGTCGCTTACGCTTATGATCATCGTTGGGTCTATCCTCAAGTTCACGATTGTCAACGAGGTAGTTAAGACCCATTTAGCAGCGCCTTGCTTATGATGAACGGCCCTTCCCATGGCGGGGATAATTTGTGTGACTTCTTCTACTTAAGTCGGAGCACCAGATCCCCCTCTTTAAATGAGTGATGCCGAACGAGGTGACTATGCTGGCTGCGTAGCTTATGCTGGTAGATGGCGGATCTTTGGCATGCCAATACGTGCTCTTCCTTGAGAAGGTCCACATCTAGGCATCTGGATTCTTCAACGTCATCTTCGTCGTAGGCGGCAACTCTTGGTAAATCGTGAAAGATGTCGGAAGACAGGATGACTTCTGCTCCATATACCATGAAGTAAGGGGTGTAGCCGGTGGATCTGTTGGGTGTAGTTCGTAAACTCCACAGAATAGATGGTAATTCCTCTGCCCAGGCTCCAGCTGCTCTATGTAGCTGTGCCTCTAGACGTGGCTTGATTCCCTGCAGAATTAATCCATTGGCTCGCTCAACTTGGCCATTGGACTGTGCGTGCGCCACAGATGCTAGGTCAAGTTGGATGCCCTTCTCCCAACAATACACTTCCACTTCTCCGAGTGACAAGTTGCTGCCGTTGTCGGTGATAATGCTATGTGGGATACCAAATCTCACCACTAGATCTCGGACAAACCTAAGGGCAGTTGCCCCATCAAGCTTTCTAATGGGTTTAGCTTCTATCCATTTGGTGAATTTATCAACTTCCACTAGCAGATGCGTAAACCCACATGGTGTCGTCTGTAATGGACCAACCATGTCTAGCCCCCAGACTGCGAACGGCCAAGTTATTGGTATTGTTCGCAATTCTTCAGCTGGAACATGTGGTTGTCGGGCATAGTACTGGCATCCCATGCATGTCTCAACCAGCTTGTCGGCGTCCGCCTTCGCGGTCAGCCAGTAGAATCCTTGCCGGAAGGCTTTGGAGACCAACGATCGAGAAGCGGCGTGATGCCCGCAATCTCCGAGATGGATCTCACGAAGGATTTCAATACCCTCTTGCTGGGAAACACACTTGAGGTATACACCAGTGGTGCTTCTTTTATAGAGCTCTCCATTGATTATGGTATAGCCCTTTGCTCGACGTACTATTTTCCGACTTTTGACCTCGTCGATGGGCAAAGTTCCATATACGAGATATTCCATGAACGGTTTTGTCCAAGCCGGAGGGACCTTTGTCACTGTGTGAACGAAAGAGTCAACTCTATCCGGGTTCTCGGTGTCTGCTCCCTTCACGGATGGTGTCCGTAGATGTTCCAGAAAAATTCAAGGCGGAATTTGTTTGCGCCCTGATCCAAGCTTAGACAGTAGATCAGCCGCCTCATTTTGCTTCCTAGGTACATACTTGACTTCGTAGCCCAAGAAGCTCTTGGCTATCTTGTCCACTTCATCTCGATATGCCGCCATCATAGGGTTCCGCGTGTTCCAGGTGCCAGGCACCTGCTGGGCACCCAAGTCGGAATCTCCACAGCAAACTATACGCTTGATGCCAATATCCTTGGCTACGCGTAGTCTGTGAATGAGTGCTTCATACTCCGCCATGTTGTTCGTAGCCTCGAAGTGGATCTGCATAACGTAGTGTAGCTTTTCCCGTTTGGTGACTGTAATAGTACACCATCCCCCGAGCCATTAAGTAGCTTTGATCCGTCAAAGTGCATCACCCAGTATTCTGGATCCGGCATAGGGGTAGCATCTGGCATCTCCGTCCAATCTGCGATGAAATCCACCAAGGCTTGTGACTTGATAGCGTCGTGTCGCTTGTAGGTGATCTGAAAGGCGGCAAGCTCAACGCCCCACTTCGCAACCCTTCTTGTAGCATCGCTGTTGTTGATGATGTCAAATAGTGGAGCTTTGCTCACAACTGTGATAGGGTGCTCCTGGAAGTAGTGCCTTAGCTTCCGAGAAGAAAGGAACACTCCATAAGCTATCTTTTGGTAGTGCGGGTAACGCTGCTTGGACTCCGTCAAGACCTCGCTTACATAGTAAACTGGTTGTTGAACTCCGTACTCATGCCCTGGTTCTTTTTGCTCTACCACGACGACGATGTTGATTACCCGGTTGGTGGCCTCCATGTATATTAACATAGGCTCCATAGGCTCGGGTGCTGCAAGGATAGGCGCCGAGGAGAGTATCTCCTTTAGCTGCTTCAATGCTGCATCTGCTTTGTCCGTCCATGTAAATTTGTCCGCCTTCTTCAGCAACTTGTACAGCGGCAGAGCCTTCTCTCCAAGTCAGCTAACGAACCGACTAACTGCTGGAACGCAGCCTGTCAGCCGTTGTATGTCCTTCAGGCATGTCAGACGGTTTATGTTTAGGATAGCCTTGATCTTCTCTGGGTTGACCTCGATTCCATGTTGGGAAATGATGAAGCCCAACAATTTGCCGGCTAGAACCCCGAAGACGCACTTCTTAGGGTTAAGCATCATGTTGTATTTCCGGAGATTATCAAAGGTTTCTTTTAAGTCGGAGATTAAGTTGTTTGACTTTTTAGACATCACCGCTATATCGTCCACATAGGCGTGAACGTTCCGACCAATTTGAGCGTGTAGACAATGCTGCATTGTCTACTGGTATGTAGCACCTGCGTTTTTCAGCCCAAAGGGCATCATGACGTAGAAAAACGTGCCGTAAGGTGTGGTGAATGAAGTGGCCAATTGGACTGACTTCCTCATCTTAATTTGGTGGTATACTGGGTATGCATCGAGAAAACACAAAAGCTCTGAGCCAGCCGTCGAGTCAATGACTTGGTCAATGTGAGGCAAAGCAAACGGATCTTTGGGACACACTTTGTTCAAGCCGGTGTAATCAATGCACATTCTTAATTCTTTGGTTCCCTTTTTGGGGACAAGTACAAGATTGGCCACCCATCAGGTGTGAAGGACTTCTCGGATAAAAGTAGCCTTAAGTAACCTAGCTATATCTTTGCCTATGGCGCGTCTCTTCTCCTCTCCGAAGCGTCATAGAGGTTGTTTCACCGGTTTGCATTTTGGATCAATATTCAAGCTATGCTCGAGAAGTTCCCTAGGTACACCTTTCATGTCGGTAGGTTGCCAGGCAAAGATGTCCCTATTCTCATGGAGGAACTCGACGAGCGCGCTTTCCTATTTGGGATCCAGGTGCGTCCCAATGGCGTTGGTCTTGGAGGCATCGCCTACCACAAGTTCCACCGGCTTGGTTTCGATGGCGGCCTTTAAGGCTGGGGTGGAGTCAAAAATCTTCTTCTTCGACACTGGCATCTCCGAGGCATCGACCTTGCTCTGGATCTCCTTGAATTCTTCGCTGTAGAGGACAACTTCTGCAAAGGCTGCTTCTCCAATCTCGCAATCCCTTGCCTTGGTAAAGCTTCCGGATACGGTGATGACGCCGTTTGGTCCAGGTATCTTGAGCTTGTTGTAGACAAGGCATGGTTTGGCCATGAAAGGCGTGGAAGATGTCGCGTCCGAATATGACGTGGTACACGCTCTTGAAGGGGACCACCTCGAAGGTCATGCGTTCTTGGCGGTAATTATTAATATCGCCAAAAGCGACCTGGAGCGTGATGCACCGAAGGGAACGAGCCTCCCGAGCAGGAACTACGCCATGGAAGATGGTGTTGGTACGCCTTAGGTTGGCCTCCGTCAAGTTCATCTTGTGCAGCGTATCCAGGTACATGATGTTGATGCTGCTTCCACTATCCACTGTCGTGGGAATGGTCACGGCAGATGCTGCAATCGGCAGCGAGTAGTAGAACGAGGGCAGGCCAGCCATCATGCGGTGAGATGAGGGCAAAGACACGTGGTTTTACCCAGGTGTGCCCCGGAGGGTAAAGACCTACCCGCTAGATTGTACTATGGAGGTGTTACAATGGGCTAGCTCGGCGGCGAGTCGCTTGGTGTATGAGGGAACGTGTCTCTACTCACCCTATAGGAGGTTTATATAGGCTCACCTCCTAGGGTTTACATATCTCAACCGATTCGTTAAAGCTTCTATAGCCGTTAACCTTACCCGACCGGGCCTATCTACTCGCTTTGGGCCTTGACTTCCGTCGCTCGGCTCCTGGGCTTCGATCCACTCGCCGTTCTACAGGCCCACTCGCCGGGTCTTGGGCCAGTCGGAAACGTCCTGCTGGGTATACCCTGGTAGGCATATCCCCATCATCCACCATACATTTGGTGAACTTGTTGCCGTCAATCAGGGGGTTGATGACCATGGCATACTGGTTCTCCGTAGGGATGAGGTCTGGGTGATCCTTCCTGTCCCAAGTAATTGGAATCTCCAACCAGCGCAGGTACTAGGGAACTAGGGGTAGAGTGGCCATCAGTATCCTCATAGAGGTTTTCTGTTGTCGGACAGTGGGGGTGCCAAGGAAAGTGTGGAAAAGGGTCGCCTTCTTCTCGAAGGGGTTCTTGCCCTTGCCATTGTTCTTGGCGGCGTGCTTGGGGTCAACATCCTCATCCATGTCACTTGAATCCTTGGACTCCTCTTCCTTCTTCTTCCCCTTTCCTTAGCCTCGTGGTCTGTTCTTCCGACTTTGCTTGTAGCCGGACTCCGGGTCCTCCTTGAGATCGTTGACGAACTTGCAATGGCGATTGGTGTGAGTGGCTTTGTTGTTGGCATCAAGGTGCACAAATACACGACATATCACGGTACTCCTCATATGTTTGGGGAACGCGGAGCGCTGCCGAGGTAGTTTCGTTACCTCGCTGCTTCCCATGACCAGCCCCCGTCCTCGGCCACGCTGTCCGCCATCACCTCATCCTGCAAATGTCATAGCGACCATGTCGGAAGTTTGCTTTTCTTCTGGCGGGCTCTTCCGCTTGGTGATGTTGTTCCTCCTAGCTTGGGTTGGAATGGCCGTTGCCGGCAGGGAAACGTGAGCATCATCGTCGGCAGCTGCAAACTCACTAGCCAGATAGATCATCTGGTTGAGATCTAGCCAGTGATTGTCCTGCAAGCGCTTCAACTTATGTCGGAGCAACGTACCATTCTCCAACTCATCGATGAAGGCAGCCAGGGCGGTCTGGGCGTGCACTCCTGCGCATGAATTCTTCATGTCCAGCCAGCGAGAGAGGTAGGCGCGAGATGACTCGTCTTTCTCCTGCACGCACCGTTGTAAATCGCCAACAGTACAGAGACGCTTATACGTACCCTCGAAGTTCTTGGTGAACGCTTCTTGCACGTCCAACCAGTTGCAGATGGACTTCTCTGGCAAGTCATCAATCCATTGTTGGGTCGTGCCTGCCAGCATCAGCGGGAGGTACTTGACGGTGATGTTGGGGTTACCCCTGGCGATCTCCACCAAGTTGTTGTAATCCTGCAACCACGTAGCTGGTTTGGCGGTGTCGTCATAGGGCTTGATGATCTTGTCAATCCGGAAACCCTTGGGGTAAGTTGTGGTTTGTATTACAGGTCCAAAGCAACATGGTCCCAAGTATTGTCCTTCTCGGGCCTCATGAATCTTGTCCAGGCGTGAACGTGCGTTGTATGGCTCCAGGCTTGATCTTTTCTTCTTGCCGCTAGGGGAAGGGCTGCGTGAACGACGCGGGCCTCCTCCTCCATGGTGGATGCTAGGGGGCGACGGAGGCAGAGGTGGCGGTGGGTTAGCTTTCTTGTTGTTACCCTCCTGCGATGCCTCACGCTTGTCGCGGTTGCTTGTTGGACGCGGAGGCTCATGGCGCAACCTGCTCTTGTGTCCTTGGTTTCGCTCTCCATCATGGCAGGTCTGCTCCGTGTTGTCGCGGATGACGATGCCGCTCTGATTTGGCGGAGGCATGTCCATGCGATGGTGAGCCTTGGGGTCTTCGCGATGTCGGGGAGACCGGGGCGGTGGAGATGTGCGACGAGGATGAGCCTTGGCTCCATGGTTGCGTGCATCCCTCCGTCTTCATTCTGACGAACCCGTCTGGGACCTGACATCATGAGGAGATCGGTCCCTTGGCGGCTTAGGTTGGCTAGACTGGCAAAACGCTGGGTCAGACTTAAGCCTCTGAGAGGTGGCATTTTCCTGCTGTTTCACCGCCTTGGCCACAAGGTCATAGACCTGGTCCACAGCTGTGGGTGATCTATCCTGCTCCAGAAGGATCTTGGCGACGACTAAGTTGAGAAGAGGGATGGGCATCATGAAGGGTTTCGCGGCATAGTAAATCAAAAATTTCTACGGATGCGAACAGAGGGAAGCCAAGATCTAATCTAGGAGATGCAAACAACGAGAGAGATTGTATTAGATCTTCATACCCTTGAAGATTCGACAATGGAACGCTCGTAACGTGGGTGATGTAGTCGTACTCGCTTCTCCTCCTCGCGATCCGATCCGATCTAGCACCACAAGTGGCGGTGCCTCCGTGAGATGCACACGTGCAGCACCTCGACGTCTCCTCCTTCCTCGTTCCAGCAAGTATGGTGGAGAGACGGATTGGATCTACAACACGACAGCGTGGTGTATATGGTGGAGAATTTCTGCAGCAGGGCTTCGCCTACAAGCAGTCGGGAGGGAGAGAGAGGAGGGCAGCAGGGTGGCTAAGGTTGGAGGGGAAGGTGTAGGGGGGTGGTGCGCCCCCAGCCCTCTATATATAGAGGGGTGGGTGCAGCCCTAGCCCCTCCCCCAAGCCAAGGCCGGCGGCCCCAAGGAGGAAGAGTGGGGGGCAAGGAAACCCCCCTTCTAGAAGCTCTATCTAGAGTTTAAACCTCTCTTGGCTGGCTGGGCCCTATGGGGCCTTGTGCCCCTGGCCCAATGCAGCCAGGGCACTCCCTCATAGGCCCATGCCCCCTCCCGGAAGGTGTGGCCACGTTGGTCCCCTTCCGGAAGGTTCTAGAAGCTTCCGGTACAATACCGATTAACCCGGAACAATTCCGAACTCCAAAAACTGCACTGCCTTATATGAATCTTATTCTCGACCACCCGAACCTCTCGTGATGTCCCGGATCCCATCCGAGACTCCGAACAAAAACTCATAAACCAATTATCCAATCTATCCTAGCATCGAGACACGTTAAGTGTGTGACCCTATGGGTTCGAGAATATGCAGACATGATCTTCTATCAATAATCAACAGCGGGGTCTGGAAACCCATATTGACTCCCACACATCCATCGATGATCATATCGGATGAACCACGATGCCAGGATTCAATCAATCCCATATATATGTTCCCTTCGTCTCGCGATATTTTACTTGCCCGAGATTCGATCGCTTGCATCAGTCATACCTAGTTCAATCTCGCTCACGCAAGTACTTTACTCGTTCCGTAATCCGATATCACTTTGTGATTAACTCCTTAACCACATGCTTGCAAGCGGTGTTGATATCGACACGAGTGGGCCCAAGTATATCTCTCGACTTGGGAGGGACAAATCCCATCTCGATACATACAACCCAATGACATACTTTCCGATCACCGAGAGACACCTTTATGATCACCCTCTCATAGGATGGCGCTTGATGACCTCAAAGCTTTCTTCCGATACTGTGGAGTTGTATTATCTCATGGTCTAAGGAATACAATATTTGACATAAGAAAAGCTTCGCAAAGACGAACACGATGACACGATCTAATTGCTTCGCTTAGTTTGGGTCTCCCACCATATCATTCTCCCAATGATATGATCTCATTATTAATTGACAACTCATGTCCATGGTTAGGAAACCTTAACGATCATTAATCAATGAGCTAGTCCATACTGGCGCATTAGGGACACGTGTTGTTCACAAACCACACAAGTATTAAAGTTTCCGCTAATACAATTCTAGCATGGAATATAAACATTATCATGAACAAGAATTATAATAATAACATCTTTATTATTGCCTCTAGGGCATAATTCCAACAGTCTCCCACTTGCACTAGAGTCAATAATCTAGTTTACATTTGGCAACAATCTCACACCCATGGCAATCGAGGTGTTGATCATGTTTTACACGTGGAAGAGGTTTAGTCAATGGATCTGCGACATTCGTATATATGTACTTTGCTAATCTTCGATCTCCATCCGATATATAATCTCGGATTATATGAAACTTATGTTGATATGCTTGGTCTTTGGATGATATCTTGGTTCCTTAGCGAGTGCTATGGCGCCGGTGTTGTCACAATATCTCCAAGTGGGTCCAATGCACTTGAACCGCCAAGCTTCGATGATGAAGTTCTGATCCAAACTCCTTCACTTGACGCTTCAGCAGCCCATGTATTCCGCTTCTCATGTAGATCCCGCGATCACGCTTTGCTTGCAGCTTCTCCACTGGCTCCTCCATTCAAAATATAAACGTATCACGTCTCGAGATTTAGAATCATCCTTGTCGGTGTCGAAACTAGCGTCGACGTAACCTTTACGACAAGTCGCTCATCACCGCCATAGACTAAGAACATTTCTTTAGTCCTATTTAGGTACTTTAGGATGTTCTTCACGGCTGTCCAGTGTTCCACTCGGATCACTTTGATATCCGTCGTCAAACTAAGAGCATTGGACACATCCGTCTAGTACACAAGATGGCGTACATGATGGAACCTATGGCCGAGGCATAAGGCACTTTGCTCATAGCTTCCTATCATTTACCGTAGTGGACACCGAGCCTTGCTCAATATCTTACTCGACAACATAGGCACCGAACCTTTCTTTGCCTTATCCATTCCGAACCTTTTCAAAACTTTGTCTAGGTATGTACTGCTTAAAGCTATCAAAGCGCCTTTGTCTATCTCTATAGATCTTGATGCCCAATATATAAGAAGCTTCACCTAGGTCTTTCATTGAAAACACTTGTTCAAATAACTCTTCACATCGTTAAGCATGTTGATGTCATTTCCAATAATCAATATGTCATCCACATATAGTACCGGAAACGCCACCGAGCTCCCACTCACTTTCTTGTAGATACAAGCTTCAGAGCAATTTGGAACAAATCCAAAGATCTTGATCACTTGATCAAAACGAAGGTTCCAACTCCGAGATGCTTGCTTCAGTCCATAAATGGAATGTGAAGTTTGCACACTTTATCAACATCCTTAGGATCGACAAACCTTCGGGTTGCATCATATACAACTCTTCATCAATGTTGCCATTGAGGAACGCAGATTGACATCCATCCGCCATATTTCATAATCATGAAACGCAGCAATTGCTAATAAAATCCGAATGGACTTAAACATCACTACGGAGAGAAAGTCTCATCGTAGTCAACACCTTGAACTTGTCGAAAACCTTTCGACAAGCCGTGTGCTTTATAGACGGTAACATTACCATCCGCGTCCGCTTTCTTCTTGAAGATCCATTTGCACTCAACGGCCTTTCGGTCGCTAGGAGGGTCCACCAAAGTCCACACTTGGTTTTCGCTCATGGATCCCAATTGGATTTCATGGCTTCTAGCCATTTCTCGAGTCTGGGCTCATCATCGCCTCATAGTTCGAGGTTCACCGCCTTCTACCAACAAGACAACAAGACAGGTTGCCATACCACTCGGGAGGGGCACGCGACCTTGTCGACTGCGACGCTCAAGATCGAGATCGTCCAAGCTTCATGATCCTTTTCATTAGCTTCCTATTGTTGGTGCAAGCACCTTGGAACAATTTCAGGTCGCGCTACTCTCCAATTCAAGAGAAGGTTCAATAACCTCGTCTAGCTATACTTTCCTCCCACTCACTTCTTTCGAGAGAAACTCCTTCTCAAGAAAGGAACCGCTTCTGCATAAACACTTTGCCTTCGGTTCTGTGATAGAAGGTATACCCAATAGTTTCCTTAGGGTATCCTATGAAGACGCATTTCTCGCTTTGGGTTCGAGCTTGTCCGCATCAACTTCTTGACGAAGCTTCGCATCCCCAAACTTTAAGAAACGACAACTTAGGTTTAGCACCAAACCACGCTTCATACGGTGTCGTCTCAACGGATTTAGATGGAGCCCTATTTAAAGTGAATGCAGCGTTTCTAATGCATAACCCCATAATGATAACGGCAAATCAAGAAGAGACATCATTGATCGGACCATATCTAATAGGGTTCGATTCGGCGCTCGTACACACCATTGCATTTGTGTGGTGTTCCGGGTGGCGTGAGTTGTGAAACGATTCCACTTTCTTTAAGATGCGTGAGAAAATCATAACTCAAATATTCACCTCCACGATCGGATCGTAGAAACTTAATCTTTCTGTTACGATGGTTCTCCACTTCATTCTGAAATTCTTTGAACTTTTCAAATGTTTCAGATTTATGTTTCATTAAATAGATATACCCATATCTACTCAAGTCATCGGTAAAAGTGAGAAAATAGCGATATCCACCGCGCATCGAAACACTCATCGGTCCGCATACATCGGTATGTATGATTTCCAACAAGTCCGTTACTCGCTCCATCATACCGGAGAACGGGGTTTTGATCATCTTTCCCATGAGGCATGGTTCACATGTGTCAAATGATTCAAAATCAAGAGACTCCAAAAGTCCATCGGAATGGAGTTTCTTCATGCGCTTTACACCAATATGACCTAGACGACAGTGCCACAAATAAGTAGTATTATCACTATCTACTTTGCATCTCTTAGCCTCAATGTTATGGATGTGTGTTTCATCCCTTTCGAGATTTAGAAGAAATAAACCATTCACAATGGGTGCATGACCATAAAAGATGTTACTCATATAAATAGAACAACCATTATTCTCCGATTTAAATGAATAACCGTCTTGCAATAAACAAGATCCAGAAATAATGTTCATGCTCAACGCAGGCACATAATAACACTTATTAAGGTTTAAAACTAACCCCAAAGGTAAAACTAAGGAGAGTGCCGACGGCCATCACATCAACTCTTGATCCGTTGTTAACGCCGATCGTCACCTCATCCTCGAAGTCAGCCGCTCATTCCGTAGCTCTGCTTCGAGTTACAAATATTAGCAACCGAACCGTATCAAATACCTGCACTACAACGAGGGCTAGTAAGGAAAACATCAATAACATGTATATCGATATACCTTTGATGGTGCCAGCCTTCTTGTCCGCTAAGTACTTCGGACAACCATGCCCAAAGGACCTTGTCCTTGCAATAGAAGCACTCAGTGTCCGGTTTAGGACCAGACTTGAGCTTCTTCTCAGCAGGGGCAATGCGCTTGCCGCCACCTTTCTTGAAGGGCTTCTTTGCACCCATACCTTTCTTGAAGGTGGGATTGTTGACCATCAACACATGATTATCCTTTTTGATGTCCACTTTCGCGGCCTTCAGCTTTGCGAAGAGCTCGGTGATCGTATCTGTGGAACCAATCTGATTATGAGTCACTACAAAACTTTTGTAGGGAGGAGTGATTGCAACCACAATCTTGAGCTCCTCCGAATCGGCCCATTCCAGCTTGCTCACATGCTGAGTGTAGCCCGTCATCTTAATGGCGTGCTCACTAACGGAACTCCCTTCATCCATCTTGTAGTTAAAGAACTTCTCGGAGATCTCGTATCTCTCGTAACGGCCCGAGTCCAAACATGGTTTTCAGCTCTTCGAGAATCTCAAAGGGCCGGGATAGTCTTCAAAACGATTTTGAAGTTCGGTTCCATAGAAAACAACATGGTGCTCTTAATCACACCATAATCATCTTTCTGCCGATCGAGACAGTTTTCTCATCACCGCTTGCAGTTAGGGGGTCACCTAACGCTTTCCCAAGGACATAGTCCTTTTGACCGCCAGAGAGAATTATTCTTAGATTGCGGAACCAATTGGTGAAGTTAGACCCATTGTTTCTAAGCTTTTCCTTCTCAGCGAAAACGTTGAAGTTGAAGTTGGACTTATCCATGTGATCTATAGTATTTGCAAGTACAAATTAGACTATGTTCATGATAACTAGTTCAACTTTAATCAAATTACTAGATGAACTCCCACTAAATTCAACATCCCTCAAGTTGTTTAGTGAGCACGATCCAAATTCACCACACCTAATCCGATCATCATGAGAAGAGATGTGGCTTCAATGGTGGACAACGAAGTGTCGATCATATCATTCATATGACTCATGCTTAACCTTTCGGTTCATGTGTTCCGAGGCCATGTCTGTACATGCTAGGCTCGTCAAGTTAGACCCAAGTATTTCCGCGTGTGCAAAACTGGCTTGCAGTTGTATGTGAGTAGAGTCTATAGCACCCGATCATCACGTGATGCTTGGACACGATTTAACTTTTGCAACGGTGCATACTTGGGGAGAACACAGTTTTATCTTGATCTTTATGAGGAATCATCTTATAATGCTACCGACGCGATCTAAGCATAATAAGATACATAAAAGGATAAACATCACATGCATATAACTTTATGTGACATGGTATAGCCAATCTTCGCGCAATGATCTCCATCTTGTGCGCGGCTAACATGATCTCCATCACTCCACCATGATTGCCTCCACCACGAATGGCAACTACAACTATTGCTAACTACTTAGCGATAAAGTGAAACTATTACATGGCGATAAGAAGTTGACACACGTGTCATACACAATTATAAAGACAACCATATATTCTCGCCGGTTGTGTACTCATCGACATGCAAGTCGTGAAACATTACAAAACATGATCATCGATACATTATACACATCACATCTTGGGACATACCATATCACGTAAAACACTCTCGCAAAACAAGTTAGACGCCTCTACTTTGTTGTTGCATGTTTTACGTGGCTTATGGGAGTAGATGCTAAGAACGATTCTTACCTACGGAAAGCCACAACGGTGATATTATGGTTGCCAAACTCCGGTGTTAATCCCATGACAACTATAGTGAGAGAAACTGACATCCACCAGCCGCATGTGTGGAACAAGCCCCACGTCAAGTGCCGAGCCGGTCTCGCGAACGACGTCGCGTAAGGTTGGCCTGGACCGCTTCAATCTCACTATCCCGCGTCATAAGAAGAACACAAACAAGAGGCTTGCAATAGAAAACATCAACGCCCGCAACAACCATGTTGCGTTCTACTCGTGATACCACTGAAGGTTTTCGCGGCATAGTAAATCAAAAATTTCTACGGATGCGAACAGAGGGAATCCAAGATCTAATCTAGGAGATGCAAACAACGAGAGAGATTGGTTTAGATCTTCATACCCTTGAAGATTCGCACAGCGGAACGTTCGTCGGAACGTGGGTGATGTAGTCGTACTCGCTTCTCCTCCTCGCGATCCGATCTGATCTAGCACCACAAGTGGCGGTGCCTCCGTGAGATACACACGTGCAGCACCTCGACGTCTCTCCAGCAAGTATGGTGGAGAGACGGATTGGATCTACAACACGACGGCGTGGTGTATATGGTGGAGAATTTCTGCAGCAGGGCTTCGCCTACAAGCAGTCGGGAGGGAGAGAGGAGGGCAGCAGGGCGGCTAGGGTTGGAGGGGAAGGTGTAGGGGGTTGGTGCGCCCCCAGCCCTCTATATATAGAGGGGTGGGCGCAGCCCTAGCCCCTCCCCCAAGCCAAGGCCGGCGGCCCCAAGGAGGAAGAGTGGGGGGCAAGGAAACCCCCCCTTCTAGAAGCTCTATCTAGAGTTTAAACCTCTCTTGGCCGGCTGGGCCCTATGGGGCCTTGTGCCCCTGGCCCAATGCGGCCAGGGCACTCCCTCGTAGGCCCATGCCCCCTCCCGGAAGGTGTGGCCACGTTGGTCCCCTTCCGGAAGGTTCTAGAAGCTTCCGGTATAATACCGATTAACCCGGAACAATTCCGAACTCCAAAAACTGCACCGCCTTTATATGAATCTTATTCTCCGGACCACTCCGGAACCTCTCGTGATGTCCCGGATCCCATCCGAGACTCCGAACAAAAACTCATAAACCAATTATCCAATCTATCCTAGCGTCGAGACACGTTAAGTGTGTGACCCTGCGGGTTCGAGAATATGCAGACATGATCTTCTATCAATAATCAATAGCGGGGTCTGGAAACCCATATTGACTCCCACACATTCATCGATGATCATATTGTATGAACCACTATGCCAGGATTAAATCAATCCCATATATATATTCCCTTCGTCTCGCGATATTTTACTTGCCCGAGATTCGATCGTCGGTACCGTCATACCTAGTTCAATCTCGTTCACAACAAGTACTTTACTCGTTCCGTAATCCGATATCACTTTGTGATTAACTCCTTAACCACATGCTTGCAAGCGGTGTTGATATCGATTACCGAGTGGGCCCGAAGTATATCTCTCCGACTTGGAAGGGACAAATCCCATCTCGATACATACAACCCAACAGATACTTTCCGATCACCTGAGAGACACCTTTATGATCACCCTCTCATAAGATGACGTTTGATGACCTCAAAGCTTTCTTCCGATACGAGGGAGTTGTATTATCTCATGGTCTAAGGAATACAATATTTGACATAAGAAAAGCTTCGCAAAGACGAACACGATGACACGATCTAATTGCTTCGCTTAGTTTGGGTCTGTCCACCATATCATTCTCCCAATGATATGATCTCATTATTAATTGACAACTCATGTCCATGGTTAGGAAACCTTAACCATCATTAATCAATGAGCTAGTCCATAGAGGCGTACCAGGGACACAGTGTTGTTCACAAACCACACAAGTATTAAAGTTTCCGCTTAATACAATTCTAGCATGGAATATAAACATTATCATGGACAAGAATTATAATAATAACATCTTTATTATTGCCTCTAGGGCATAATTCCAACACATCACCTGCCTGCCTTCGCTGTCAATGTATGGCTTTGCTTGTGGCGGCTTTGAGGGGGGCCATCCTAGGTTTCGCCGAACACCAGGATCATTGATGACGCGAGCCGGAGCTTTCTTAGCCTTTTGCTGCTGCAGCAGAGTCTTGTACTCGGCCTCCATGGCTCTAGCTTTCTCTATTGACTTCTGTGTGTTGGCCAGATCTCGATCCAGCTTAGCGCCTTGCTCTGCAATGGCATGCGCTTCCTCCAGCAGCTGCTGGCGCTTCTCGTCAAGCTGGACTATGTTCCGAATATGACCCATGGTCATGGGCTCGACGAGTAGGTTGTCGTACATCACTCTATCAGCTGGGGTGACTTGGGCTGCAGCAGACGTAGATGCCGGAGGTGGCGGGTTTGCGGTGTTGTTGTTACTCGGACCGGTGCCAAGTTCCTGTGGATATTGTACTAGTTTATGCGGAGGGGGCATGGCCTTTGCACGATCATTGTCGGCAGCAACAAGTGGTCCCTTCCCCTTGTCCAGTGCTTTAGGCGGATCTTGTCCGGGCTGATCTTCATCCATCGCGGTCCCAATGGCGACGAACACCTCTCGGGACGTGACGATATTGTTGGCCTGCTCGTCGCATTTGTAATCCTCCTCCATCTCCTTCATAGCAGAGTCTAGCTCCTCCGGGCTGAAGTCTATCTCCTCCAAGTTGGCGCTGATGTCGGGTAGAGCGCGTCCAGCACGAATTCGGAGGGTGCCGGGGCTTCCTCGATGATGGGCGATGGTGGTGCGACAGCAGCAATGATGACTGGAGGTGGTGGTGCAGCTGCAGCGACGATGACCGGAGGCGACGGTGGCGGTGGCTGAGGCGGAGGGGTGCCGTCTAAGAGCGCGAGCGCTATCTGGGCTACCTCCTCAGCCTCCGCGTAGTTGTTGACGGTGTTCACCATGCTTTCGAAAGTGACGCCCCGGCTTCACCGCCGCCGCCTTTAGCGTATGTCGAGAAGCGCACCTTGGTCGATCCTTCCACAAAGTGATACATGGCATCATCATTGGGGTATGCCGATCGCCCGTGACACGGAGCCACCTGGCAAGGTAATCACGGGGGTTTTCACCCTCTCTCTACACGCAACATGCCAGATCGAAGATGGTCACCACTCCGACGAACTTGGATCTCTGTTGTCCAGACGCACGGGCGAAGCCGGTGGACTTGCAGCGATCTTCCGCCATTATATCCTGCAGAGGGGCGGTTTGGGTGGGCCTTGAATTTTTCCGATCTTTGTTGGAAAACTTCGAAGAGAGATCCGACATTGATCCTTCCGCGAACGTATCCTGCCCGTAGGCGGTCCGTGCGGGTCTTGATGCTCCTCTGACTTCCAGGGAACTAATGCCCGAGTTGGTTTCGCCGATGAAGAGGTGGATGTCTCCGATGGGGATGATCGAGCATCAGGTAGGGTTCATCTTCGCCGGGATCCAGAACTCGTCGTGAGGGACGATCGGAACGTTGCCGGAGAAGAGAAAGCGATCGATGGATACGGTTTCGCCGATTCCCGCGAAGATCTTGGACCTCGCATGTTGTAGAGCCTGAAGCGCCTCTCGCCCCACAGTGGGCGCCAACTGTCGTGGTATTGACGACGAGTACGCCATGGAGGGGTCCTCACAGTGCGTGTTTAGAGACGTGGGGTAAGGCGGACGGTTGACGGGTACGAGGTAACACAGCTTACCTAGGTCCAGATGCCACGACGGTGGCAGAATCCTACTCCTGCTATAAATCACTATAATGGCAATATGCCGAGTTATAGGGATCGGTTCGCTGTGCGAGGTATGAGTTAATTGGTTCCCTAAAGGCTCCCATAGGTCCGGCTTATATAGTCGCCAGGTCCTAGGGTTACAGGGAAAGTCCTAGCCGACAAAGTTCTGAGTCCCAAATGATACAATCAGTCTAACGTGTCTTGCACTCCAAGGCTCCGGGTACGACGGGGACTCCTCCGTAGCCTTCCTTTATCCGGCATGGGCCTCCCTTCTGGATCCATCTAACTGGGCCGCCCAGCAGGCCATGGGTCTTGCTACCAACTGTGGGTCACCTGGGTTATTCGGATAAAAGACATGCTATAAGGATACCCATATAGCATATCCCAACACCAGTCTGTTCCAGGCAACAGTGTTGTATCGACGGTGCTTCCCTTCTTGAAGTTGATGCTTTTTATTGGACGCTTCAGGATGCATGGAGCGTGGTCAGCCAAAACCGTTGGACGCAGTGGTTGCGGATTATCATAGTTTCATCATTTGCCATTGTCTTTTCTTTTTCTTTTTAGACATGTTTGTATTGCTGTTCCAGGATTTTTTTTTTGTTCAAACTTTTATATCGGTGTGGCTGCTATATTAATATAGCTGACCTTTTGATATTTTGACTATTTTTTATCAGTGTTAACGGGTGGGCCAGTCCACGTCTGCAACTTTTCTTCTTACACGTGGGTCCTGCTGTCAGAATTGGTGTCAATTCACGATTAAACATGGATTAGTGTTTTTTGCGACAATTTGATTCCGGTCTCATAGTTTTTTGTGATTGAAACATCACCTTGTATCATTCAAAAAAAATTGATAGTTTTATACTATCAACTCGCACAACTAAGTCCCGTCGATGAAAAAAGAAGTCCTAACTCATCGATCCTTGCTGTTCTCCATTCCAGGACGAAGTCAATGGCCTTTCGTTGGGACGTGCAGCCCATGACTAGATGTCGGTGCTTGCTAGAAAACGAAAATACGGGTAGGAAAATTTTAGACAGACTACATTTCTACGAAATTCAGTTAATATTGTTTAAACAGGCATTTGAGCCGGGGACAGCCTACGTGTCAACCATTACGATATGTATCCATCCGCGCTATTCTTCCCTTTCAGATGAAGCATCCGGCTTAGCTTCTGTCACAGGTTTTCTTTGCTTGTTTACAGATTTTCTTTGCTTGTTTATATCGATTTTCAGAGCAGCTTGCAACCAGGTACGGTGAATGAATCCTCCGTCTAATTTCGTTATTCTTTTTTCAAATTTGTGTTTATTCAACATTGATTGATCCTAGCAAAGAAGTCCTCTGAAATTTGCTCTCTGCGCAGATGAATCCAATGCCGGCCACGCAAGTACCATTGCCACCCGTGGATGTCATGAAGCCACCACAATATCGGCGACTGATCACCCACCCAGCGGATGCGGTCGTCTTCGACGACGACGAGCAGGTGGCGCCGGCCGCTGGCACGCCACCTGCATCTGCAGGCAGGGCATCCAACGGGGCGGTGGTCGTCAAGACGCACACAGACTACTCAGCCATCGCCAGAGACTCGTCGCACGACAACTTCGCCGTGCTCGTGCACCTCAAGGCTCCCGGAAGTACCGAGGCGGCAGGCGACCCTCTGGCGCCACGCGTGCCGCTCGACCTCGTGACGGTGCTGGATGTCAGCAGCAGCATGCGCGGGAGCAAGCTGGCGCTGCTGAAGCAGGCGATGCTGTTCGTCATCGGCATCCTCGGCCCTGACGACCGCCTCTGCATCGTCTCCTTCTCGTCAAGGGCGCGCCGCGTGACCAGGCTCGTGCGCATGTCGGACAGCGGGAAGGCGCTGTGCGCGCGCGCCCTGGAGACGCTCGTGGCGCGCAACGGCGGCACCAACATCGCCGAGGGGCTCCGCACCGCCGCCAAGGCGCTTGACGAGCGCCGGTACACGAACGGCGGCGTCTCGAGCGTGGTGCTGCTCTCCGATGGCCAGGACAACTACACCTCGATAAGGCAGGCGTTCGGCAGATTATCTCCCAACTACGCGGCGCTCGTCCCGCCCTACTTCGCGCGCACCTCCGGCGATCGCATTGCGCCCATCCACACGTTCGGCTTCGGCAGCGACCACGACGCGGCCGCGATGCACGTCGTTGCCGAGGCAACGGGCGGCACGTTCTCGTTTATCGAGAACGAGGCCGTGGTCCAGGACGCGTTCGCGCAGTGCGTCGGCGGGCTGCTCTCCGTCGTGGTCCAGGAGGCGCATGTCGAGGTCGTGTGCGTGCATCCGGGTGTTCGCGTCGTCACGGTCAAGTCCGGGCTTTACGACAGCCGCGTCGACGAGGATGGCCGCGCTGCCTCGATTGTAGCCGGCGAACTCTACGCCGACGAGGAGAGGCGTTTCTTGCTCTTCTTGGTGGTACCGAGAGCTGATGAAGAAACGGACGGTGATGCCACCACCACTCTGCTCAAAATCACCTGCGTCTACCGAGACGCGTCCGCCGGCGCGGACGTGAGTGTGACGGCCGAAGCCGAACACACGGTTGTGAGGAGGTCGGAGCAGGAGCAGGCGGGGGACGTGGCACGGTCGGTGGAGGTGGAGCGGGAGCTCGTCCGGGTCGAGGCCACCGAGGACATCTCTACTGCGAAGGCGGCGGCAGAGCGGGGCTCGCACCAGGAGGCGGTCGAGATACTCGAGAACCGACGGCGAGCGGTAGCGCAGTTGAAAGCGGCACGAGGCGGCGACGCCATGATCGCGGCGCTGGAGATAGAGCTGCGGGACATGAAGAGGCGCGTCTCGAGCCGACGGAGCTACGCGTGCTCGGGGCGAGCGTACATGCTCGCCGGCATGAGCGCGCACATGCAGCAGCGGGGCAGTTCGGCGCAGCTGCAGCTGCCATCGGTGATTGGAATCCACGCCGGAGGGGTGACGACGTTGACGGCAGGGACACACGAGCCGCTGTCGCATCAAGTCGCTTCCACGCTGTTATATGTTGATCCAAATTCTACAAAGTATAGGCCAACTTCTGACGAATGGTGGGCCGCCGTCGAGGAAGCCGAGTGTAACGAGTTCAGTTGGCCCACACCGCGCCCAACGGGACGCCTGTGGGGTGCGACAGCCCTCGGCAGACAGACGGATCGTCACACCTGGTTTCCACCGATATAAACCCCTCAGTCCCGGTTGGGAGAGATCTGTGAAATCCGGCGTTTGTAAACACCTCGATATGAAGTTTATTTACGCTGGCCGTGGTTTTTTCCTCTCTTTGTTGGAGAGGTTTTCCACGTTAAATCTGTGTCTCCTTGCTGTGTTTTTCGTTTTCGTTCTTCGTTATCTTCTTGTCGCGATTGTAACACACGCTGCCGTATGCGACGCCGGCCATGCTCGCCATGCTACCGCGGTCGCGGAAGGCGCGCGAGGTGGCAGCCGAGAGCGGGCAGCAACAACACAAGGTGCAAGAAGAAGGAGCTGAAGAAGGCTCTGAACCGAACGTCCCAGGGGAGCCGAAACTGTAGCTTCTCTATACTTACAGCACCGATGAAATTCCGATATGCAGTTCGTTTTACTACTCCCTCCGACCCGAATTAGTGTTCGCGCGGATCATTTTGCCGAAACCCCTCTACGAAAATCCGACAAGCCAATCGATCACATCTCTCTTTCCTCCGTTTGGACAAGCTCCCGTCCCTATCTCCCTCGCCGCCCTCTCCCTCGCCGACTGCTCCGTCGCTCCCATGCCAGCCACCATGCCCTCGCTCGCGCCGCCTGCTTCGCCGTTCCCGCACCAGACAACCTCCTTCCTCCTCGCCGACCTACCAGAACGCAACAAGGAGGGGAATCAAGAGGAAAGGGATCTCATTTTGCTGCGAAACACACGACTTGATGCTCCGGTGGTGGCGGCCCTCATGTCCCGACGTCTCCTCCAACTGGTACTTCTACTTGGACCTTTCTTTGTGTTGCTGGTGTGTCGCCCGCGTTCTAGGCAGCCACCGCTCGATTCTGTAGATGGAGAGGACCTCCTAATATTCTTGTGTTCGTAGATGGAGAGGACCTCCTAATTTGCTTTATTTCGTAGATGCAGATGCTAATGTTGATGAAGCGGGCAGAGCAGCAGTCCATGTTGGAAATTTGATCCGTGAAGATCCCATGGCGCCGCCCCTCTTCCGGCTACCCTCGACTCAAGTAGGCCGCTCGCCGCCCTCCGTCCAGCATGGCTTTTCTTTGCTCGCCGCTGCTACATCCTCAGCGCCTGCTGATTCGCTTTCGTTATCGTGGGGGGACGAGAGGAAGGGGAGAGGTGTTGTTCGTGAAGGGCGTGAAGCCGCGGATGCCTTGCAGGAGTAAGACAGTTCGCCTGATGGGATTGAAGGAGGTGGCAGCTTAGTATTTCTTGATTAGCAAATCATAGTTCATCAGCGTAGGTTCTATTTTTCTTAAATTGGTTTCTTCCGAATAGAATTATCGGTTGTCACCGATGGCTGATGAATATTCTGTAGATTCATGGTCTCGTGCTGTGCTTGTGTGATGGCATGGTTCATGGTGCTGAAGCTATTGGAATTAGATGAGTTTTGGGCTGTTGGTCCATTAGACAAATTCTAAAATTCTCTTTGGCCCACTTGTATATGACAGCATATGTCTGTGTAGTGGTACTAAAGTTTAATCCCACATTGCTAGTTAAAGGGGAGTTGGACCAGCTTATATAGTAGAGTGTTGCACCACTCACTAAGGTGTGACAAGAAGAGTAGCCCTCGCGCACTCCTCCTCCGACGCCGTCCGCCTCATCACGAGAGGCGCGCGCCATGGGTTGCGGGTTGCGGGAATATTGCCGAGCCAAGCTTTATTTTGCTGGTTGGGAAAACTAATTATAGTAGGCCTCCGGAACCCCGCCTCTCGTGAACCTGTACGGTTGAGGGGCGATCAGGTTTTTGGGGAGCGCTCAAGCGCGACTACTGGCAACCACGACATCGTCCGACGACGAGTTCCCGAACAACGACTTCTTCCCGGACGCCAGCGACCTCTTCGGCAACCTCAACATGGGCGACAGCTCTGCCGCAGCTACTGCCGCAACTTCATCGTATGTGATCTCAATCTCCCTCCTTCGGATTATGCTAGAGTTTCTAGTTCTAGCGTTTAGCATAGATGTGATAGATTTATCTCCTATAGATGTAATCTGCTCATCTACTTTGTTGATCTGCATAATTGGTTTTAGTTTCGTTTGTATGATCATGTTTTATCAATTTATTATTCGGACTAAATCATATGGATTATTGCTTATATTTCCAACAATCCAAAAACCTGATTATAGGCAACTGAATTCCACTGGTGTAGCCTTGGCTACTAGGCCGCCTCCTTTTGATGGCATGCACTATAAGAGATGGCGCAAGAGAGCAGTTCTCTGGTTTGAAAACCTAAACTACTATAGCGCCACTCTTGGCAAGCCTGAAGGAGATCTTTTTGCTGAGCAGGAAGCGAACTTTAAGAAAGCCGATACCATGTTTATGGCGGCTTTGTTCAGTGTTCTTGGGGACAACATTGTTGGCCCGTATATGTCATTTGATAATGGCAAGGACGCGTGGGAAGCGCTCGAGGCCAAGTTTGGGGTCTCGGACGCTGGCACCAAGTTGTATGTCATGGAGCAATTCTATGACTACAAGATGGTTGATGAGAGCTCCGTCGTTGAGCAAGCTCATGAGATACAATCACTTGCCAAAGAACTTGAGAAGTTCAAGTGTTCCTTACCGGACAAATTTGTGGCCGGTGGCATTATTGCCAAGCGTCCTCCCTCGTGGAGGAACTTTGCTACTTCCCTGAAACATAAGAGACAAGAGTTTTCCGTTACGGATCACATTGGGTCTCTTCATGTGGAAGAGAAGGCGAGGGAAAAGGACAAAACTGCTCGAGGGTTTGAGGGAGGTTCTACTGGCAATTTGGTGCAAAGGAAAAACTCCCAATCCCACAAGTTCAAGAATAAGAACAAAACTGAAGGAAAGGGGAAGTTCGATGGCAAGAACAAGGCCACGCACTCAACCAACTTCAAGAAGAAAAATGATAAGAGGAAAGGCTCTTGCCACGTCCTGATCATTGGGCTCCTAGCTGTCCTAATCGCTTTGACAAGCGTCAACATGGAAACAGCGGCAAGGCCGCTAATGTTGTTATTAGCGATACTGAGATGAAGGATGCTGGGTATGGTATTTTACCTACTATCCTTTCAGTATGTCATTCTCCTGATTGGTGGATAGACACGGGTGCTAATACACATGTATGTTCTGATATTTCCATGTTTTCCTCTTATCAGGTCTCAAGGACCTCTTCCGTGATGATGGGAAACGGCTCACGTGCTTCTGTTCATGGTGTTGGTACGGTAAATCTGAAGTTTACTTCGGGGAAGACCGTACAACTGAAGAATGTCCCCTCCATCAATAAGAATCTCGTTAGCGGATCGCTTTTATGTCGAGATGGCTTTAAGTTAGTTTTTGAGTCCAATAAAGTTGTAATTTATAAGTATGTAAAATTTGTTGGAAAGGGTTATGAGTGCGGAGGTCTGTTCCACTTGTCTTTGTCAGACTCATGTACTAAAGTTATTAATCATGTTTGCAATGATAATGAGTCCAATGTTTGGCATTCACGACTCTGTCATATTAACTTTGGTTGCATGACGCGGCTAGCCAATATGAGTTTAATTCCGAAATTTACCACTGTCAAAGGTTCTAAGTGCCAAGTTTGTGTGCAAGCAAAGCAACCCCGCAAGTCTCATACGGCTGTGGAACCGAGAAACTTAGCACCGCTAGAACTTATACATTCAGATCTTTGTGAGATGAATGATGTGTTGAAAAAAGGTGGAAAAAGATACTTTATGATGTTGATTGATGACTCCACTAGATACTGCTATGTTTATCTTCTGAAATCTAAAGATGAAGCTTTGAACTACTTCAAAATCTATAAAGCTGAGGCAGAAAACCAACTTGATCTTAAAATCAAGCGGCTAAGGTCGGATCATGCTGGAGAGTACTTTTCAAATGAATTTGATTTATTCTGTGTGGGACATGGTATTATACATGAGAGGACGCCTCCCTACTCACCTCAGTCAAATGGGGTGGCCGAAAGAAAGAACCGCACTCTAACTGATTTGGTTAACGCCATGTTAGATACATCGGGTCTTTCCAAGGAATGGTGGGGGAGGCGCTAATGACTGCATGTCATGTCCTAAACCGTGTTCCCGTAAAGGATAAAACCATGACTCCATTTGAGGAATGGGAAAGCTTAAACTCACTTACTTACGAACTTGGGGTTGTTTGGTGAAAGTCAATATTCCAATACCCAAGAAGCAAAAGCTTGGACCAAAAACCGTTGATTGTGTTTTTCTGGGATATGCTTTTCATAACATTGGCAATAGATTTTTGATAGTAAAATCTGAGGTATCCGACATACATGTTGGTACAATTATGGAGTCGAATGATGCGACTTTCTTTGAGGACATCTTTCCTATGAAAGGTATGTCTAGCTCATCAAATCATGAGATGACTAGTTCATCTAGTCAGGAATTTTCTATAATTCTTGAACCCACTATGCCGATAGAACACTCTGAGATCCTGTGGAGGATGACAATGAAGCTCCCAAAAGGAGCAAGAGACAAAGGATTGCAAAGTCATTTGGTGATGATTTCATTGTGTATCTTATGGATGATACTCCTACTTCTATTTCAGAAGCCTATGCATCTCAAGATGCTGACTACTGGAAGGAAGCTGTCCGAAGCGAGATGGGCTCCATCTTAGTTAATGGTACTTGGGAAGTCACAGATCGTACTTATGGAGGTTTATTTAGATTTGGAATGAATTTACACACTAAAAGAAGTTTAGATGTATTTTCTTCACAAATCTAAAATATATTTTATTTTAAAACGGAGGGAGTATTTCTGAAGAAGGGAGTAGTAGGAACATATCAGACATGCACGTACATGTTCATGTAAGAGCTAAGGGCATCCCCACCGGGCCGACCCATACGGTCATCCTAAACGGTCCGTTTCAGTTCATTTGGGTCGGGCCTGCGCCCAGCGGCGCGATCCATTTGTCCGCGCAGGCGGGCGTTGGCGCCATCGCTAGACATAGATCAAATCAGTTGAAAATGGCGCCATGGCTGGCCAAAGACGCACACAGATTACTGACAAATAACATGGCATACGTGCGCCATCACCCTTTGGGCATCGCCAACGAGTGGTCATTGGATCTAAACTATGCAAAAGGGGGCAATCTCATACACAATGTACAAAAGATGGCAGCTTCCCTGCCCAAAAAGTTGCAACTGCCGTCGCCATTGCCCTTCAGGCATCGCGGGCCTTGATGGTCTGCTGCCTCTTCGCAACCCAAGCCCTGCGATCGGGGTCGGCGATGCTATCTAGGTTGGTGAGCATGATGGTGTTCTCCTCTGCCATGATCTTAGCTTCAGCTTCCTTGGCCTTGGTTGATACGTCCAATTTGCATCACCATTCTATATCATAATTTGCCTCTATTCATTGATATATTTCTTATTAAGAGGTGTTACTTATGTCTTTTCATATGTTTTTGCATGTTGGATGATTCTTGGAGGATGAACTGCCGGAGTCAGGTTTCTGATGGAAAAAGAGGTGTTTTGATGCAATTTCGCGAAGATCAGAAAAATACCAGAAAACTATGGAAAATCATATTTTCCCAGAAGACGAAGAAAGACAGAAGGGGAGGCGGAGATGGGCCACAGGGGGCCCACATCCCCCAGGCGCGGGCCACCCCTAGGTCGCGCCTACAAGGGGTGTGGCCCACCTCTGGCTCCGCCCTCTCACCTATATCTTCTCCTCGAAACCCTAAAACACGGGGGAGCGACCATAGAAAGATTCTTCCGCCTCTACGGGGCTGAAAACACCGAGAGAGAGAGCTCTCCGGCAGACAGATTTCTGCCGGGGAAATTCCTTCCCGGAGGGGGGAGATTGTCGCCATCAACACCATCATCAAGCTGGACTTCATCGGTATCATCATCATCATCCACACCATCATCTCCACCAGCACCATCATCACCACTCCATCCCGCTGTAACAATTGTGTTGAATACTTGCATAGTTCTTAGGGGAAACTTTCCCGGTGTTGATTACTATTATAGTTGATGCTTGTGAGTGGAACCATTGGATTATTGTTTATGTTCAGATTTTTATCCATCACCATGTCATCTTTGATCTTGATCCATATGATGTCTTGTGAGTAGTTCGTTTAGTTCTTGAGGACATGGGAGAAGTCATGTTGTTAGTAGTGGATTTGTGTTGGGATATTATTCAATGGTTTAGTATTTAAGTTGTGGTGCTATTCTTCTAGTGGTGTCATGTGAACGTCGACTACATGATACTTCACCATTTATGGTCCTAGGGGAATGCATTGTGTATTTGGCTACTAATTGTAGGGTTGCCGGAGTGACAGAAACCTGAACCCCCGTTAGGACACCATTGCACAAGGGAGCGTAGGATCTCAGAGTTTAAGGCTGTGGTTAGGTGTATATCTTAATTTCTTTCATGTAGTTGCGGATGATTGCAGGGGATTTAATCACAAGTATGTCTTAGTCCAAGTAAGGTTTGTACATTAGCACAGGTTCACCCACACAACACTTACAAAACCAAAGAAGACTTCTCAGCTATATGAAGCGTAAGCACTTGACAGAATTCTCATGTGTCCTCGAGAACGTTTGGTCCTTATAAGTATTTCCACCGGCTTCTCCTTTGCTAAGAAAGGATTGGGCCACTTGCTGCAATTTTTTGTTGTCTTTATTACTTGCACTTTATTTCTTTGCTTTATCAGAAAACCCCTAAAAATCAGTTTGCTAAGTATTTACAGAGATTTCCTGCTCCATACCACTAGTCAACACCTTCTGCTCCTCGTTGGGATCGACACTCTTATTTATAAAAAGTACTGCGATACACCCCCTATACTTGTGGGTCATTAAGACTATTTTCTGGCGCCATTGCCAGGGAGTGAAGCGCTATTGAAGAGTGGAACTGGTAAAGGAAACTTCTACTATGAGTATTGCTTTTTATTTATGTTTGTTACTTTGTTTTCATTATGGATAACCCACTTGGTTTTCTATTTGGGAAAACTACTACCACTGTTAGGGTAGTAGATGAACCACCACCTGTTGAGATAGATCCTTTTAAGATACCTACAAGTATTGTTGATCGTGTTATGGATAATTATTATTTAGGGGATGGAACTGTCCATCCTGGTGATCACTTAATTTTTATCCATGAATTATGTGGGATGTTTAAGTGTGCAGGCATCACAATTGAATAGGTGAAGAAGAAGTTACTCTCTATATCCTTGAAAGGGAGAGCTGAAGAATGGTATAAGCTACTGAAGAATGGACAATCCATGGAATGGGAGGAAATAGTACCTCTCTTTTATTCTAAATTCTATCCTCCTAGTGAAATTCATAAGGATAGGAATCTGATATATAACTTTTGGACTCGTGATGGAGAGAGTACAACTCAAGTTTGGGGGAGATTGAAGTTACTAATGCTTAAATGTCCTATTCATGAACTCCCTAACAATATTATTATCAATAAATTTTATGCTAGGCTTTATCTTCATGATAAAGATTTACTAGATGCTTCTTGTGCTGGATCATTCACACGTATGAAGGAAGAAGCTAAATGGGATCTCCTAGATCGTATTCAAGAGAACACTAAAGCATGGGAGAATGACAAAGGAAGAAAGTCAGGTATAAATTATGATTATGAATGCATTAAATCCTTTATGGGAATTGATGACTTCCGTGATATTAGTAATGAATATGGTCTTGATTCTCAAAGTATTGCCAATTGTTTTAAGGCCTTTGCCTCTTATATTGAAATTCCTAAAAAGAAGTGGAACAAGTATCATGCACCTTATAAAGATGTTGTTAATCATGTTCGTCCTGTTAGAAATACCGAGGTTTGTATTACTAATCATATTGTGCCTGAACCTTATGCTGAGAAAACACCTTTCCCAGCTAAGGTAAAGGAGTACTCTATGATAATTAGTGCGAATAACAAATGTACAAAGAAAACTATGGAACCTGATGAGCAAATAAATACTGAACCTATGGTAGCTATTGTGAAAGATCTTGACACTAGAAATATAGAGGATGAGCACATTGTCTTCTGTGATGACGCTTCTAATATTATCTCTCATCCTAGTAAATCTAGAAAATCTAGTGTCCCTGTGCTTTCTGTTAGAATTGGTGATCATTGCTATTATGGTTTATGTGATATTGGTGCTAGTTCTAGTGCTATTCCTTATGAGCTTTACAGGGAAATTATGCATGAAATTGGTCCTTGTGAGCTTGAGGAAATTGATGTGGTTATTCACCTTTCTAATAAGGAAACCATTTTCCCTATTGATATTGTAAGAGATGTGGAAGTTCTTTGTGGTCAGATTAAGTATCCTGCTGATTTTCTAGTGCTTAATTCAGAAGCTAGTAAAACTTGTCCTATCATCTTTGTTAGACCTTTCTTGAAAACTTGTGGATCTATTATAGATTGTAAAAAGGAGAAAGTTTTAACTAAGTTTGATGGAGATTCTTATGAGTTTAACTTTTCCAAATTTTCTAAAGCCCCTTGTAAAAATTGCTTGCCTAATGAAGATTTCAGGATGGAATAACTTGCTTCTATTGATCCAGTTTATGACCTTGGGCCTCTTTTTGATGATTGTAAGTATGCTCATTCTGATGATAGAGTTGTTTCCTATGACAGTTATATTGTCAATTTTATTCAAAGTGCTACTGAAACTTATTATGAGAGAGGGAAATATGGTTTTATGCATCTCAATAATGTTAAGTTTCGCCGTTTTATGTTGAAAGCTTTGAAGTTGCACTTGTTTTGTCTTCCTATGCTATTGTGTTTTTGTTTCAACAATTTGTTTTCTCATGATACTCCCATGCATAGGAAGTGGGCTAGACTCAAATGTGTGGGATATTTGCTTCTTGATGCTCTCTTTCACTTCAAATATATATCTCTTATGTGAGCATCTTTGAAACTATCAAGCCTAACTTAAAGGCATTAAAGAAAAGTACTTCTTGGAAGTTATTACCTCAATAATAACCGCTCCTTATCCTTTTTCTTTTGTTTTTTGTGTCAAGATCAACTACTTTTGAGAAGTAGAGGAGTTGTGAAAAGTGGCTGTCCTGGGACAGATTTTTGTGTTGCATTGTAAAAATTCAAGAAGGAGCTCAGTACAACGGATGGAGCTGTAATTTGACGTTATTGTTCTCCAAGTTATTACCCAACTTTCATTAGTTTTGCACTTTTTATTTGAGCAATGTAAGTTTTCGAAAAAATCAATCTTTACCGGTCTGCTTTGATGATTTCTGCCATCATTTGCATTTTCCTCTTATATTGATTCCCTTACAGATTCTTTTTGGGGCTTCAGGAAAGGAGTTGCTATAGTAGCCATTGTTTTGATGGATTTCAGTGTGAACCTAAAGGTTTATTGTTTTTGCATACACTAATGTTGCCAATAAGGTTTGTGTAAGGCCTTGCATGAAAGAAATTTTCAGGATTTGGAGAAAAGGAATCTGCAGAGTTTGTCTTTGAATAGGTAAAAGTGGTGAAAACAGAAGGTTCGTGAAATCCTAATTTTTTTATATTTTTGATGTTTTTATTACATACAGAAGGTTACGAGGCAAAACGGAGGAGGAAACGGAGGCCAGGGTGGCCACACCCACCCTAGGCGCGGGCCCCATCTAGCCGCGCCTAGAGGGGGTGTGATCCCCCGAGCTCCGTCTCCGCCTCGTTTTTGCACCAGTACCTACCTTATGCATTGAAACTTCATAATATATAACCCCCGTATCCCCCGAGGTTTGTGTATCGTGTTCTCATCGTGTTTTCGTTTCAATTTGTTTCTGTCAAGAAATCTTCTCAAGTTTAGAGCACATGGTCTCCGCCAACGACAAAGGCAAGAAGCCCGAGGAAGATGATCCTCTAAACCCCAAGGAGGAGGAGATATTGGTTGGGGATGAGGAAGACATGGAGGAGGACGATCATCCGGACACCCCCGCTACCGTTGCAAGCATTGGAGTGGTGGCAAACCCTACTAAGCTTAGGAGGACAACCCGAATGTCTACGGGAGGGAAACCTCCACGTCTTGTATTCGCTCCATAGTCACCTCCTATACGCACCAAGAACCCCTTCCATACTCTTATACATGAGCAACAATACCAACAGGTGCCCAAAGGGAACTTGCCCTCGGTTTGGGATCTGCCTCGCTCTAATCATGCAGGGAAGGAACACACTAAGAAGGAAGAGTGGGGAAATAATAACAAGGACTGGGATTCTCGGTCCGATATGATCATGAACCGCATTGAGCAAAATTCAGAGTTGATTCATACTCTAACCTTCGAGATTGAGGATTTGAGGAAACTGATTGAAGATCTTATCAAGAGAACACCATCACCACCGAAGGAGTAATTTGTCATCAGGTTTGGCATCCCCTTGGCTTGTTCCAAGTCTCGGGGAGTGTCGCGGTATCACATCATTATCTTTTATCTTTTCCCTTTTTAGTGGATTCATATCTTTGGTAGAGAAGTTATCTTATAGGTTGGTTTGCATGCGGAAGTATCTCTCCTTTAGTTGGTTATCTATGTATCCCTTGGTGTGAGTGCCTTTATGGAATATTAATGAGAAGTTTCTTCTTTTACTTTTTGCACTTCTTTTTTTAGTTTGTAATATCTATTATATGATTGATCTTGTTGATCATTATTGGTATCACTTTGGGATCATCAAGTAGATCTAAATTGGTTTTGGCAAACCGAGCTCTGGTCAGTAGCAACACTTTATGAGGTTTGAAAGGAAAAGAGAAAAAGCTTACAAGTATTTTGTACCTTTTATTTTCTTTATTGATTGGCCCATAAGCTTAGTATTATTTATTTAAGATCTTTTGTGTCTTCAAGGAAGATTGCATATTTGGCTTTATTACTTGTATGTTTGCTTGTTTCCTTCAACTCTTTTGCTTGCTACCCAGCTTACTAGCCAAAAACCTGTTTTGAGAAAGACTACTTCTCGTGCATCCAAACCCTTTGAACCAAAACCTGTGCCATTTGTGTGTAGGGTTCGCAGCATAGAAAACAAAAATTTTCCTACGATGTGAACTATATACCAAGATCTATCTACTAGATACAAACAACGGGCGGATGTATATCCGTAGAGAACATACCCTTGAAGACCGACAAAGCTTAACGAGTTCAACTCGTGGTTGATGTAGACGATCTCTTGCCGATCTCAAGATCGAGAGGAAGTCCTAGCGCCAAGAAATCAGCAGCGCATCCGTGCTCGCACACACGCTCGAGGCACCGAGCAACCTCCGCCTCCTCGCCTCCAGCGATGCAGGGGAGCACAACTCTTTCTTGTCGAATATCCACCGAACATGTATCTCGCTAGTCCGAGACCATGGGGATAAATTCTAGAGGGGAGAGAGATCCTTCACGAGGAGGTGTGAGAGACAAGTGAGGAGGGGCCTTTTATAGGAGGAGGGGTCACCCAAGGGGTGGCCGCCATGGGGCTTCCTCCTCCTCCTTCATTCATGTGGGTGGACACTCCACTCACAAAATTCCCTTTAAAATCCCTCCACTCAAAAGTCCACTCAAATTCCCATTAAATTCCCACCAAATTTAATGCAAACTCTCATTAAATAAAACTCTTTATTTTATTCAGAATTTTTCAATTACTTTAATGACAAAAATTCACAAATAACCCCTTGCTAGAATTCTATTTCACATGCATAACCACTTTATGCAATTTCACCCGAAAACCTGTTTCGGTATCTAGTGAAATAAATTCCTACACTTGTTCATTCTTTCGGCATGAAACATTTGCTCCAATTGGATGTCGGTGTCTCTTAAGTGTGTCACCCTACGGTTCGTGAATAATGCGGACCTGATCGAGACCCCTCTCGGATCAATAATCGAAGCGGATCCGAGACCCATACCGACTCCCACACATTCAACGATGACTTTCTTGTGATCGCTAACCTTTTATGCTAGTATCTTAATCCATTTGTTTCACGATATATTACATGTCCGAGATTCGATCATCGGTATCTCCATACCTAGTTTGATCTCTATCGACATGCTCTCTTTCTCGCTCATGTGATATAACATTCTAGTGATCAAATCACTTGCTTGCAAGCTAATCAATGTGATATCACCGAGAGGGCCCAGAGTATATCTATCCTTCATCGGATGAACAAATTGCACTCTCGATCCATGAGCCTCAACATAACACTTTATTAGTTACGAATCCATCTTTATAATCACCCATTACGGTGTGACGTTTGATGTTATCAAGAAACTCTTCGGTGTTAGTGATTGACATGATCTCATGGTCTAAGGATTAGGATCACTGTAAGTTGTTATAGCAATATAAACTCAATGACTTTGATCGTAATGATATACTTCGGATGAATGTTCATCACACCATTACACTAATGTTGTGATCCCGTATTAACAACATCCAATGTCCATGATCGTGAAACCTTGATCATCTTGTTAATCAACGAGCTAGTTTATGAGAGAGGCATAACTAGGAACTTTCGCTTGTTTATTAAACACACATGTATTAACGCTTCCGTATCAATACAATTATAGCATGCAAAATAAACATCTATTATATACTTGGAATACACATAATAAACATTTATTATTGCCTCTCAGCATATTCCTTGATCTCCCACTTGCACTAGAGACAATAATCTAGTTACATAGTGATAAATCTAACACCCATTGAGTTCTGGTGTTGATCATGTTTTGCTCTAGGGAGAGTTTTAGTCAACGGATCTGCTACATTGAGATCCGTATGTTCTTTACAATCTTTATATCTCCATCCTTGACATGCTCGCGGATGGAGTGAAACCGGCGCTTAATATGCTTGGAATGCTTGTGAGACCTTGGCTCTTTGGCATTGGCAATGGCACCATTGTTGTCACAATAGATCACCATTGGGTCCAACGCGTTTGCCACCACTCCTAGTTCGGATATGAACTCCTTCATCCAAAGCGCTCGAGCCGCTCAAGCAAAGCAACATATTCGCCTCCGTTGTTGATCCCGCTACCATCTGGTTGTTTGGAGCTCCTCCAACTAACCGCTCCTCCATTCATGAGAAATACGATCCGTATTGAGACTTAGAGTCATCCGGATCGGTGTCAAATCTAGCCGACATAACACTTAGCGACGAGCTCTTCTTCACCTCAGATACAAGAAACATATCCTTAGTTCTTCGTAAGTACTTAAGGATATTCTTGACCGCTATCCAAAGGTTCAACTCGATCCGATTGGTACCTACTAGTCAAACTAATAGCATGTGCCACATCCGTCTTGTACATAGCATGGCGTGCATTATAGAGCCTATGGTCAAGCATAGGGACTTTGTCCATTATCTCTTTCTTCCGCCAACGGACTTTGAGTCTTACTCAATGTCTTGCCTTGCAACATAGGTAAGAACCCTTCTTACTTCCGTCCATTTTAAACTTCTTTAAAATCTTATCAAGGTATGTACTTTATGATAGCCCTATTAGGCGCCTAGATCTATCTCTATAGATCTTTATGCCTAATATGTATGACGCTCACCTAGGTCCTTCATTGAAAATTTGTCGTTTAGATAACTTTTAACACTGTTTAAAGATCTATATCATTTCCATCAATAATATGTCATCCACATATAATATCGTAAATGCCACATTGCTCCCACTCACTTTCTTGTAAATACAAGCTTCTCCATAAGTTTGGACAAATCCAAAATCTTTGATCACCTCATCAAAGCGAGATTCCAACTTCGTGATGCTTGCTTCAATCCATAGATGGATCATGAAGCTTGCACACCTTTTAGCATCCTTAGGATCGACAAAACCCTTTGGTTGTATCATATACAACTCTTCTTCAATATTACCATTGAGAAACGCGGTTTTGACATCCATCCGCCATATCTCATAATCGAAATATGCAACAATTGCTAACATAACCCTAATCGACTTTAGCATCGCTACGGAGAGAAAGTCTCATCGTAGTCAACTCCTTGAATTTGTCGAAACCCCTTTGCGACAAGTCGAGCTTTATAGACGGTCACATTACCATTAGCATCGCTTTTCTTTTGAAAATCCATTTGTTCTCCACGGCCTTTCGGCCGTGAGGTAATTCCACCAAGTTCCAAACTTGATTTTCATACATGGATTCCATCTCGGATTTCATGGCTTCTAACCATTTGTTGGAACGGGCTCATCATCGCTTCTTCATACGTCGTAGGTCATCATTTTCATCAACCATGAAATTCATGACAGATTTCCAGACTCGGGAGTCGCACGCGTCTGCTTGACCGCGAGGTTCGTAGTACTCTTCGGAGTTTCATGATCATTATCATTAGTTCCTCTTCAACAGGTGGAGCCAACTCCGGAACAACTTCCGGCGCTGCGCTACTCGCCATACTTTGAAGAGAAGGTTCCACAACCTCTTCGAGTTCTACCTTCCGACTACTCACACCTTTCACGAGAAACTCTTTCTCTAGAAAGGATCCATTCTTGGCAACAAAAACCTTGCCCTCGGATCTGTGATAGAAGGAATACCCAATAGTTTCTTTAGGGTATCCTATGAAGACGCATTTTTCCGCTTTGGGTTCGAGTTTATCCGTGAAGTTTCTTCACATAAACATCGCATCCCCAAACTTTAAGAATGATGACTTAGGTTTGTTTCAAACCACAATTCATACGATGTCTTTTCAACGGATTTATATGGTGCCCGATTTAAAGTGAATGCAACAGTTTCTAGTGCATAACCCCAAAATGACAACGGCAAGTCCGTCAGAGACATCATAGATCGAACCATTTCTAATAAAGTATGATTACGACGTTCCGACACCATTTCATTGTGGTGTTCCAAGGTGTGTGAGTTGTGAAACAATTCCACACTCTTTCATGTGAGTGCTAAACTCAGAACTTAGATACTCACCTCCACGGTCGGACCGTAGAAATTTGATCTTTCTATTACAATGATTTTCCACTTCATTCGAAATTCCTTGAACTTTTCAAAGGTTTCAGACTTGTGTTTCATCAAGTAGATATAACCGTATCTACTCAAATCATCCGTGAAAGTAACAAAATAACGATATCCACCTCGCCGACACACTCATTGGACCACATACATCGTAATGCATGATTTCCAATAAATACGCCTGCTCCATTGAACCGAAAATGGCGTTCTAGTCATCTTGCCCATAAGGCATGGCTCACATGTATCAAATGATTCATAATCAAGTGATTCCAAAAGTCCATCCGAATGGAGCTTCTTCATGCTTAACGCCAATATGACCTAGACGGCAATTACACATATATGCGGATATATCATCATTAAGTTTAATCCTTTTAGCATCAACATTATGAATATGTGTAATATTATCATCGAGATCTAATAGAAATAAACCATTCATCATCGGTGCATGACCATAAAAGATTTCATTCATATAAATGGAACAACCATTGTTCTCGGATTTAAATGAATAACCACTTCGCATCAAACACGATCCAGATACAATGTTCATGCTCAGTGCAGGCACCAGATAACATTTATTCAAGTTTATAACTAATCCCGACGGCAAGTGGAGAGGCAGCGTTCCGACGGCGATCACATCAACGCTTGATCCATTGCCGACACGCATCTTGACCTCACCCCTTGCTAGCGGTCGCTTGTTCCGCAACCCCTGATTCGAGTTACAAATATTAGCAACTGAACCGGTATCAAATACCCAGGTGCTACTGCGAGCACTAGTCAAGTACACATCAATAACATGTATATCATATATACCTTTGTTTGCCTTGCCGGCCTTCTTGTCTGCCAGATACTTAGGCGATTGCGCCCAGGCTACCCCTTACAATAGTAGCACTCGGAATCGACTTAGGTCCAACTCGGGTTTCTTTTCAGCGCAACAAAGCTTGCCGCCTTACTTCCCTTCGCTTTGCCTTCTTGTCTTTCTTGAAACCAGTGTTCCTATTGATCATCAACACTTGATGTTCCTTTTGATCTCCACTTCAGTTTTAAGCATTGATGAGCTCGGGAGAGACTTCTTCATGCCTTGCATATTATAGTTCATCACGAAGCTCTTATAGCTAGGTGGCGTAGACCGAACACGATGGATGCCTAAGTCAATGGGAATCGATATTCCCAAGGACACAAGCTTATCAACAGAATCGACATCTTGAGTACATGCTCACTAACTGATGTGCTCTTCCATCATGCACTAAAGAACTTTTCTGAAGCGTTGTAGCTCTACAGCAGCATGTCTGTCGAAAATCATTTTCAACTCACCCATTGCATCAAATGCATTGCCGTTTTCGAAACGCTTTCGAAGTTCCGGCTCTAGCCCATACAATATGCCGCAATGAACTAAGTTGTGGTCCTCCTGACGAGTCTGATAGACATTCTTCTCCTCGTCAGGGGCATCGTCAAAAGGTGGGGGGGCCTAACGGCGCTTCTAGCACATATTGCTTTTGTGCAGCAAAGAGGAGAATCCTCAAATTCATGGCCCATTCGAAAGTTTCTACCGTTGCTAGTTTCTCTTTCTCCATGAACACATTGAAATTAAAAGCAGGTGGTGCCATCTACAACAGAATTTGTAAAGTTTAGACTAAGTGTATGATAGATTGAGTTCAACTAATCTATATTACGAATGAACTCCCACTCAAAAACGACATCCCTCGTGTCTTTTTGGTGATTACATGAACCAAATCCACTACACCAAGTCCGATCATCACGTGAGTCTGTATAGCTTCAAAGGCGAGCATCAAATGGGCATCATATCAACTATATGACTCATGCTTAACCTTTCGGTCCGTGTTCCGAGGCCATGTCTGTACATGCTAGGCTCGCCAAGTTAGAACCTTAGTATTCGCGTGTGTAACTGTTTTACAACCGAAATATGGTCGTGGATCCAAGAACACCCGATCATCACGTGATGTCTTGGAGCGACGAAAACATAATCGGTGCATACTAAAGGAAGAACACATTTTTATCTTGATATTTAAATGAGGGATCATCTTATTATGCTAACAAAGCGCTAAACAAGCAATATAAGATGCTATCAAAACATCATATGTTTATTAGTGAAATGATATGGTTCCCGCAGATGATCTCTATCATGTGCATCATGGTATGATCACTATCATACCTATATGTGTAAATCCAAGGTCTATGTTACACGCTATGTGTGTTGTAAGAGTATCATCTCATACTTCTACTTACAACACTACCATATCATAACACTAGCCCAGCAACAATCTAAACTAGACGCCTCTAATTTATCCATTGCAAGTTTTACGTGGCTTAGGGCTTTCGAGATAGAACCGTTCTTACCTACGAACATGAACCACAACGAGGATAATCAAATTGTTGACAACTCGCTTGCAAAATAGATATTGACTATAGTAGGAGAGACAGACACCCGCTAGCCACTTATGCAAACTAGTTGCATGTCAAGCGTGGAACAGTCTCATGCGAGGACATGTAAAGTTTGTCCGGGCCGCTTCATCCCACTATGCCACCAATATCCAAAATTACAACAAAGTAGCAACAACATGATCATCATCGCCCACATACTCATATGTGTACTACCCGTGTAAAGTTTCTACGCATACATCCGGCTCTGATACCACTGTAGGGTTCGCAGCATAGAAAACAAAAATTTTCCTACGATGTGAACTATATACCAAGATCTACCCTTGAAGACCTACAAAGCTTAACGATTTCAACTCGTGGTTGATGTAGACGATCTCTTGCCGATCTCAAGATCGAGAGGAAGTCCTAGCGCCGCAAATCAGCAGCGCATCCGTGCTCGCACACACGTTCGAGGCACCGAGCAACCTCCACCTCCTCGCCCAGATGCAGGAAGCACAACTCTTTCTTGTCGAATATCCACTGGAACATGTATCTCGCTAGTCCGAGACCATGGGGATAAATTCTAGAGGGGAGAGAGATCCTTCACGAGGAGGTGTGAGAGACAAGTGAGGATGGGGCTCCTTTATAGGAGGAGGGGGCACCCAAGGGGTGGCCGCCATGGGGCTGCCCTCCCTCCTTCATTCATGTGGGTGGACACTCCACTCACAAAATGCCCTTTAAAATCCTCCACTCAAAAGTCCACTCAAATTCCCATTAAATTTCCACCAAATTTAATGCAAACTCTCATTAAATAAAACTCTTTATTTTATTCAGAATTTTTCAATTACTTTAATGACAAACATTCACAAATAACCCCTTTCTAGAATTCTATTTCACATGCATAACCACTTTATGCAATTTCACCCAAAACCTGCTTTTGATCTAGTGAAATAAATTCGCGCTTTGTTCATTCTTTCGGCATGAAACATTTGCTCCAATTGGATGTCGGTGTCTCTTAAGTGTGTCACCCTACGGTTCGTGAATAATGCGGACATGATCGAGACCCCTCTGATCAATAATCAAGCGATCTGAGACCCATATCGACTCCCACACATTCAACGATGACTTTCTTGTGATCGTCGGAACCTTTTACGCTAGTATCTTAATCCTTTGTTTCACGATATATTACATGTCCGAGATTCGATCATCGGTATCTCCATACCTAGTTTGATCTCGCATCGACATGCTCTCTTTTCTCGCTCATGTGATATAACATTCTAGTGATCAAATCACTTGCTTGCAAGCTAATCAATGTGATATCACCGAGAGGGCCCAGAGTATATCTATCCGTCATCGGATGAACAAATTCCACTCGATCCATGAGCCTCAACATAACACTTTATTAGTTCGAATCCATCTTTATAATCACCCCATTACGGTGTGACGCTTGATGTTATCAAGAAACTCTTCCTGTTAGTGATTGACATGATCTCATGGTCTAAGGATTAGGATCACTTCGTAAGTTGTTATAGCAATATAAACTCAATGACTTTGATCGTAATGCTATACTTCAGATGAATGTTCATCACACCATTACACTAATGTTGTGATCCCGTTATTAACAACATCCAATGTCCATGATCAGGAAACCTTGATCATCTTGTTAATCAACGAGCTAGTTTATGAGAGAGGCATAACTAGGAACTTTCTGTTTGTTTATTAAACACACATGTATTAACGTTTCCGTATCAATACAATTATAGCATGCAAAATAAACATCTATCATATACTTGGAATACACATAATAAACACTTTATTATTGCCTCTCAGGGCATATTCCCTTCATTGTGTCCACCATATCTACCTATTAGCATTATTGCTATTCCAAGAAAGTTCTCAAGCTTAATCTATCTTTCGAATTAAAAACTATTTTGTTATGTGAACATCAGTTAGTAAAGCTCTCACGAACTTGATGGCAGATCTTATTTTCTTGCCCCTAATAAACTTGAACCATTGTGTCATCAAAGTTGTATATGCTTGCATCTATACGTTGGGATTAGCAGAACCGTGCTATCATAGGGAACGCTTTCAACACTTATGGATACATATTAATTTGATATCATCTTTTGTTTGCGGATTTCATCGGTGTGAAATAAAAGGGCAGCTTGTAAGTCCATGGAGTTATATATGTGTGTTAGAGAAATGCCTAGGCCGCTAGCCTAAGCCATGCCTAATCATGGTGGAAACTTGCAGCATAACCATAGTGAGCAATCTGTGAAGCATCCTCAATAAAAACCTATGCAAATAGCAAATAAAAAGATCGCTGAGATGCTCACTGTCTGCTTGCATTGTCATTTTGATTATGGGATAGATCCTGTATCATGTGGAAGGGGTACCCCGTTGGCGGTTCTTTATGATACACATGTACTTACAATGACAAGAACTTACCGGTAACTAAAGTTGAGTAGCATGAGGAGTGACCCTCGTACTCAAGGGACATGAGATTGCCAACTTATATTTCGTCAAGCATATACTCCACCTTTGTTCACTTTAACCTTAATCACCTCAATATGCTTATGATAGGGGAAATGAGGGCTCAAATCTAGTAAGTACCATAATCTATTGGAAGCTCTTTATGACTTGAAATCCCTGCTTCCCTCTATGAAGGGCCTTTCTCCTATTTCTAAGTTGAGCCAGTAAACCTACTTCCTCTCTATCTCCAGCAAGCATTTGAGTTGTTGTGTTCCAAGCATTCATATGATAATTTATTCAATCATTTTATTCATCTTCCTTGTTTGCACAAGACTCTTATCTATTGAGTATTACTTTGAAAGCCTTCTTTGTGAAAAAACTTTTATGTTTGAGCAAAAGAGTATTCCTGTTGTAAAACTTCTAAAAAGCTTTTTGTGAAACTGTTTGCCAGCTGTTCTCTGACCAAGAACAAAGTTTGCCAATTCCAATTATGATTTATCTTTATGCATCTCTATTGTGACTCCTCTACTTGTTGCAATCTAAGTTATATAATGGTGAGTTGCTTTCTTCTATGAGTTGTGTAATAGTAAGTGTGATGCTTCTTGTCCATATTCTTTTATCGACACTTCACTCCATAAACCTGTGGACATGTCTACTGAGCTTAGTTTTCGCTTGGGGACAAGCGAAGGTCTAAGCTTGGGGGGAGTTGATACGTCCAATTTGCATCACCATTCTATATCATAATTTGCCTCTATTCATTGATATATTTCTTATTAAGAGGTGTTACTTACGTCTTTCCATCTGTTTTTGTATGTTGGATGATTCTTGGAGGATGAACTGCCGGAGTCAGGTTTCTGATGGAAAAAGAGGTGTTTTGATGCAATTTCGCGAAGATCAGAAAAATACTAGAAAAACTATGGAAAAACATATTTTCCCAGAAGACGAAGAAAGCTGGAGGCGAGGAGATGGGCCCACACCCCCAGGCGCGGGCCACCCCTAGGCCGCGCCTACAGGGGGTGTGGCCCACCTGGCCCACCTCTGGCTCTGCCCTCTCACCGATATCTTCTCCTCGAAACACTAAAACACGGGGAAGCGACCACAGAAAGATTTTGCCGCCTCTGCGGGACGGAAAACACCGAGAGAGAAAGAGCTCTCCGGCAGACATATTTCTACTGGGGAAATTCCTTCCCGGAGGGGGGGGAGATCGTCGCCATCAACACCATCATCAAGCTAGACTTCATCGGGATCATCATCATCATCATCCACACCATCATCTCCACCAGCACCATCATCACCACTCCATCCCGCTGTAACAATTGTGTTAAATACTTGCATAGTTCTTAGGGGAATCTTTCCCGATGTTGATTACTATTGTAGTTGATGCTTATGAGTGGAACCATTGGATTATTGTTTATGTTCAGTTTGTTATCCATCACCATATCATCTTTGATCTTGATCCATATGATGTCTTGTGAGTAGTTCGTTTAGTTCTTGAGGACATGAGAGAAGTCATGTTGTTAGTAGTGGATTTGTGTTGAGATATTATTCAATGGTTTAGTATTTAAGTTGTGGTTCTATTCTTCAAGTGGTTTCATGTGAACATCGACTACATGATACTTCACCATTTATGGGCCTAGGGGAATGCATTGTGTATTTGGCTACTAATTGTGGGGTTGCCGGAGTGACAGAAACCTGAACCCCCGTTAGGACACCATTGCACAAGGGAGCGTAGGATCTTAGAGTTTAAGGCTGTGGTTAGGTGTATATCTTAATTGCTTTCCTATAGTTGCGGATGCTTGCAGGGGGTTTAATCACAAGTATGTATTAGTCCAACTAAGGTCGGTACATTAGCACAGGTTCACCCACACAACACTTACAAAACCAAAGAAGACTGCTCAGCTATATGAAGCGAAAGCACTTGACAGAATTCCCATGTGTCCTCGAGAACATTTGGTCCTTATAAGTATTTCCACCGGCTTGTCCTTTGCTAATAAAGGATTGGGACACTTGCTGCAATTGTTTGTTATCTTTATTACTTTCACTTTATTTCTTTGATTTATTAGAAAACCCCTAAAAATCCGCTTGCTAAGTATTTACAGAGATTTCCTGCTCCATACCACTAGTCAACACCTTCTGATCCTCATTGGGATCGACACTCCTATTTATCGAAAGTACTACGATACACCCCCTATACTTGTGGGTCATCATTGGCTTCGACCTCCTTGGCCTTGGCCTTGGCCTCCAGCACCATAGACCTGGCATCGGCCTCCTTGGCATTGGCTTCGGCCTCCGTCGACTTCGCCTTAGCCTCGATCTCCATTAGCCTGGCCTTAGCGTTGGCCTCCTTTGCCTCAATGGACCTCGTATGCAGCTCGACAAAGGCCTTGGCAGCGTCCTCTTTCTCTTTGTGGCACCTCTCCTTCCTCTCGGCGGTGGCCTCTTCCTTCTTCTCCAGGATCTGCTTCAAGGTCTCCTGGAAGGCCAAGGAACCGGCCTGGCTGGCGAGGTCGGCCTTCGTGGCCTTGTGGCCATCGGGTCGGCGGGCACGGCCGGCATTCCTATCGCTTGTAGATGGGATGAAGCCTTCATCATTGTCGGCGCCTCGGTCAACGACACCGCCTGTCGAAGCATAGGCTTGCCCCTCTTCTTGTTCGTTTCTCTCCAAAGGGCAAAGCTAGTCTCCCATTTTTGGTGTCCTTGAGAAACGTCCAACAATGGCTCAACGAGAAAGCCTTGTTATCGTTCACCGTCTTAAAATGCTCCATTGCTTTCATGATCTACACACATGGATGCCAACAATGGATCAATCGGCAAATGCAAATGCAAGACATCGCAAAGAGGGGAAGATGTTTTACCATGTCAAGCGGTTGCAAGCTGCTTATTTTCCTTTTCGTCACCATTTCGTAGGAGCCTTGGAACTTGCTACACTCAGCATGGATGGTGCCCCAACACTTGGAGAGGGAGAGATCATTTCGATCGCTAAGAAAGGCGTCCTTCCCAAATTTCCTATGCTCATGGAAGAACCTGCCCACCTTCTTCCAATAGGCAAAGCCCTTTTGCTCGGCGCCGCATATTGGATCTTGTGAAATCTCTATCCATGCCTTGCATAGGAGCTTGTCCTCGGTGGGGCTATAGCCCCCGGTTCGTTGGCTCACCTTCTTGCCGTCGACAATTGAGGCCGCAAGTGAAGCGGCCAACAACGCGACCGTGACGCCCTCGCCCATGGAAGTGCCATCGTTTCCCTTGTTCCCGAACAATGCCTCGTCCGCAATGTTGCATGCATATTGTTGGGTCTCTTGCTGCATCTCCGTCTCGGCCTCGCCGCCGCCGGCATAGCCGTGGCCACCCTCGTTGATCATGTCATTCATGACGTCCTCGCCGTCGTTTCCCACGAAATCCTACATGCCAATTGGCAATCATAAAGCGGCGCGAGCAGTGCACTAGCAATGGCGAAGAAATGTGGCGATCATACCGTGTCGTCGGCAGCCGGCCGCTCGACGCGCATTCCGCCGAACAGGTTGACTGGCGTCGGCATGTTCGCGACAGAGATGGTCCGCCGCTTCGTTAGTGCCTCTAGGGTTGCGTCCGCGGTGGTTGGAGTGCGGTTCAGGTCGATGGCGGGCTCTCCCACCTTTGATGCCGCCACACGGGGATGGTTGAACCGGGACAATTGGTGGCCTCCAAGCGAGGGCGTGTCCGTTCCTATCGCCCTGGGCTGAGCTGGTGGTCGGCCGGTAGGTGGGGAAGTGACGGAGCTGGTAGAGGACGTGCCTGCCGTGGCCAGGCCGGGAAGAGAGACGACGCCGGTGAAAACGGTGCCGAATGCCTCCTGCTTGATCATGTTGACGGCGTGCTTGGCGACATTCACTGCCATCTTGTTGGCGTCGACCCTGTTGTGGCTGGAGACCGTTCTTCTCCCGGCGCTTCGTCTCGAGCATAGCAGCGGTGCGTCGATCTCTCGCCGCCAACCGCTGGCCCTTGAGCTTGCCCGACTTGATCTTCCGCTTCTCCGTGTCTGGTCCTTTGCGGGCTTCCTCGGCCGACCACGCTTCTTGGCGGGGGAGGGCGCAGCATCAACCATAGCGGCGGGATCCATCGCCTTCCCTTCCGCTCCTGCCAGTGAAAAATTTGGGAGAGGTTTTTTGGAGGGAGAAGTGGTGTGGTTTCTATGCCACTGGCGGGAGAGACCACCAATGATAAAAGGAGGACGCGCTCGGATAAGCGCGCGTCCGGGCCGACGCAACCAAGCCCCAGACTAGATGTATGAATGGGTCGGGCCGGACGCGTTTCGACGGATCGGTCGGTCCGCTGAGACGCCGTGCACGCCCCCGAGCGTCCACGCGGACAAGTTCGGACACGCGTGGACCATTTGGGTCGGCCCGACAAAGATGGGCGAAAGAACAATCGATCTAAAAACCAAGGTACGGTTTCGCAAAAAAGAAGGCCGCTGATGGGCCGGCCCATACGGAATGGTGTGCGGGCGGCGCGAGTCCCCGGCGGCCCAGACTCTGCGCGGAAAAGCAGCGTGGCTTCCACGGAGAACGTGCAGCCCACGCTTGAAATGGCGGGTCCTCGATACCCCGTGGATGAGATCACGGAGAGCGAACACGCTGAGCTGCATGTGAGATTAATGGGCTTATCCATTAAGGTGGCTGTCGGCTATGCCTTACCTCTTGTAGCTGGTGGAACTTACCACTGCCGACCGATTCCAGATGGCTATGCTATTGTCGGGGTGGATGAGGTTGTGAAGGAATATGAGGAAGCACAGCTTGACCATGCTACAGGTGAAGGGGAAACTCAACTCAAATTTGCAGTGAAAACAACCATTCTTTGGAAGAAGGAACACATCGTGCTTCCAAATTGAGGCCACTGCACCCCGCTGCCTCCGCAGCTGCCAGTCGAGCCGCCAGCTATCTCCTGCGTGGCAGCCATCTCCGGCGCTTCAGCCATCTCCTGCGCGGCAGCCATCTCCGGCGCGCCAGCCATCTCCGGCCCGTCAGCCATCTCCGGTGCTTCAGCCATCTCCTCAGCGTAAGCGGAAGAGCACTGCCACGAAGAGCATCAGTAGCACTGCCACAAAGAAATCCGCAGGAAACCGTACGCCAAAGAGTTCAAAAAACTACGTCCCGCAGCCTTCCGCCAAGCCATTGCCGGTTTTACCGTGGAATCGCAGCGACAAGGAGACCAATAGGATCTCGGAAGAAGAGGTCAAGAAATTCTTTGCACCTAGACGGGCCGAGCCAAAGGAGAAAATAAATCCGGCGGTGGTGGAGAAGTTTTACAAAAATCTTTTGAAACCTGAAACCCCACTTGTGCCGGACTACGAGCGCCAGATTTTGAAGGCAGATGCAAGGCGCCATAGGGAGAGTGAAAGTAGCAGTCGTGAGGCACCCCAGAAAATAGTTCCCATGCTCGGAGAGCAGGAAAACCAATCATGCGCCCCGCTCCAAATGTTCGACACACGGGACGCTCCTCCCGTAAATGATTACGAGGCAGAGCTACAAAGAAAGGCCAATGATATGGGGATGACTTACAATGAATACTTGAACATCATGGGAGACAACTTGCCCAAATGCGAGGCCAACCCCATACAGCCATGGAAGTATGGGAAGAATCTCGTCAAGAAAGAGGAGCTCAAGAATCTACCAACAACGATGCGAAAATTGCACATACCTTGATTTCTGCAAGACGAGAAAATAAGAATGGATCACGGTGCATATAAGAGATGAGATTTTCTTGTGCGGAGACGACGGGATCGACTTCAACATTCAAGACTTGCATTTTCTATTCAATCAGAAGGAACTCGACAAAGCTGCCATCAGCCTTTATTGTGTGTAAGTACTATTTATGTAATTTATATCTCATCTCATTCACTTCATTAATTGCATGTATATATATATGCTCACCATATATGTATATACTATTATGCAGGAAAAAGGTTATGGAATGCAGGAAAGGAGGCCCTTTTGACATTGGGTTCGTTGACCCAAATAGAGTTCATGAAGAAGTGGTAAGAACCAAACCGGGCAAGAAGATTACTTGCTAAGGTCTTTTTGAGATAACAAACCAAAAGGGAAATACTATTGCCTTACAACTTCTCGTGAGTCTGTTACCCTCTCTCTTGTACACATTCTGTTTGGCTTACTCGATGTTAAGTGTAACCGATGATGAGTTATGCGTCGTAGGTTCCACTTTATTCTGCTAGTCATTCAACCCGACTCAGAAAAGTCCTTGTCATGGACTCGTTCGAAAAGAAAAAGAGATATGGGCAGACTTTAGAGAGATGCTCCAGAGGTAATTTCAATCATATTATCGCACTAGATCGGCAACTTTCGTGACAACAAGTAATTAATTACTCCTTTATCCATTTTCTTTGCCGGACAGGGTTTGGAAAAGGTTCACGGGCAGGGCCGTGGGTGAATGGTCAGAAGAACTAAAATTTATAGACCAAAATGTAAGTAATACTAGCTAGCTAGATCTGCGTATCTCTTTGATTCTGCTTCCAATTCCATTATATCATGCTTTATTGATTATTATTTTGATTGAACTCTCTATTCTCGTAAAGTGCGCGTATCAGGGACCCGGCAATAACTTATGTGGGTACTATGTTTGCGATTTCATTCGCAACACGATATGTGCGACGGGCCAAGCCGCACTAGAACAACTTAGAGTAAGTAAACAAAGTACACAACATTATTTTATTACCATCAATTGTGTTGAGTTTTATTCTTATATATATATTGACCCTATTCTTCATATATATTCAGATCGAACGGATGCGGGACCAACTCCTACCATTTGACTGCATACGAGCCATTCAAGAGGAACTGGCGGGGTTCATACTTGATGAGGTCGTCACGCCTGGCGGATAACTCTTTAGATATCCACCAAAATGAACGATGACGATGTATGTGCCGATGACGATGTTTGTGTATAATAATAGTTGCTTAATTATTCATGTACTCGTATGTACCGATGACGATGTATGTGTATACCGCTCCCGATCGATTCCCCCTCCCCGCCCCTCCCGCAGAAATACGCCCAGAACAGGGCAGAGGCTGCCACGGCAGGAAAACGACCTAAATCTCTGCCGCGGCATCTGCGGCAGAGAACCTTTAACACCGGTTCGTGTTACGAACCGGTGTTAAAGGGGGGGGGGGGCTGAGCCCTGCGGCAGCCCCACGTGCGCCACCCTTTAACACCGGTTTGTATAAGAACCGGTGTTAAAGGGGGCCCCCCTCTAACACCGAACCCTCAACAGCGGTTGTAGAACCGCTGTTAGAGGGCCCTCCCAACCGGTGTTAGAGGGGGGCTCTGCACTAGTGCTTTGAAGCTTGGTGTTCTGAAAGTATTTGATATACAATTAAACAATTATTTTCTCATATTTTAAATTGAAAGCACTTCTATATTATGTTACAAAAATTGGATGCCGCTTGTTCTGATGTTCTTTATTCCAAATATACAATATAAAATTTGTAAACATATATTACTGTTCAATATATATTTTGTTGGAAATTAGGTGCATGTCTTAGATGCCATTGACTAAAAAAAATCTAAAAGATGCGAGCTCTTACAAGAAATAATCTAGATGGCAAGGCATTTATAAGAATTTAAGCAGTCTCATTCCCTGTCGGAAAGATCTCTATAAGAAGAAAGACACTACCCCTGTTCAGAATGATAAGAGATATAAATTTGGTCAAAAGTCAAATTTACTAAGTTTGACTAAATATGTAGAAAAATAGTTAACATCTATTTAAGGTGGATCCATTAATACTTTTTTATCTATTAAATACTTTTCCCATAAATTTGGAAGTCTGGGGCGTGTATAGAGTTTAGATTCAACGCTAAGAAATGTTGTCGGACAAAGGTTGTCACGAAGGTAGGGCTAGCTTATAGATTTCAAAGGATGGTTTATCCAAGAAAAAAATACTTTCTCCGTTAAAAAAAACTGATTTAGGTTTGTCTAAATTTAAATGTATCTAAACATGTTTTAGTATATATATCTATTTATTTATATACAAACTCAAGTCGATTATCTCTGGATGGAGGGAGTACTCATAGCTAACGAATCTTTGTGAAGCTAGACACTCGTCTAACCATTACGGAACATGAGTCTAGTACATTACGGAACATCAGTTTAGCAAAAGGGTTCACATGGTTGAGTACTTACGACTCAAGTCTAAGAAGATAAACTAAACTAAGCTATTGAAAGGGCTTGTTAGCCTGTCTCTAAATCCTTGCAATAGTGTCAGGGCATACCCACAGATTCCCCTGGTTTATTCGAGTCCTTTTACTCAGTCCAGTTAATGTTGCCGTATGCACTCTTAAAAAGTCATAAAAAATGTTTGATACTAACATTGAAACCATATGTATCAATTATTTAATTCACTGGACGATAGCACCAAAAAATCTGATAGCTAATTCATAGTCTACTAGGTTACTTGGCAACAACTATAAAATACGGGAAAATTTGCTACAAGACACCGTTACTTTCCGGCGTTTGCCAAATACACTGCACAATTATATCTTTGCCAAATACTGTTATAATTTTGTGGCACATTTATTAAAACACACCGCATGACCAAAAAAAAAAGTTTGACACATTTTATTCAAACCCGACCATAACATGGTCACCCAGGCTGGCAAATGTGCCACAAAACTGTAACGGTTCCTAGTACAGACACAATCGGATGGTGTGTTTCAGCAAATGAAAGAAAATAACGGCGTCCCGTAGCAAATTTTCTCTAAAAATATTGTTCATAACAGAATTTGTTTTTGTATTGTTTCTCGATGTGTTTATTGACTCTAGATTTTCAAATGTATGACAGGTTCGATAGATGTCGCATACATACTTTGTTTTCTCAATTTTCCTCAACACTTGTTGTGTTGCCGGGTTGCATTTAACAGAAATTTGCTCACATATGGTAGAATGTTGCTGGGATATTAGTACTATACTAGGATATTACTACCTTTGTCTGTGTATGTTCTACGTAGCATTATAGACTGTGCACGGTTACTTTGATTTGTCATAATGATACGAATTGTCACGGAAATCTGGACATACCATATATATATCCAGCTAAATATGCAATATACTAAACGTCATTGGTTAATTTTTTGGTTAAAGTTTACGAGCTTTGACTAGTCGAAGCAGTAGTACAGAAAACTTTTGAGTAACCGTTTGTTTGGAAATCGAGAGACCACGACAGGTAATGGATGCTATATTTCTTAAATTTTATTTTTTCTGACACTTGCACATTTACCATCAGCTATCACATTTCTTCACTTGTTTATCTCGCAGCGGTGATCTGTGTTCTTTTGAATTATATATATAGAAACTGCTAGGACTATTAGATCCTCGACTGCTATATAGTATGATGATCACAGCTCAAGATGGCATATTTATTTGTTGAGGTGCATGCTAGCTAGATAAGGTACATTTTGGGAGCTGGGTCTGGACTCTTGATCAGTACTCCCTTCGAGTCTGAAAATAAGTGAATTGGATGTCTAAATTCGTACGTATTAAATATATTTAAATACATGCGAATGTAGACAAATTGAAGCCATTTATTATTTTCCGGGCGGAGGAAGTAATTGATAATAATGTAGTTGCGTTTACATTGGTTGGACGCTTTGTGATGATTATTTTGTTTCCAGTTTGTGCTGACAGTGGACGCTTGTTAATTACGTTTTGGTTGCAGATGGCAAGCTACGACAAGTTCCGGCTCCCTATCGGCCCCGTGAACGGGTCGAGCATTGCTAGGACATTTTCATCTGTGATGCAGTCCATCACGGCCAGGATAACCATAGCTGCGCTTGCTGGCAACAGGATGGTGCAAGGAAAGGCCGTGTGTCCTCCCAACGGGCATTTCGTGATCGTGCTGTACCCCCGAGCCAACAGCGAGCTGGATATGATATGCAGGACCGGCGGGGCAAAGTAAGACTGTGCTTCTCCTACCCAAACCTCTACCTCCAGGTCTTCGAAGGGAACGGGGTATGGCGTCCGTTCAGCGACGCGGTGAACCTGCCAGCCTTCGTTCAAGGCGCTGCTGCGGTAGTCCCGCTGCCCTTCGAGTCGGGTTACCACAACGCAGGCATGGCGGCCAGTTTCACGGACCTGCGCTTTGGTCACGTGTCGGTGATCCATATCTACAAGACACTCAGTCGCCACCCCAACTACGTACCCTGGAGGTGAGGTACCACACAGCTCAGGCGCACCCTGACCAAGTGTTGTGTACTGTTTTCGGAGGGCTTGCGCTTTCGCTGGCTAAAGCGGTCGCTCGTCCGGGTAATGGGCGGACCCACCACGACGGTGACGGTGGAGTACGTCTACCCTCACTTCAACCGCTGGGATGCTTACTGCGCCGCCATTAGAGCAGGAAGTGAGGCGTTTGATCCTGAGGCTTTTACCGATCCCAGTGTCACGTGGGAGGAGCTCGTGTTTCTTGTTGGTCTACTGCTGGTTGCTTGAGCATCGACCTCGAGGGAAGGTGACGATGCATGCACTACTGGTGATGTTTTTCGAATATCTCCTTGGCCCGTGTTAATTTCTTCAGCATGATAGATAGGACAGGAGGAAGCCTTGAGTATTTGCAGGCACACGATACTATACTACTTTTTTACAGGAGCCTCGTACGTGACTATATATACTGTACTTGGCAATGCTTTCCTAGCTAGGTCATTATACTACGAGAATTTTTGCTTTTACAGCCTTACCAGTTGACTTTTATTAACTGCTTTCAAGAACCTACGTACATTCTTGAACGAAACAAGTGATATATTGAGTGCAGTTGAATGAAATTATTATCTTTTTGGCACAATGTCGTCCTTCTTTTGCGTGATGATCGATCGACCCGTGTCTCCTACTCGCTCGCAGCAGCACGTTTAAGCATGTCTTTTTTTTAAAAAAATGGGAAACCGAACCCCGGCATCTGCATCAATAGATTCACACAGCCGTTTTATTGCATAATTCGAAAGTTTTATTTATTACAATAATGGATCATCAATGGTTGAGACAAGTATCAACCAACGAAAAATAAAAAGCAACAAGTAGCTATCCATTCTGCAGATGGCTAGTGTGTCTCCACCAAGTAGCCTGGAAATAAAAGTCCTGAGCGACCATCAGCAGCTGGCCACATCCAGCACGCATGTGCTCCCGCTGATCCGCCGAGAGTAGGTTGGACCAAAGTTAAATCCAGTGCATCGCCAATCGAATAACCTGCAAAAAGTTAGTACCGGTTTGCTTGTTAAAAACCAAGTTATTTCTGGACGTCCAAATGGACCAACATAAAGCTGATACCTCAATCCGTATGCGAGCTTTGTTTTTCTTATCAACACCATTTAGCCAATTTCCAAACATATTCAGAACATCGGAGAGCGGAGATATATTGTATGCAAAGTAAACCATACGCCAAATAATACAAGCAAAAGGGCAAGTAATAAATAAATGTTCAATGGATTTCAGTGAATCAGAGAAGCAACATTTTTGGCTTTCAAGCAAAATTTCGTTTGGCTAGGTTGTCCTTTGTTAATAAAACTTTATTTTTGAGGAAACACATGAAAAAATTTATTTTTAGAGGAATTTTAGCTTCCATAAGTATTTTTGCAAAAACCTTGTATGACCGTTCATTTGATCAAGGTACATGGATTTCACTGTGAAAACACATGTGGAAGTAAGTTTTCAAGTAAATTGATCAGGAGTATCAGTAAGGTTTACCATCATTAATATCCGACATAAGTGTAACCATTATGTCCACTTGTTGCCAGTCAAAACTCTCCTAAAACCAATGTTTAGAGCTGTTTGTTTAAGGACATCCGCCACCAGAACATGTTTCCGTTGTACAATATTGTACTGTGTCGGATACTGTTGTGCTAATGATGTGTCACCCAACCACGCATCTTCCCAAAAAACGTACAATTTTGCCATCTCCAATTTTGAAGCAGCCATTTGTGAAGAACATATCCTTCACATTCATTAGGCCTTTCCAAAAGGGGGAGGGGAGTCGGTTGGTTTGGCTTCTACTTTTTTATAGGGGTTTGGCTTCTACTTGAGACAAAGTTTTACCTTGTAGGTATTTATTGTGTATCATTTGTTGCCACATTCCTTTCTCTGTAAGAAGTTTAAAAAGCCATTTGCTGAGTAAACACGTATTTTTGATCTCAAGGACCTCGATTCCTAACCCTCCTTGATCCTTTGGACGACAAATAATGTTCCACTTTAATAATCTATATTTCTTCTTGACATCATCACTTTGCCAGAATAACCTAGATATATAGAAATCCCAACACTTTCTTACTCCTTTAGGTATTTCTAGGAAAGAAAGCATGAACATTGGTAAGCTAGTCAGAACCGAATTAATTAAGACTAACTGATCCCCATAAGAAAGTAGCTTGCCTTGCCAATAACCTAGCTTAGAGACAAAATGACTTTCCATTGGATTCCACTCGGAGTTTCGCAATTTTCTGTAATGAATAGGTATACCAAGATATCACAAAGGGAGGGAACCTATCTCGCAACCAAAAATCTGCTTGTACTCATGTTCCATATTCTTAGCTTTGCCAAAACAGAAAATTTCACTCTTACGAAAATTAATTTTCAACCCCGATAATTATTCAAAAATGCAAAGTATTAGCTTTATATTAACAACATTTTCCATGTCATGCTCCATAAATAGTATGGTATCATCTGCATACTGAAGAATGAATACACCTCCCTCAACTAGATGAGATACAAGACTATCCACTTGCCCATTCGCCTTTGCACGAGCAATAAGAATAGCCAACATATCAGAAATAATATTAAAAAGCATTGGAGACAAAGGATCACCTTGTCTCAATCCTTTTCGTATCTGGAAATAATGACCAATATCATCATTTACCCTTATTCCAACACTACCACAAATGTTTAACCCACTCACACCATTGTGGATGAAAACCCTTCATGTGAAGGACTTGCTGCAAAAAATGCCATTTTACCTTATCATATGCCTTTTCAAAATTAATTTTGAAGATCACACCATCTAGCTTCTTACGATGAATTTCATGAATGGTTTCGTGCAAGACAACTACTCCTTAAAGGATATGTCGTCCCGGCATGAAGGCAGTTTGGGTTTGTCTAATAACCTTATGAGCCAAGTTCGTAATGCGATTAGTTGCCATTTTAGTAAAAATCTTGAAGCTAACATTGAGAAGACAAATTGGTCTATATTGCTGAATTTGAACCACATTCTCCTTTTTTGATAACAGGGTAATCACCCCAAAATTCAACTTGAATAAGGGTAATTCTCCCATATGCAATTGCCCAAAAAGTGCCATGAGATCGTTTTTAACGACATCCCAAAATGTTTGATAGAACTCAGCAGGAAACCCATCTGGTATTGGAGCTTTATTATATTTCATCTGAGAAATAACATCCAAAATTTCTTTCTCAGTGAAAACCGATGTAAGGATATCATTCTCTTCAGCTGATATCTGCGGAATATCCTCATTTTGTTCTTCCATTAAAGAAAAACTATTATAAGTTGGCTCTCCATAAAGCCTTTTATAGTACTCTATGATATACATTTTTAGATTATTTTCCCCTACAATGGTTCCTTCATCTTGTTCAAGTTGAAAAATCTTTTTCTTTATATGCTTGCCATTTGCAATTAGGTGAAAATATTTTATGTTATCCCCCCCTTCTTGAACATGTTTTACTTTAGCACACTGAGCCATTTAGTCTCTTCATCGCGCCTGAGATTGTTCACACATTTGTTTGCATTTTTAACCTCTCTTTTTTAAGTCCATTCAACAGACTAGTTTTAGCTTTTATATCTAGTTCATCAATGATGGATAATAATCTTTCTTTCTCTTTTTTGTATTGACCACCTATATGTTTTGCCCATCCTTTTAAGAATCGACACAAATGTCTAATTTTATTTTTCCACTTCTAAATTTTAAGCATGTCTGTTACCTAGAGTGGCCTGAACCTATCACGCTTAGTTTGTTTCATTTGTAATAAAGCTAGAAACGTGGTGTGTACAAATTGTGGTGTTGTCCTAGTTTCGGTTTTATCGTTTTAGCGTAGCTAGAAACATGCTGAGACCTACGTGAGGAGAGAGAGAGAGAGAGAGGAGAAAAGTGATCTGGAGGCGGAGTAAAACCAATCTAGGGTTTGGTACTCCCGTCGGTGACGCCATTGGTCTGCTCCGCCCCTCGTGGCCTTAGGGCTTCAGGGGTATGGCGGACCAAGGTCTCTCGCTAACGAGAGTTTCTCGTTCTTTGTTTAGATCTTTTCTCGGTGTCTTTCTCGGGATGTTGAGGCGGCGGCTACATCTTGAAGTCAGAATAAGCTCCTCTCCGCCCTATCCTCGCTCCAGTGATGCATCTAGAGCCGGCGGAGGGCGCATGGAGTCTTGTGTCCGGCGGATCTCCTTGGATCTAGTCCATTTTAGTGTTCTTTGGTGTGAGTTCAGGTCAGTCTCTTCCGATTTATGGATGTCATAATTGGCAATGGTTGTTGCTCTAGTGCGCTGGTCCTTTGGGGCCTTAGCACGACGACTTCCCGTCCGTCTACTACAAGCTCTACTATGACAAGCTTTGCCCGGATCCAGTGATGGAGGGGCGAGGACGGCGGCGTGCCTTCGGCTCATGCTAGTATTTGTAGTCGTCGCTAGGTGGTCCGTGAACCTATTTATATTTATTACTTTTAGGTTTCTTTGTACTACTGCTATTGATTAATAATAAATCGGTGGAATTTCGCAAAAAAAAGAAACATGCTGAGACTTGGCCATGATCACGTCCGTGAGATGGCACGGGAGAAATGGATCATGGGTAAGAATCTCGCGTGAGTTGTTTCCCTTCATAATAAAAGGAAAAAACAAAAATATGCAAAGGTTGAGCCTGTCGCAAAAAATCTCTATGTCTGTGTTGTCTTAGTTCTTCAGTTTGTCCGTGTGTCAGTGTTGTCTTAGTTCTTCATATTGTCAGTGTGAGGAGAGTTTTAGAGTGGCCTTCATTATCTCCACGAGGAAAACCACCATATCGTGTTGAGTGTTCTTGGGGTTGTGCCCTGACATTTGGTATCAAAGTCCCCGGGTTCATGGAGGCGATTTGGTGGTCGTGGTGTTGGTGGCGTTGTGGCGGTGGCTGAAGAGACGATGGGCGACACCTCTCCGAAGAACGAAAGAAGAAAGAAGAAGTCGCTGTCCAAGAGGAAAGATGCCGACGCAGGTGCAAGCGAAGACACCATCACGATCAGAGCTCTGTCAGGCGGGGGAGTGCCGGTGCACTACCTGCATCTCACCGACACGAATTACAAAGTGTGGGTTGTGAAGATGCGCATCATCTGCTGCTGGTCAGCGATCGAGGGGAAGACGGAGTATGAATAGCCCAGGGACGAGGACATGTTCACCGCGCTCTCCCAGTCTCTCCCTGATGCCATGGTCATGGCCATCGCGGAGTCTGCGACCGTGACAGAGGCATCGGAGAAGAGCCGACAGATGCGCGTCGGGGAGGACCGCATCAAGAAAGCTCGAGTCAAGCAGCTGAAGCGGCAGTTGGATCGGCTATAGATGGATGACAACGAGACTGTTGCGGCGTTTGGGCAGAGGCTGAAAACACTCATCATCGAGATCCTTTTGCTAGGAGAGAAAATTGATGAAGAATCGTTCATCGAAGTTTTGTTCAATGATGTTCCTGACAGGTTCGCAGATGTGGTCAACACCATAGAGCAATGGGGTGACCGCTCCACAATTCCATTGTCAGAGGATGTGGAGCCTGCGACATATGAGAATTGCCAGCGTGGCCGTCACCATAGCAATGGCAACAACGACGATCGGCTCATGATGATGACACAAGCACTAGAGAAGCTGATGTAAAACAAAAATAAAAGTGCAAGTGTTGGCAGCTCAAGTGGCTGTTGGGAAGAACCCTGGCGGGAAATCTGATAGGAACAAGAACGATAAGAATGTTGATGGTGATCGTGCCAAACAGAACAAGAAGAAAGGGAAGTTTGACATCACCAAGGTCAGGTTTTATAACTGTAATGAGAAGGGAAATTTTAAGTCTGACTGTCCTGAACCCAAGAGAGAGAAAACAAATCTCGCAGAGAGGGAGGATCAAGATCACACACTATTTATGCTGGAGGCATGTGTGTTGTAGCAGCAGAGTGACATCCTGAGGGAACACGTCCTTCTGAATGAGGAGAAGGTTGTTCCCAAGCTCACGGGTAGCCAGGATATCTCCTCGTACCTAGATTCAGGAGCCAGTAACCACATGACATGCGATCCTGAGAAATTCACTAAATTGGATGAGACTGTTCATGGCAAGGTCCGATTTGGAGATGGATCAACAGTGGAAATCCGCGGGCGAGGAGTTGTACTCATGTAGTGTCTCACTTGAGAGCATCGCGTGCTATCATATGTATACATCATACCTAGACTAAAGAATAACATAATCAGTCTCGGGCAGATGGGAACGACTGCAAGTATATAGGGGAGGACAACATCATGACAATCTGGGACATGGAGAGAAAGGTGCTCGCAAGGGTTCCTCGGACTCGCAATCACATGTACATCCTCAAGATTCATCTAGTCGAGCCGATGTCCCTGCTAGCAAACACAAATGAGGATGCTTGGCTGTGGCACATGATATTTGTACATGTGATGTTTCACTCTGTTTGATATTTATTAGTTGGAGGGATGGTAAATAGAATGCTAGATATAGATTAAGTGGATCAAATTTGTGATGGTTGCATGATCCCCAAGCAGTGTATGCCTTTCCCAACTCAATCTCAGTAGTTAGAGTTGTGGCATGGTGATCTTTGTGGGCCTATCTCATCACCAACTCCTAGAGGAAAACAATACTTCCTATTGTTGTTAGATGATCACTCTTGGTACAAGTGGATCGCACTATTGTGCAGCAAAGACGAGGAATTCTATGCTCTCAAGAAAATTCAGGCAGCAACTAAGGTTGAGAATGGACTGAAACTGACAGTGGTGCGGACAAACATGGGTGGTGAGTTCACCTCGGATGAGTTTGCTAAATACTACGGTAGCCATGGAATGAAGCACTTCTTGATAGCTCCATACACTAGTAAGAAACATGGGTTCCGTCGGAGCCACCCGAAGCGATCAGTCTCGATTGCTTTACAAACTGGGACTAAGGCTCACATTAGTCCCAGTCCGTAAGGCCAGGACGACGCATGGGGCATGGCCACGATCGGTCCCGGTCCATGCGGTACCTTTAGTCCCAGTTCGTAGCATGAACCAGGACTAAATGGTTCTGCCGCACGAGGCATTTGCCCCGGTATTCGGTAAGAAGAGAGACTAAAGGTCTATGTTCATGTATATATACCCCCAGCCCCACATGCTTGTGTGAGCTGGTTTGTTTTTCCCCTCTCATGCACAAATGGTGTATGTTGCTTTGTTTTTCCCCTCTATGCACAAGAGGTGCTCGATGAAATGTGTGAGAGCATGACGCCACTTGAGTTCACCTAAAACAAACATGATATGAAGTGCCTGAGCCACACTTATGCTTTATCCTCTTTCTTTCCTCCTCGGTTGAGGTTAGCAACTTAATCCTTTCTTACGTCATTGATACAATGCATGTGTCGATGTACAATGTTCATTGATCTAGATGTTCTATAATGGTTTTTCATAAACTTACTTATATAATGCATATGAGCCGAAAATGGATGTACTGTGACCAATGCACTACCGAGTTCATTACGGGCCTTCATAATTTTATCGGTGTGGCCGAGGAAAACAGTCTGAATGGTTTTATGTGTTGTCCATGTGTTGTTTGTCAGAATCAGAAGGATTACTCTTCCTCAAGAACCCTTCACACCCACATGCTTCAGTACGGTTTCATGCCTAACTAAAATTGTTGGACCAAGCACGGAGAAAGAGAGGTTATGCTGGAAGGCAATGAAGAAGAAGAGGATGCTGACAACTATCCTATGTTTCCTGAATATGGTGATACTGTAACAGGTGAAGCTGAAGATGAAGAGGCACTGAATGAGCTTGTTGATGGTCTACACAGGGCATTGTTGATGCATAGAGAGAATGCGAAAGTGAAAATGAGAAGTTGAACTTGAAGCGCATATTAGAGGATCACAAAAAATGCTATACCCAAATTGTGAAGATGACAACACAAAGCTCGGTACCACACTGTAATTACTACAATGGAAGGCAGAGAATGGTTTATCTGACAAGGGATTTGAGAAGCTACTGAAAATAATTAAGAAGAAGCTTCCAAAGGATAACAAATTGTCTGCCAGTACGTACGAAGCAAAGAAGGTTATATTCCCTCTAGGATTAGAGGTGCAAAAGATACATCCATGCATTAATGAATGCATCCTCTACTGCGGTGAGGAGTACGAGAATAAGAATGAATGCCCGGTATGCGGTGCATTGTGGTATAAGATCAGACGAGATGACCCTGGTGATGTTGAGGGCGAGCGCCCTAGGAACACGATTCCTGCAAAGGTTATGTGGTATGCTCCTATAATACCATGGTTGAAACATTTGTTTAGAAACAAAGAACATGCCGAGTTGTTGACATGGTACGAAGAAGACCGCAAGAAAGATTCAATGTTGAGACACCCCGCTAATGGGTCGCAGTGGGGAAAATCGAGAGAGAATACCCGGGCTTTGCAGATGACGCAAGGAACTTAAGGCTTGGTCTAAGTACAGATAGCATGAATCATTTTGGGGAGCAGAGCTATAGTCATAACACCTGGCCCGTAACTCTATGTATCTATAACCTTCCTTCTTGGTTTTGCATGAAGCGGAAGTTCATTATGATGTGAGTGCTCATACAAGGCCTGAAGCAACTCGGCAACGGCATTGATGTGTACCTAAGGCCATTAGTTGAAGAACTTTTAGAGTTATAGCACAAAAACGACGTATGTGTGTGGGATGAGCACAAGCATAAGGAATATGACCTACGAGCATTGCCTTTCATAACAATCAATGATTGGCCTGCTCTTAGTAACCTTTCAAGACAGACAAATAAGGGATATAATGCATGCACATACTGTTTAGATGAGACTGAAAGTGTATATTTGGATAAATATAAGAAGGTTGTCTACCTGGGGTATCATCTATTTCTTCCGAACAGGCATCCTGTAAGAAAGAAAGGCAAGCATTTCAAAGGTGAGACAGATCACTAAAAGAAGCCTGTCCACCATACTGGTGATGATATGGTCAAGGATCTACAAGTAATGTATGGAAAGGGTCATGGCGGTTAGTCTGTTCTGAATGAGCTACCGGACACGCGCCCATGTGGAAGAAGAAATCTCTATTTTGGGAGCTACCCTATTGGAAGTCCTAGAAGTCCAATCTTCAATCGACGTGATGAACGTGACGAAGAATATTTTTGTGAACCTTCTAGGATTCCTGGGAGTGCATGGGAATACAAAAGATACACTAGAAGCACGGCAGGACCATCAACGTATGAAAGAACCACACAACATGCATCGAGAGAACGAGACAGATAAAGGACGTCGTCCTGCCAGCTATGCTCTTACCAAAGCAGAGAAGGAAATATTTTTTGAATGTCTGTGCAGTATCAAGGTCCCGTCTGGATTCTCGTTGAATATAAAGGGAATAATAAATATGGCAGAGAAAAAAATCCAGAACCTAAAGTCTCATGACTGCCACATGATTATGACGCAATTGCTTCCAATTGCATTGAGGGGGTTTCTATCGGAAAATGTTCGAGTACCCATTGTGAAGCTATGTGCATTCCTCAATGCAATTTCTCATAAGATAATCGATCTAGAAATTCTACCAAGGTTATAGAATGATGTGGTCCAATGTCTTGTTAGTTTTGAGTTGGTGTTCCCACCATCCTTCTTCAATATTATGATGCATCTCCTGGTTCACCTAGTCGAAGAGATTGCCATTCTTGGTCCTATATTCCTACATAATATGTTCCCCTTTGAGAGCTTCATGGGAGTCTTAAACAAATATGTCCATAACTGTGCTAGGCCAAAAGGAAGCATCTCCAAGGGCTATGGAACAGAGGAGGTCATTGAGTTCTATGTTGACTTTATTCCCGACCTTAAGCCGATTGAGGTTACATATATAGGCATATAGCTCGAACATTATTGAAAATTCAATAAACCCTAACCCTCTAAAACCTAAAACCTAAGCCTTATACCCCTAAACCATGAAAACCCTAAACCCTCAACCCCTAACCCTGACCAAGTAGGTATGATGCACTTATAGATCAATAATTGAGATACTTTCATTATTAAATTGTTGCTAAGTCATTCTATTCCATTCCACGAATATAAGCATAAAGCTCGAACTTTATTGAAAATTCCTGAAACCCTAAACCCCTAAATCCCTAAAACCTAGCTAAACCCTAAAACCTGAAACACAAAACCCCTAACCCCTAAACCCGAAACACTAAACCCCTAAACCCTGACCAAGCAACTATCATGCACACTTATAGATCAAATTTTTAGATACTTTTATTAAGTTGGGTAACACCATTCTATTCGACAAACATAAGCATAAAGTTTGAACATTATTGAAAATTTCCTAAACCCTCAACCCTAAAAAACCCCTAAAACTTAAACCATCAACCCACATACACCCTAACCTGTAGGGGTTTGTAGCATGGAAAACAAAAAAATTCTACTGCATGCACACAAACAAGCCAAGATCTATCTACTAGATTGTAGCAACGAGTCGATAGAAGCACTCACCCTCGAAGATTCCAAAGCGGTTAACGAGAGAAGATTCTCGTGGGTGATGTAGTTGTACACTTGCCGATCTCAAGATCGCGTACATGATCCTTCCAACAATGCTCCTAAGTTGCTTCCACGATCGGTCACATCGTTGACTCGATGAAGACCTTCCTCTCCTTGTTCCAGCAGGCAGCGGAGGTTGTAGTTCTCCCCTCGTGATTCCGGCAGCACGACGGCATGATGTCGGAAGTAGAGGGAAGATACTGCAGGGCTTCGCCTAAGCCGGATGCGAGTTATGGTGGATTAGGGTTTCCCGGAGATCTAGGGTTTAGATGACCGGGATGAGGAGGTGTCAGCGGCGACTAGGGTGGCGGCGACAAACCGGCGGCGGCTTGGGCGCGGCGGCGGCGACGCGGTTGTGTGGGGAGGGCTTGGCTCTTGTGGTGTTGGGGCAGCCCTCCCACTCTATTTATGAGAGGGAGGGGCAGCCTTGGGAGGGGTGGGTTTGAATCCAAACCCAAACCCAAGTTGGATTGAGAGAAGGACTTGTTTCTTTTCCCACTAGGAAACAAATGTTCCAGTTTGACTTTTCAAACTTCTCGTTTGACTTTTAATTTAGAGCTTTATTTCTCTCTTGCAAATGCCAACACCAAGTGACCTAGGATATGATCCAATCATTCCACATATCCATGACACGATCACAAACCATTCCCCTTCCGGACCGGTGAACCTTCTAGACCCTCTCCGATGAAAACATCGGAAACTTTCCCGAACTCCGGAATTGGACTTTCCTTATATGAATCTTATTATCCGGACCATTTTGGATCTCCTCGTGAGATACCGGATCCCATCCGAGACTCTGAACAACATTCCGTATCCCTACTAACATTCCATATCTACTAAACAACATCGAATCCTTAAGTGTGTCTCCCTACGGTTCGTGAATTATGCGGACATGACCAAGACACTTCTCCGATCAATAACCAATAGAGGAATCTGGAAATTCATATGGCTCCCACATATTTCTACGATTACTTTGTGATCGAATGAACCACTTACATACGATACCAATTTCCCTTTGTCTCACGATAGTTTACTTATCCGAGGTTTTGATCGTCGGTATCTCTGCATACCTATTTCAAATTCGTTACCGATAAGTACTCTTTTCTCGTTCCCGTGATATGTGATCCCTTGTGAAACAGTCACATGCTTGCAAGCTAATTGGATGACATTCCACCGAGAGGGCCCAGAGTATATCTATCCGTCATATGGATGGACAAATCCCACTCTTGATCCATGTGCTCAACCCATACTTTCCGAACAATCAATGCCACCTTTATAGCCACCCAGTTACGGTGTGGTGTTTGATGTCATCAAAGCATCCTTCCGGTGATGGTGATTAACATGATCTCATGGTCGAAGGAATTAGGTTACTATGTATCAGAAAGCTTATAGCAAACGAACTATTGAAATGACTTGATCTTAATGCTACGCTTATCTATAGGAGTATGTCCATCATACCATTCTCTTAATGATATGATCTTGTTATTAATTACATCTCAATGTTCATGATCGAGAAACCACGATCATCTATGAATCAACAAGCTAGTATTATAAAGAGGCTTTACCAGGGACTCTAATTTAGTTTACAAATCACACAAGTATTAATGTTTCCGGTTAATACTATTATAGCATGAATGTAAAAATTTATCATCAACACAAAGATATAATAATAACCACTTTTATTATTTCCTCTAGGGCATATCTCCAACAGTCTCCCACTTGCAGTAGAGTCAACTAATCTAGATTACATGGTAATATACCGAACACCCATGGCGGTTTGGTGCTGGTCATGTTTTGCCCTCGGGAGAGGTTTAGTAAACGGATCCGCCCATTCAGATCTGTGTGTACTTCGCAAATATTTATGTCACCATCTTGGAGATGCTCTCGAATAGCGTGAAAATGTAGCTTGATGTGCTTCAGATTCTTGTGTGACCTTGGTTCTTGCGCATTGGCTATGGCACCCATGTTATCACAGTAGATAGACATTGGGTCTAGCGCACTTGGAACCACACCGAGCTCTGTAATGAAATCCTTCATCCATATCGCCTCTTGTGAAGCCTCCGAAGCAGCTATGTATTCCGATTCAATTGAAGATCTCTCCATAACGCTTTGCTTTGCACTCCTCCAGCTAACTGCCGCACCATTCAAAATAAATACGTATCCAGATTGAGATTTAGAATCATCCGGATCGGTCTTCCAACTAGCATCGGTGTAACCATTAACAACGAGTTGTTCATCACCTCCATAAGAAAGAACCATATCCTTAGTTCTTCTCAAGTACTTAAGGATGTTTTTGACCGCTGTCCAATGATCCACTCCTGGATCACTTTGATATCTGCTAGTCAAACTAACAGCATATGCAATGTCGGGTCTAGTACATAGCATGGCATACATTAGAGATCCTATGGCTGAGGCATAGGGAGTCTTACTCTTCCTTTCTCTATCTTACGCCACAGGACTTTGAGTTTTACTCAAGGTCGTATTGGGCAACATGGGCAAGAACCCTTTCTTGCTATCTTCCATTCCAAACCTCTTTAGAACTTTGTCCAAATATGTACTTTGTGACAATGATATTAGGCATCTCGATCTATCTCTATAAATCTTTATGCCTAATATGTAAGCTGCTTCGACAAGATCTTTCATTGAAAAACTGCTATTCAAATAATCCTTGACACTATTAAGAAGGTCTACATCATTCCCAATCAACAATATGTCATCTACATATAGTATTAAGAATGCTACAGAGCTCCCACTCACTTTCTTGTAAATACAAGCTTCTACATAACCTTGTATAGAACCAAAACTTTTGATTACCTTATCAAAACATTGATTCCAACTTCGGGATGCTTGCTTCAATCCATATATGGACCGTTGAAGTTTGTATACCTTGTTATCATCTTTAGGATCGACAAAACCTTTGGGTTGCATCATATACAACTCTTCATCAATGTCTCCATTGAGGAACACCATTTTGACATCCATCTACCATATCTCATAATCATAATATGCAGCGATTGCTAACATAATCCTCACAGACTTTAGCTTCGCTACTGGTGAGAAAGTCTCATCGTAGTCAAATCCTTGAATTTGTCAAAACCCTTTTGCGACAAGTCGAGCTTTATAGACAGTAACATTACCATCAGCATCTGTTTTCTTCTTGAAAATCCATTTGTTCTCGACAGCCTTCCGGCCATCCGGTAAGTCCACCAAAGTCCATACTTGGTTTTCGTACATGGATCCAATCTCGGATTTCATGGCTTCTTGCCATTTATTGGAATATGGGCTCATCATCGCTTCCTCATATGTCGCAGGGTCATCGGTGTTATCCACCAACATGACACTCATAATGGGATCATACCAATTAGGAGTGGTACGAGTTCTCGTTGACCTGCGAGGTTCCATAGCAACTTCAACCGAAGTTTCATGATCAACATCATTAGCTTCCTCTCTTGTTGGTGTAGGCACCACAGGAACCACTTCCGGTGCTGCGCTACTCGCAAGTTCGAGAGAAGGTTCAACAACCTCGTGGAGTTCTACTTTCCTTCCAGTCACTTCTTTCGAGAGAAACTCCTTCTCTAGAAAGGACCCATTCTTGGCAATGAAGATTTTGCCCTCGGATCGATGATAGAAGGTATACCCAATAGTTTCCTTCGGGTATCCTATGAAGACGCATTTTTCCGCTTTGGGTTCAAGCTTGTCTGGCTGTAACTTCTTTACATAAGCTTCGCATCCCCAAACTTTAAGGAACGACAATTTAGGTTTCTTCCCAAACCATAATTCATACGGTGTCGTTTCAACGGATTTAGATGGTGCCCTATTTAAAGTGAATGCGGCTGTTTCTAATGCATAACCCCAAAATGATAGCGGTAAATCTATAAGTGACATCATAGAACGAACCATATCTAAGAGAGTTCGATTACGATGTTCGACACACCATTCTTGTTGTGGTGTTCCCGGCGGTGTCAATTGTGAAAGTATTCCGCATTTCTTCAAATGCTCGCCAAACTCGTAACTTAGATATTCACCTCCACGATCAGATCGTAGAAATTTAATCTTCTTGTTACGTTGATTCCCTACCTTACTTTGAAATTCCTTAAACTTCTCGAAAGTTTCGGACTTATGTTTCATGAAATAGATATACCCATATCTACTCAAGTCATCCGTGAAGGTAAGAACATAACGATAACCACCGCGCGATGCTACACTCATTGGGCCACACACATCGGTATATATGATTTCCAACAAGTCTGTAGATCGCTCCATCATGCCAGAAAATGGAGTCTTAGTCATTTTACCCATCAGACATGCTTCGCATCTTTCAAGTGATTCGAAATAAAGTGATTAAAGAAGTCCATCGGAATGGAGTTTCTTCATACGCTTCACTCCAATATGACCAAGACGA